>JABBOT010000010.1:471636-807348 GCA_016165875.1 Acanthopleura granulata
CAAAGGTGGACTTTCATGGTACTTTCCTGACATCATTCTCCTGAAGTTACAGCAATACACATTCAGATTTGGTTAACATTCAATACTTCCTAAATTATCACCACTGATCATACCATGGATCAAAGAAAACAGAAATATGCATAAGTTGAATTATAAAATTGAATAAACATAAGATCCTATTGATACCACAATTAAAAATAAAAACAAAAACTCGTAATAAATACCCAAGGAACTATATCCACAAACAAATCTTTCCTAGGTCAATAAAAACTGCATATTACCATTGAAGTTTGTATCAGTTGTTTCTGTTCAGTTATTATCACACCTCTTTACAGTACGATAAATATGGAAATATTTTTGGGAGTTCTTTGTTTGTGAATATCTATTCTGAGATTTGGGGAAAATTATACACAATAAAATTTGCATACAATCAAAACATTGATCTGACGTGTTGTTTATGGTCCAGATAGAGTGCTGGGGTGTAAACCACTTATCAGGTGTTCTAAAATTTATGTCTTCAAAATTATAGACATACTAAAATACAAGAAAACTTAATCAGGGTTGTTAAATCACTGTCATCCTTCATCACTGTAGATTACCCACCCAACTCCCAAGGGTCAAAACAGGGCACTCAATTGATGGAGAAACTTTAGGACAAACACTAAACATAATTACCCCTCACATGTAAGAGATATAGGTAGAAAAAATTTGATATTTTAAGTCCAGCAACTTGCCTAGAACTGTCACCATCCCATAAAGTGGCTTACAATCCTCATTTACTGTGTTTCTGCATTCAGAGAGAGTGAACAGTTCTGACACCATACCTAGCTGTGAAGCACATATCTATCTCGTGACTTTTCTACTCATATGATGAATTCTTACTGATTGTTTTTTTATTTTTTTATTTTTCAGTGATCAACAACAAAATGGTGCAGGTAGTATTTCTTTATTTATTTACCTATTTCTTTATTTGTTTAAAGACAATGTTCTACAACAATAAACAATCAGAATTCTCACTGACTACTGGAGTGATGAAGGTAATGGGCACTTTTTCGACAAGTGTGAATAACATGCAATGTATTTTCCAATACAGTTTGTGATTTGACACTTGTACCATGCGCTGTCAATTTTCATCTCTTAGCATCCAAGAATAATTCAATTTCAAATGTTGATAGAAGCCAAGTCTTGTAGAAGCGACCGCCCTGACTGCAAAGAAAACTGAAATCACCCAGCTCCGGCTCGAGAGGTCGACACTGATCGAACCACCACACCGCATGGCCGTCACACAAGGATTCACTGGTACTGGCTTCCCACAAATAACAAATATAAATAGAATGAAGAATGCTTAATAATCATTGACAGAAATCGATTTGGTGTAGGATACCACTCAGCTTACAAACTTTCAGATGACATCTGCTGAACATTCAGGTTTGGTTTGCACCTTGCTTTCTTCTAAATCTCCCCTGGCTCACACCATTCTTGTCTCCGCCGAATGAAGAGTGCTGCTCAGCATCTCAGCGTTTTCATAGGTTCTCTGCTGATCAAGAGAGGCAAAATAAAGTTCCCGTATATAAATTGCCAATGTAAAACTACCTGTGTAAAAAAAGCCATGTAGACTCACAGATATACAAGTCTACACATTAT
Source organism: Acanthopleura granulata (assembly GCA_016165875.1). Taxonomy (NCBI): domain Eukaryota; kingdom Metazoa; phylum Mollusca; class Polyplacophora; order Chitonida; family Chitonidae; genus Acanthopleura; species Acanthopleura granulata. Next base: position 473,281 of record JABBOT010000010.1, read on the forward strand.
AAACGTAACTTTGTCGACTTCCAGGTAATCTCTTCATGGGCCTATATATGTTTGAAAACTCGTTTCAGCGCATCCAACTGCCAAGAATAGGCCACCATCTCACCACTTGCAAAAGTACAAGCATTCTTCATATACATTAAGACTTTGTCCCTGGATTTTAGCTTCATAGCTACGCCTAAATCGAAAATGTCAGACAGATAACAAAATTTTTATTTGGAATACATGCCGGTTGTTTTTGTTTTGTTTTGTTGTTTTTTTTTTGTTTGTTTGTTTTTTTTTTTGTTTTGTTTTTTTTACATAGTTTTAGCGTATTGGTGTATACCGATATTTACTTCTCTTGTTAGTAGGCCTACAAGATAGAACCTAAGTATGAACAGAGTGTTCAGGATAGATTGGATATGTGAGCAGTTGAAATCAAAGCGCAACTGAGACAGACGCACATACACGTATGTAGGCTTATAAAGTTGATTAACATATACAGTACGGTTGTATGGTTCTCGATGTGCATATTGATTTTATTCATCCGCCTAGAACATTCTTTGCTGCTTGTTTGCACGAATTTCTCCCAGTTAAGGACAACATATAACGGTAACATGGTACACGATTTGGATAGGGCCTACTGATTTTATTCATCCGCCTATAGACCACTCCTTGCGTTTTTCCGTCATCACTGAAAGCTGTTAACTGCTTCTCTTTGCCCGAATCACTGTTAATTGATTTCTTTATATACTTTATTGGCTCTGGAGTGGTTTGTGTTAAACGTTAGTTTTGGAAATTGGTCTCGAGATTATTGTCCCTGAATGCTCGTTTCTCTTCACGCCGGTGATATACGAACGGGGGTTTCACTGACTGCAGAGATTAGCCACATTGTTATTGGCTTTTGCGGCTTGTTTTGCCTGACTGGTGCATGGAACTAAGAATTTGCTTTATACAAGTACCTCGGTAATCTTGGGTTTAGACCTTTAGGCTTATATGAAGGATTGTTGAGTGGTTTTACAAAAGATCTTAAATCTCACTGTAATTTGTGACATTACATGGGTCAGGCTGGGTTCTACCACTCCACGTGCATGAGGCAGGCTCCGAATTAAGGACCTCATTGCGCAATATAGGCAGGGCTAGCTACTTGCTGACCTTCTCAGAAAAATTTGTCAGAATTTTCCCAGTGGAAAAACCTTTATTTGCACGAATTACTATTCTCAAATTCTTGTTCAGAACAACTACTCAACGTTGAAATCAGAGCGACGACAGAATTCATGTTTGGGATGATTTCTCTTCCCACCTATGCCACAGGTTAACAGAGCAACTCCTTACTCCATTTGTGACAAGCACGGAATTTTCTGTTTTACCTCCATGGTTTTCTGAAACAGCTGATTAGCCTCAACTGTCTTCTGCTCTCTGCTTAGTCACAACTATATTGCCTGCTATCCCATACATAAGCTACATGTAACATGTCATCTTAGACATTTACAAAGGGCCTTGTAAGTTCAACCTGTTTTTACTTCTATGTCCACAGTATATACATGCATATGTCTCAGTGTACATTTATGTTCATTCTTGCAATAAAACCGAAATTCTCAATCAAGTATGGCTTTGTGTCATTTGTTGAAGTTGCCATAGTACTCCGCTCTGTAATATGTTTACAGCTCGTTCATTTTCATTTGCCCGGCGGTATATTGACTACCTTTTAGCGATAAGTAACCCCCATTTTGTTTGAATGGCGAAATAAATACTTGTATATCCGCCTTCCTTGGATATTAAGTAGACAATTACAGACAGTCATGATGGTACAGCTTATTGGGACGTACACCTGTTCAAGGATGACCAAGGCCTCCTCTCAAGCCGCCTCCATAACGAAAGAGTTAAAATCTGAGAATTCTCTTCATAGTTGTACTTTCAGTTCCTTAGTGGTATGTGCTAAAAGTTTTCTTTCGGACATTTACCTCGCCATTATTATCGATTCGATGTCGCCATACTCAAGAATACTTCACTTATACGACGGCATTTTGGTGGGGGAAACCAGCAAGGGTACATGGGAATCCCACGACCATCTGCTGGCAGACCTTCCGGCAACGTACTGCCAAAGAGGAAACCAGCATAACCTGGACCTAAACTCACAGCGACCGCATTGGTGAGGGAACGCTGCGCTAGCGCACTAACCGCGGAAACCCCAGCTAAAGTTACAAATCACAATAATTTAAACAGGACAAGTACTTGCACTTTGTCCCGGCTTCCTACACATACTTTTCCATCAGGAATTGTCTTAAACATATCTCCACTGGCATACCGCTTCCTGGGCCTATACGGCCCCTGCATGGACTATCGCCAATTGGGTTGCACGGGAGAGTAGCCCTATTGTTCCGCAGATTTACCATCCCAAAACAGTCATGTGTTCCGCATTTTCGCTCGCTTTCCTGTCAGAAATTTAACAAGCAAAATTCGTCTTAAAATGCACCGTCGGCTATCTGGAAGGCCAGGGATTCCGGGCCCAGGACAATCAACTGTAGGGCTGAAGGGCTACACATGGCTGTGACACACCTGACAACAGTGAATGGAACAGCACTATAATCACTTCCCTCAACATATGGGTGTGACATCTGATAAAAGTGAATGTAAAAGCACTATAATCACTTCCCTATACACGTGTGTGTGAGGCCTGACAAAGTGAATGTAATTGCACTAAATCGCTTTCCTCTACACGTGTGTGAGGCCAGACAAAATGAATGTAATAGCAAACCAAATCACTTCCCTCTACACCTGTGTGTGTCAACTGACAAAAGTGAATGTAATAGCACCAAATCACTTTCTTCCACATGTGTGTGACACCAAAGTGAATGTAATAGCACCAAATCACTTTCTTCTACATGTGTGTGACAACAAAGTGAATGTAATAGCACCAAATCACTTTCCTCTACATATGGGTGTGAGGCCAGACAAAGTGAATGTTATAGCACTAAATCACTTTCCTCTACACGTGTGTGACACCTAAGTGAATGTAATAGAACTAAATTACTTTCCTCTACATATGTGTGTGAGGTCAGACAAAGTGAATGTAATACATGTAGCACTAGTGAATGTAATACATGTAGCACTAAATCACTTTTCTGTATGTATGCCTGCTTAAGTTTAACCTCATAAGTCATATGATGGCGAAGAGTTCTTAACATGTATATATATAATGTGCCTTCTTGAGGAAGGTTGAGTCCATGACACCTACATGCTGCTGCCACTGGAACATCATGCTGAAGACACCAGACATGACACCCCACCCTGTCACATTATACTGGCACCGGGCCCTTCAGTCCTGTCCTGCTGAGAGCGAAGCAAGGCAGCCAAAAGAACCATTTTTAAAGTCTTTTGTACGACCTGACCCAGGTTTTAACCCGGATCACCTGACCCCGAGGCAGACGTTCTAACTACTAGGCCACCGAGGCGGTCGTGCAAAGTATAAAGTTTCTGTATCTCTGAAGGTGAAACTTGACAAAACGAATGTTATATCACTTTCCTGCGCAAGTCAGTGTGCATGAATCAATGACTGATTATTGCTCTGTGCCACTCTGGCGCTATTACAATGACTGATTACTGCTCTGTGCCACTCTGGCGCTATTACAATGACTGATTACTGCTCTGTGCCACTCGGGCGCTATTACAATGACTGATTACTGCTCTGTGCCACCCTGGCGCTATTACAATGACTGATTACTGCTCTGTGCCACCCTGGCGCTATTACAATGACTGATTACTGCTCTGTGCCACTCGGGCGCTATTACAATGACTGATTACTCCTCTGTGCCACCCTGGCGCTATTACAATGACTGATTACTGCTCTGTGCCACTCGGGCGCTATTACAATGACTGATTACTGCTCTGTGCCACCCTGGCGCTATTACAATGACTGATTACTGCACTGTGCCACCCTGGCGCTATTACAATGACTGATTACTGCTCTGTGCCACCCTGGCGCTATTACAATGACTGATTACTGCTCTGTGCCACTCTGGCGCTATTACAATGACTGATTACTCCTCTGTGCCACCCTGGCGCTATTACAATGACTGATTACTGCTCTGTGCCACCCTGGCACTATTACAATGACTGATTACTGCTCTGTGCCACCCTGGCGCTATTACAATGACTGATTACTGCTCTGTGCCACTCTGGCGCTATTACAATGACTGATTACTGCTCTGTGCCACTCTGGCGCTATTACAATGACTGATTACTGCTCTGTGCCACCCTGGCACTATTACAATGACTGATTACTGCTCTGTGCCACTCTGGCGCTATTACAATGACTGATTACTGCTCTGTGCCACTCTGGCGCTATCACAATGACTAATTACTGCTCTGTGCCACTCTGGCGCTATTACAATGACTGATTACTGCTCTGTGCCACCCTGGCACTATTACAATGACTGATTACTGCTCTGTGCCACCCTGGCACTATTACAATGACTAATTACTGCTCTGTGCCACTCTGGCGCTATTACAATGACTGATTACTGCTCTGTGCCACTCTGACGCTATTACAATGACTGATTACTGCTCTGTGCCACCCTGGCGCTATTACAATGACTAATTACTGCTCTGTGCCACCCTGGCGCTATTACAATGACTGATTACTGCTCTGTGCCACCCTGACGCTATTACAATGACTGATTACTGCTCTGTGCCACCCTGGCACTATTACAATGACTGATTACTGCTCTGTGCCACCCTGGCACTATTACAATGACTGATTACTGCTCTGTGCCACCCTGGCACTATTACAATGACTGATTACTGCTCTGTGCCACCCTGGCACTATTACAATGACTGATTACTGCTCTGTGCCACCCTGGCACTATTACAATGACTGATTACTGCTCTGTGCCACCCTGGCACTATTACAATGACTGATTACTGCTCTGTGCCACCCTGGCGCTATTACAATGACTGATTACTGCTCTGTGCCACTCTGGCGCTATTACAATGACTGATTACTGCTCTGTGCCACAATGGCACTATTACAATGACTGATTACTGCTCTGTGCCACTCTGGCACTATTACAATGACTAATTACTGCTCTGTGCCACAATGGCACTATTACAATGAGTAATTACTGCTCTGTGCCACTCTGGCACTATTACAGCCCAGGTGAATTTGAAGCTTGATAAAGTGGACAAAATAAGAGCAAATAACTTTCCTTTTGACAAGGCTTTGAAATCTGATAAAGTCAAGTGTAATAATACCAAATCATATTCCTTTACACGCTGATATGAATCCTATTCGAAGTGGACGTAACAGCACTGTGTCACTTTCCTGCCCGCATTGGAAGTGAAGCCTGTTGGATGCAATGTCAGCACATCACTGACCAGTACATGAAATCAGTTCCTGGTTTAAATGCATCTACACTGAAGGTATATGCATGTTCATGACTGATTCTCACATCACAACTGATGGCAGACAAAACACATCAAGACACAAAAGAAAAGCAGAAAAGAAAGCAATCCTTTTAGGAGTTTAGTACTTTTAATACATGATTTTCTTGAAAGGTTAGTGCTTCTGATAACTTGTTTAGGGTAGTGTCTGTAATATATAATGATGTGGAATATCTATTCCTATAAATGTATATGCAAACATCCACATGAGCTGTTATAAAATTACATGAAGACTTCACAGCAGCATAAGGTAGTTCTCAATACAAACAGCCAAAGTCTTTGTATCATCCAAAGGTACAAGCAAAAGTAATACAGGGCACCACACAACTGTACAGGTACAGCAACACAAATAATTCATAAGATTATTTAACCATACATGTAAGTATCACTTTTAAGTATAGTAGATTTAAAGCATTCTGACTTAAAGAAAAGAAAAGGCAGTCTGTGTTACTCTGTTAGTCTGACCTCATCTGTGACTACAGACCTGTTCAAAATATTATCCGTAATAACTCTGTTTGCACTACAATCATAACTAAGAACATTTAGAATTTCAGCGGGAGTATGAACATGGGAGTGATTTCATACAGCTCCAAACAATTTGTAATAACTCTGTTCACATTGCAATCTTTAATATCTCTGTTCACACTGCAATCTGTAATAACTCTGTTCACAATTCAATCATAGCTACAAACATTTAGAATTTCAGCGGGACTGTGAACATGGGAGTGATTTCATACAGCTCTAAACAATTGTAATAACTCTGTTCACAATGTAATCTGTAATAACTCTGTTCACACTGCAATCTGTAATAACTCTGTTCACACTGCAATCTATAATAACTCTGTTCACACTGCAATCTTTAATAACTCTGTTCACACTGCAATCTATAATAACTCTGTTCACATTGCAATCTGTAATAACTCCATTCACAATACAATCATGAATAATTGACATTTAGAATTTCCCCCTAAAAGCAGATGGAAGTGATATATACACAAAGGGAGTATGAACAGGGGAGTGGATTTCATACAATTGAAGATGTAATTAAATAATTCAAACCTAAACTGCCAGTAATAAATGTTACATTAAACACTCTGCCCAAAAATAAAAACACAGTTTTTCTTGCCATCGCAGACAAAATAGAGAGATTCACATGCACTCAACAAAATCAGCACTTTATGAGATCTCTTTGAATCCAAGAAATTCAGGTATTTTCCGTACAAAAATCAACAAAATCACTCATGTCTTCAATCACCAAACCTAGACACATTTATCTTATGAAAATTAGCACATTCATGGCTCTTCAATCCACAAAATCTAGACATATATGTTTTTATCTTTAACAAGAAAACTGAACACATTTCTTTCTATTCACTGATTTATGTTCAAACTAATACAGGCCACTCATGATTCAGGGATAACTTAAACTCCTATATCGATATATACCAATACTACAGGCTCTACAATACACTTGTATAGTTACCTCGAATATGACAAAATGGGAAAGGAAACAAATGGTTTCTGCTAAGACACAGATTCTTACCAGATTCTAAGCAAAAAAGAGAGGTGAAGCAGAAACGTTCAAGTCAAGTCACATATGCCAGGGCATTGTTTCAGCATGCCTGTAGACTTCATTGTTCCGTAATGTACACACTATAAACTACACTACACTATACATATTTCTCTTACTTTTTCCTTTTTTTTTCTTACATGTTGAATCTTTAAACACGTGCTCATCCCAATGATCTTTCTTTGCGGCAGCAGCTTTAGTTGCCTTCCTCTTCTCAAACAACTCTTTCTCGGCAGCGTCATCGATCTCAGTTTTCACTTTCTCATACATCTCTCCTTTCCAGGTCTTGTCAGATGATATCTTATCACTGAAAGCAGCATTTAATGTGTCATGAATTTGTCATTTGGAAGAAAAAGCCAGGAGCTGAATGAAACCGACTTTTGTAATGAAGATAAATTCTTACAAAAGTACGGCCACTGTTGAAAACAGAAGTAAATATGATATCTTCAATGTAGATAAATCTTCTGTCCTAACAGATAACAGATGCCCTAGGCTGAAAACGAAAGTAAATGTGACAAACAGGTCTTCCTCAGACGGCCATGAGACCATCTTGTGTGAAAGGCCTATCCTCTCAAGTGACACACGTATCTGATTGAAAGTGAGCCTCCGAATCCTAAATCAATTCTGGAAATCGTTGTATGAGAAAGGACATGTAATGATTTTAACTCCCAACAGAAAAAGATTTTGTGAAAACTACAGTAAATGTGACATTTCTAATGAAAATAAATTTGAACAACTGCTAATTCTAATACAGAAAACAACAGTGAATGTGACATTTGCAAATCTTGACATGCAGATGCCTTCTGCTAAAGAGAGACAATAAATGTGATCTTTTGATAAGGGTAAATATTAACAATCAAATGTCCAACAACATTGATTTAGTTTCCTCCCTCATCCACCTCATCTCTACCTGAAAAATCTGTTCACTTAAATTCACAGTCAAACCTGAGGTACCTATGTCAGAACAGGCCACATCATTGGTCAACGGCTAGTGAATTTCAAAGTGAACCCATGGGAAAACTGAGCCAGAAAGGCCTCCATTTTGACTGAGTTGTAACAGCCGTGTACACAATTAATGAAGGTCATCCAGGCCTGGGCCTCATTTCACTACCAAGTCTTAAATGGCGTAAATTTTAATCTTAAGTCCTAAGTTTCACCACTCAATACACAATAAAGCATAGGTAGGTTTGCTTTGTGAAACAGTCGTATGTCGTAACATTTAACTTAGGACTTGAACTGCGACTTACGACCCTTAGTGAAATGAGTCCCTGGAGCCTAATGCAAGGACTTTATAATCTGACTACACCACTTACTGCAATGTCTGGTATACTTTCGTAAGTGTCATCAGTGTTGTTTTGATGACTGACATCATGTCGTCTGTGAACGGTCGTTTATCCCAGTCAATGCGCTCGTGACCGGTGACCGAGGCCTCAGAGCACGACAGCTGCTGGGCTATGTTCCATAGAGAACCACTGGCACTGGCATCCAAGTTGCTGTCAAGCTCTGCCACTTTCTCATTCATGGTCTGATAAAATAGGAGGAGTTAAAAGCCATCACTCAACATGCCAGTTAGACTCTGAAAACTGCCGTCATTAAAAATGCAGTCTCATATAACGGTAAATAAGTGTACATAAACAATATTATGTGTAATAGCGGACAGTTTAAGAAACTGGGAAATAAGTGTTACATTTATTTGTTTTTACTGTTACTGAAGGGCTCCAATTCTGTCACTATATATGACTACTGATGTAACCTCCAGTCTAATGTTGTCATCCGGTTACATTATACTGAACTTTGCATACATTTTCCATCTTCTCTGTTTATCCGAAATGCTTGAAGCTACGCTTCACATAGGCTTCTCTGTTAACTGCACTATGGTGGGAGGAATTTAATGCAAATCAAACTGATGCCCATTTTCCATGTTCTCTGTTTATCTCAATTTTTGAAGGCACAATTCACATTAGTCTTCTTACGAAAGAACTTTTCTTGATCCATACAAATGCATGTTCTTCTCAAAACAACTTAAGCTGGACTTCAGTACATCTGTGTCCAACAAAAACCAACAGTACCATATCTAACATGGGGACATCTGAGCATATGAACAATGGAGAAAATTAGGGAGGGGTGTGTTTGTGACTTGAAGTTACCGGAAGAAAGAGATTTCATTTGCACCGTTTATGTCTCTGGAACACGAAGTGATTAACTGATGTCCACAAAAGCTGTCTTGTCAGGTCACATCATACAGCTGGACCTTTCCTCACCACAGCAACATAAGAGATTTATCTCAAATCTTGATCTCAAAACTCAGCTCGTCCAATATGGCTGAGATGCTGCCAATGTGGAATTAAGCCATAATCATTCCTTCAAAACTCCTGGAGACATACCTGTATATCACACAGCTTGACATGACTCACACATATCTCATACTCCTCAAACAGTGTCTTGCAGGTAGGAACACAATTGTACAAAACCTGTAAAGAAGAGACAATGGAATATCATAATATCTAAAGCTCCTAAACACATCTGCGTTATGGCAATCCAGCCCACAAGAAGGGACTTGAAATGCCAGTAAGTACTACGATCAGATAACAATAATATCTGACAAGCTTCCTACTGGACAGCAAGTTAACAATTTCTTGCAATTTTATAACAATATACAAACCAGTCTTGGAGATATTGCAGGCAGCTGGACAGATATGGTAGCAATATTCTTTGGTCACAACTGACTGACAGTTAGAAAAAAGTGGAAGTACACATTTGCAAACAAAATGTCCTCATCAAACAACCCAACTTGGCAGGGATCTCCCTTCCCTGTACTCCATGTATAGTGGATATTTAGACTACTTTCTTTTCCTTTTCTATCCACTCTACTGAACAGTCACACAGCCCTGAGAAGGAATGTAATATAATCTACTACTTTGCATGGTAGAATTTACCTTGCATGTAAGAGAAAAACTCACATCCAAAACTGCCATACCTTGGTAATGGCCTTATTGTTCTCGATGAGGTCAAACAGTGGCTGATTCTCACTCAAACAATCTGGACACTTTGAGAGATCGAAGACGTAGATATTCTTGTAGACATCACTTATACATATGGATGAAAACTTCTGTGCTTTGTCAGGAAAGCAAACGACAGTAATGAAGTTCTCTTCAACGCCTTCAATGTTCTCGATAAACTCTACTGCCTCCTTTATTTTCTCCACACTGTCAATCACCTGTGTGGTTGGAGAGGCTGTAAGTAGAACAGAGGACTACAGAAACTACACAGGTAACGGATAGATAATTTCTCCACACTGTCAATCACCTGTGTGGTGGGAGAGGCTGTAAGTAGAATAAAGGACTACAGAAACTACACAGGTAACAGGTAGATAACTTCTTCACACTCTCTATCAGCTGTAGGATTGGAGAGGCTGCAAGTAGAACAGAAGACTAAAGAAACTGCACAGGTAACAGGTAGATAATTTCTGCCCTCTCAATCATCTGTAGTACTGATCAGGTTGTAAGTACAACAAAGGACTACAGAAACTACACAGGTAACCGGTAGATCATTTCTCCACACTCCTGATCAGCTGTATGACTGGAGAGGTTGTAAGTAGAACAGAAGACGAAAGAAACTATAGAGGTAACAGGGACATCATTTCTCCACATTCTCTATCAGCTGTCTGACTGGAGAGGCTGTGAATAGAATGCAGGACTACAGAAACTGCACAGGCAACAGGTACACAATTTCTCCACACTGTCAGTCAGCTGTATGACTGGAGAAGTTGTAAGTAGAACAAAGGACTACACAAACTACACAGGTAACAGGGAGATCATTTCTCCACACACTCTATCAGCTGTCTGACTGGATAGGTTGTAAGTAGAACACAGGGCTACAGAAACTACACAGGTGACAGGTAGATATTTTCTCCACACTGCCAATCACCTGTAGGACTGGAGAGGCTGTAAGTGGAACAGAGGACTACAGAAACTACACAGGTAACAGGTAGATCATTTCTCCACACTCCTGATCAGCTGTATGACTGGAGAGGTTGTAAGTAGAACAGAAGACTAAAGAAACTACACAGGTAACAGGCAGATAATTTCTCCACACTCCTGATTAGCTGTATAACTGGAGAGGCTGTAAGTAGAACAAAGGGCTACAGAAACTACACAGGGAACAGGCAGGTAATTTCTCCGACACACGAGATCAGCTGTATGACTGGAGAGATTGTAAGTAGAGCACAGGGCTACAGAAACTACACAGGCAACAGGTAGATAATTTCTCCACACAAAACACAGTTTTTCTCGCCATTGCAGACAAAACAGAGAGATTCACATGCACTCAACAAAATCAGCACTTTATGAGATCTCCTTGAATCCAAGGAATTCAGGTATTTTCCGTACAAAAATCAACAAAATCACTAATGTCTTCAATCGCCAAACCTAGACACATTTATCTTATGAAAATTAGCACATTTATTGCTCTTCAATCCACAAAATCTAGACATATATATCTTTATCTTTTACAAGAAAACTGAACACATTTCTTTCTATTCACTGATTTATGTTCAAACTAATACAGGCCACACATGATTCAGGGATAACTCAAACTCCTATATTAATACATACCAATACTACAGAGTGTACAATACACTTGTACAGTTACCTCGAATATAACAACATGGGAAAGGAAACAAATGGCATCTGCTAAGACACAGAGTCCCTTCAGATTCTAAGCAAAAAAGACAAGTGAAGCAGAAACGTTCAAGACAAGTTACATATGCCAGGGCATTGTTTCGGCATACTTGTAGACGTCACTATTCGGTAATGTACACACCATACAGAAGAATTTGACCTAAATCATGAAGTTTATTTAAACAGAAAAGGTTATTTTCTCTTACATTTTCCTTTTTTTTTCTTACATGTTGAATCTTTAGACACGTGCTCATTGGGATCTTTCTTTGCGGCAGCAGCTTTAGTTGCCATCCTCTTCTCAAACAACTCTTTCTCGGCAGCGTCATCGATCTCAGTTTTCACTTTCTCATACATCTCTCCTTTCCAGGTCTTGTCAGATGATATCTTATCACTGAAAGTAGCATTTAATGTGTCATGAATTTGTGATTTGGAAGAAAAATCCAGAAGCTGAATGAAACTGACTTTTGTATTGAAGATAAATTCTTACAAAAGTACGGCCACTGTTGAAAACAGAAGTAAATATGATATCTCCAATGTAGATAAACCTTCTGCCCTAACAGATAACAGATGCCCTAGGCTGAAAACGAAAGTAAATGTGACAAACAGGTCTTCCTCAGACAGCCATGAGACCATCTTGTGTGAAAGGCCTATCCTCTCAAGTGACACACGTATCTGATTGAAAGTGAGCCTCCGAATCCTAAATCAGTTCTGGAAATCGTTGTATGAGAAAGGACATGTAATGATTTTAACTCCCAACAGAAAAAGATTTTGTGAAAACTACAGTAAATGTGACATTTCTAATGAAAATAAATTTGAACAACTGCTAATTCTAATACAGAAAACAACAGTGAATGTGACATTTGCAAATCTTGACATGCAGATGCCTTCTGCTAAAGAGAGACAATAAATGTGATCTTTTGATAAGGGTAAATATTAACAATCAAATGTCCAACAACATTGATTTAGTTTCCTCTCTCATCCACCTCATCTCTACCTGAAAAATCTGTTCACTTAAATTCACAGTCAAACCTGAGGTACCTATGTCAGAACAGGCCACATCACTGGTCAACGGCTAGTGAATTTCAAAGTGAACCCATGGGAAAACTGAGCCAGAAAGGCCTCCATTTTGACTGAGTTGTAACAGCCATGTGCACAATTAATGAAGGTCATCCAGGCCTGGGCCTCATTTCACTACCAAGTCTTAAATGGCGTAAATTTTAATCTTAAGTCCTAAGTTTCACCACTCAATACACAATAAAGCATAGGTAGGTTTGCTTTGTGAAACAGTCGTATGTCGTAACATTTAACTTAGGACTTGAACTGCGACTTACGACCCTTAGTGAAATGAGTCCCTGGAGCCTAATGCAAGGACTTTATAATCTGACTACACCACTTACTGCAATGTCTGGTATACTTTCGTAAGTGTCATCAGTGTTGTTTTGATGACTGACATCATGTCGTCTGTGAACGGTCGTTTATCCCAGTCAATCCGCTCGTGACCGGTGACCGAGGCCTCAGAGCACGACAGCTGCTGGGCTATGTTCCATAGAGAACCACTGGCACTGGCATCCAAGTTGCTGTCAAGCTCTGCCAATTTCTCATACATGGTCTGATAAAATAGGAGGAGTTAAAAGCCATCACTCAACATGCCAGTTAGACTCTGAAAACTGCTGTCATTAAAAATGCAGTCTCATATAACGGTAAATAAGTGTACATAAACAATATTATGTGTAATTGCGGACAGTTTAAGAAACTGGGAAATAAGTGTTACATTTATTTGTTTTTACTGTTACTGAAGGGCTCCAATTCTGTCACTATATATGACTACTGATGTAACCTCCAGTCTAATGTTGTCATCCGGTTACATTATACTGAACTTTGCATACATTTTCCATCTTCTCTGTTTATCCGAAATGCTTGAAGCTACGCTTCACATAGGCTTCTCTGTTAACTGCACTATGGTGGGAGGAATTTAATGCAAATCAAACTGATGCCCATTTTCCATGTTCTCTGTTTATCTCAATTTTTGAAGGCACAATTCACATTAGTCTTCTTACGAAAGAATTTTTCTTGATCCATACAAATGCATGTTCTTCTCAAAACAACTTAAGCTGGACTTCAGTACATCTGTGTCCAACAAAAACCAACAGTACCATATCTAACATGGGGACATCTGAGCATATGAACAATGGAGAAAATTAGGGAGGGGTGTGTTTGTGACTTGAAGTTACCGGAAGAAAGAGATTTCATTTGCACCGTTTATGTCTCTGGAACACGGAGTGATTAACTGATGTCCACAAAAGCTGTCTTGTCAGGTCACATCATACAGCTGGACCTTTCCTCTCCACAGCAACATAAGAGATTTATCTCAAATCTTGATCTCAAAACTCAGCTCGTCCAATATGGCTGAGATGCTGCCAATGTGGAATTAAGCCATAATCATTCCTTCAAAACTCCTGGAGACATACCTGTATATCACACAGCTTGACATGACTCACACATATCTCATACTCCTCAAACAGTGTCTTGCAGGTAGGAACACAATTGTACAAAACCTGTAAAGAAGAGACAATGGAATATCATAATATCTAAAGCTCCTAAACACATCTGCGTTATGGCAATCCAGCCCACAAGAAGGGACTTGAAATGCCAGTAAGTACTACGATCAGATAACAATAATATCTGACAAGCTTCCTACTGGACAGCAAGTTAACAATTTCTTGCAATTTTATAACAATATACAAACCAGTCTTGGAGATATTGCAGGCAGCTGGACAGATATGGTAGCAATATTCTTTGGTCACAACTGACTGACAGTTAGAAAAAAGTGGAAGTACACATTTGCAAACAAAATGTCCTCATCAAACAACCCAACTTGGCAGGGATCTCCCTTCCCTGTACTCCATGTATAGTGGATATTTAGACTACTTTCTTTTCCTTTTCTATCCACTCTACTGAACAGTCACACAGCCCTGAGAAGGAATGTAATATAATCTACTACTTTGCATGGTAGAATTTACCTTGCATGTAAGAGAAAAACTCACATCCAAAACTGCCATACCTTTGCAATGGCCTTAGGGTTCTCGATGAGGTCAAACAGTGGCTGATTCTCCCTCAAACAATCTGGACACTTTGAGAGATCGAAGACGTAGATATTCTTGTAGACATCACTTATACATATGGATGAAAACTTCTGTGCTTTGTCAGGAAAACAAGCAACAGTAATGACGTTCTCTTTACTGTCTTCAACATTCTTGATAAACTCTACTGCCTCCTTTATTTTCTCCACACTGTCAATCACCTGTGTGGTTGGAGAGGCTGTAAGTAGAACAGAGGACTACAGAAACTACACAGGTAACGGATAGATAATTTCTCCACACTGTCAATCACCTGTGTGGTGGGAGAGGCTGTAAGTAGAATAAAGGACTACAGAAACTACACAGGTAACAGGTAGATAACTTCTTCACACTCTCTATCAGCTGTAGGATTGGAGAGGCTGCAAGTAGAACAGAAGACTAAAGAAACTGCACAGGTAACAGGTAGATAATTTCTGCCCTCTCAATCATCTGTAGTACTGATCAGGTTGTAAGTACAACAAAGGACTACAGAAACTACACAGGTAACCGGTAGATCATTTCTCCACACTCCTGATCAGCTGTATGACTGGAGAGGTTGTAAGTAGAACAGAAGACGAAAGAAACTATAGAGGTAACAGGGACATCATTTCTCCACATTCTCTATCAGCTGTCTGACTGGAGAGGCTGTGAATAGAATGCAGGACTACAGAAACTGCACAGGCAACAGGTACACAATTTCTCCACACTGTCAGTCAGCTGTATGACTGGAGAAGTTGTAAGTAGAACAAAGGACTACACAAACTACACAGGTAACAGGGAGATCATTTCTCCACATTCTCTATCAGCTGTCTGACTGGATAGGTTGTAAGTAGAACACAGGGCTACAGAAACTACACAGGTGACAGGTAGATATTTTCTCCACACTGCCAATCACTTGTAGGACTGGAGAGGCTGTAAGTGGAACAGAGGACTACAGAAACTACACAGGTATCAGGTAGACCATTTCTCCACACTCCTGATCAGCTGTATGACTGGAGAGGTTGTAAGTAGAACAGAAGACTAAAGAAACTACACAGGTAACAGGCAGATAATTTCTCCACACTCCTGATTAGCTGTATAACTGGAGAGGCTGTAAGTAGAACAAAGGGCTACAGAAACTACACAGGGAACAGGCAGGTAATTTCTCCGACACACGAGATCAGCTGTATGACTGGAGAGATTGTAAGTAGAGCACAGGGCTACAGAAACTACACAGGCAACAGGTAGATAATTTCTCCACACAAAACACAGTTTTTCTCGCCATTGCAGACAAAACAGAGAGATTCACATGCACTCAACAAAATCAGCACTTTATGAGATCTCCTTGAATCCAAGGAATTCAGGTATTTTCCGTACAAAAATCAACAAAATCACTAATGTCTTCAATCGCCAAACCTAGACACATTTATCTTATGAAAATTAGCACATTCATTGCTCTTCAATCCACAAAATCTAGACATATATATTTTTATCTTTTACAAGAAAACTGAACACATTTCTTTCTATTCACTGATTTATGTTCAAACTAATACAGGCCACACATGATTCAGGGATAACTCAAACTCCTATATTAATACATACCAATACTACAGAGTGTACAATACACTTGTACAGTTACCTCGAATATAACAACATGGGAAAGGAAACAAATGGCATCTGCTAAGACACAGAGTCCCTTCAGATTCTAAGCAAAAAAGACAAGTGAAGCAGAAACGTTCAAGACAAGTTACATATGCCAGGGCATTGTTTCGGCATACTTGTAGACGTCACTATTCGGTAATGTACACACCATACAGAAGAATTTGACCTAAATCATGAAGTTTATTTAAACAGAAAAGGTTATTTTCTCTTACTTTTTCCTTTTTTTTTCTTACATGTTGAATCTTTAAACACGTGCTCATTGGGATCTTTCTTTGCGGCAGCAGCTTTAGTTGCCATTCTCTTCTCAAACAACTCTTTCTCGGCAGCGTCATCGATCTCAGTTTTCACTTTCTTATACATCTCTCCTTTCCAGGTCTTGTCAGATGATATCTTATCACTGAAAGTAGCATTTAATGTGTCATGAATTTGTGATTTGGAAGAAAAATCCAGAAGCTGAATGAAACTGACTTTTGTATTGAAGATAAATTCTTACAAAAGTACGACCACTGTTGAAAACAGAAGTAAATATGATATCTCCAATGTAGATAAACCTTCTGTCCTAACAGATAACAGATGCCCTAGGCTGAAAACGAAAGTAAATGTGACAAACAGGTCTTCCTCAGACGGCCATGAGACCATCTTGTGTGAAAGGCCTATCCTCTCAAGTGACACACGTATCTGATTGAAAGTGAGCCTCCGAATCCTAAATCAGTTCTGGAAATCGTTGTATGAGAAAGGACATGTAATGATTTTAACTCCCAACAGAAAAAGATTTTGTGAAAACAACAGTAAATGTGACATTTCTAATGAAAATAAATTTGAACAACTGCTAATTCTAATACAGAAAACAACAGTGAATGTGACATTTGCAAATCTTGACATGCAGATGCCTTCTGCTAAAGAGAGACAATAAATGTGATCTTTTGATAAGGGTAAATATTAACAATCAAATGTCCAACAACATTGATTTAGTTTCCTCTCTCATCCACCTCATCTCTACCTGAAAAATCTGTTCACTTAAATTCACAGTCAAACCTGAGGTACCTATGTCAGAACAGGCCACATCACTGGTCAACGGCTAGTGAATTTCAAAGTGAACCCATGGGAAAACTGAGCCAGAAAGGCCTCCATTTTGACTGAGTTGTAACAGCCATGTGCACAATTAATGAAGGTCATCCAGGCCTGGGCCTCATTTCACTACCAAGTCTTAAATGGCGTAAATTTTAATCTTAAGTCCTAAGTTTCACCACTCAATACACAATAAAGCATAGGTAGGTTTGCTTTGTGAAACAGTCGTATGTCGTAACATTTAACTTAGGACTTGAACTGCGACTTACGACCCTTAGTGAAATGAGTCCCTGGAGCCTAATGCAAGGACTTTATAATCTGACTACACCACTTACTGCAATGTCTGGTATACTTTCGTAAGTGTCATCAGTGTTGTTTTGATGACTGACATCATGTCGTCTGTGAACGGTCGTTTATCCCAGTCAATCCGCTCGTGACCGGTGACCGAGGCCTCAGAGCACGACAGCTGCTGGGCTATGTTCCATAGAGAACCACTGGCACTGGCATCCAAGTTGCTGTCAAGCTCTGCCAATTTCTCATACATGGTCTGATAAAATAGGAGGAGTTAAAAGCCATCACTCAACATGCCAGTTAGACTCTGAAAACTGCTGTCATTAAAAATGCAGTCTCATATAACGGTAAATAAGTGTACATAAACAATATTATGTGTAATTGCGGACAGTTTAAGAAACTGGGAAATAAGTGTTACATTTATTTGTTTTTACTGTTACTGAAGGGCTCCAATTCTGTCACTATATATGACTACTGATGTAACCTCCAGTCTAATGTTGTCATCCGGTTACATTATACTGAACTTTGCATACATTTTCCATCTTCTCTGTTTATCCGAAATGCTTGAAGCTACGCTTCACATAGGCTTCTCTGTTAACTGCACTATGGTGGGAGGAATTTAATGCAAATCAAACTGATGCCCATTTTCCATGTTCTCTGTTTATCTCAATTTTTGAAGGCACAATTCACATTAGTCTTCTTACGAAAGAATTTTTCTTGATCCATACAAATGCATGTTCTTCTCAAAACAACTTAAGCTGGACTTCAGTACATCTGTGTCCAACAAAAACCAACAGTACCATATCTAACATGGGGACATCTGAGCATATGAACAATGGAGAAAATTAGGGAGGGGTGTGTTTGTGACTTGAAGTTACCGGAAGAAAGAGATTTCATTTGCACCGTTTATGTCTCTGGAACACGGAGTGATTAACTGATGTCCACAAAAGCTGTCTTGTCAGGTCACATCATACAGCTGGACCTTTCCTCTCCACAGCAACATAAGAGATTTATCTCAAATCTTGATCTCAAAACTCAGCTCGTCCAATATGGCTGAGATGCTGCCAATGTGGAATTAAGCCATAATCATTCCTTCAAAACTCCTGGAGACATACCTGTATATCACACAGCTTGACATGACTCACACATATCTCATACTCCTCAAACAGTGTCTTGCAGGTAGGAACACAATTGTACAAAACCTGTAAAGAAGAGACAATGGAATATCATAATATCTAAAGCTCCTAAACACATCTGCGTTATGGCAATCCAGCCCACAAGAAGGGACTTGAAATGCCAGTAAGTACTACGATCAGATAACAATAATATCTGACAAGCTTCCTACTGGACAGCAAGTTAACAATTTCTTGCAATTTTATAACAATATACAAACCAGTCTTGGAGATATTGCAGGCAGCTGGACAGATATGGTAGCAATATTCTTTGGTCACAACTGACTGACAGTTAGAAAAAAGTGGAAGTACACATTTGCAAACAAAATGTCCTCATCAAACAACCCAACTTGGCAGGGATCTCCCTTCCCTGTACTCCATGTATAGTGGATATTTAGACTACTTTCTTTTCCTTTTCTATCCACTCTACTGAACAGTCACACAGCCCTGAGAAGGAATGTAATATAATCTACTACTTTGCATGGTAGAATTTACCTTGCATGTAAGAGAAAAACTCACATCCAAAACTGCCATACCTTTGCAATGGCCTTAGGGTTCTCGATGAGGTCAAACAGTGGCTGATTCTCCCTCAAACAATCTGGACACTTTGAGAGATCGAAGACGTAGATATTCTTGTAGACATCACTTATACATATGGATGAAAACTTCTGTGCTTTGTCAGGAAAACAAGCAACAGTAATGACGTTCTCTTTACTGTCTTCAACATTCTTGATAAACTCTACTGCCTCCTTTATTTTCTCCACACTGTCAATCACCTGTGTGGTTGGAGAGGCTGTAAGTAGAACAGAGGACTACAGAAACTACACAGGTAACGGATAGATAATTTCTCCACACTGTCAATCACCTGTGTGGTGGGAGAGGCTGTAAGTAGAATAAAGGACTACAGAAACTACACAGGTAACAGGTAGATAACTTCTTCACACTCTCTATCAGCTGTAGGATTGGAGAGGCTGCAAGTAGAACAGAAGACTAAAGAAACTGCACAGGTAACAGGTAGATAATTTCTGCCCTCTCAATCATCTGTAGTACTGATCAGGTTGTAAGTACAACAAAGGACTACAGAAACTACACAGGTAACCGGTAGATCATTTCTCCACACTCCTGATCAGCTGTATGACTGGAGAGGTTGTAAGTAGAACAGAAGACGAAAGAAACTATAGAGGTAACAGGGACATCATTTCTCCACATTCTCTATCAGCTGTCTGACTGGAGAGGCTGTGAATAGAATGCAGGACTACAGAAACTGCACAGGCAACAGGTACACAATTTCTCCACACTGTCAGTCAGCTGTATGACTGGAGAAGTTGTAAGTAGAACAAAGGACTACACAAACTACACAGGTAACAGGGAGATCATTTCTCCACATTCTCTATCAGCTGTCTGACTGGATAGGTTGTAAGTAGAACACAGGGCTACAGAAACTACACAGGTGACAGGTAGATATTTTCTCCACACTGCCAATCACTTGTAGGACTGGAGAGGCTGTAAGTGGAACAGAGGACTACAGAAACTACACAGGTATCAGGTAGACCATTTCTCCACACTCCTGATCAGCTGTATGACTGGAGAGGTTGTAAGTAGAACAGAAGACTAAAGAAACTACACAGGTAACAGGCAGATAATTTCTCCACACTCCTGATTAGCTGTATAACTGGAGAGGCTGTAAGTAGAACAAAGGGCTACAGAAACTACACAGGGAACAGGCAGGTAATTTCTCCGACACACGAGATCAGCTGTATGACTGGAGAGATTGTAAGTAGAGCACAGGGCTACAGAAACTACACAGGCAACAGGTAGATAATTTCTCCACACAAAACACAGTTTTTCTCGCCATTGCAGACAAAACAGAGAGATTCACATGCACTCAACAAAATCAGCACTTTATGAGATCTCCTTGAATCCAAGGAATTCAGGTATTTTCCGTACAAAAATCAACAAAATCACTAATGTCTTCAATCGCCAAACCTAGACACATTTATCTTATGAAAATTAGCACATTCATTGCTCTTCAATCCACAAAATCTAGACATATATATTTTTATCTTTTACAAGAAAACTGAACACATTTCTTTCTATTCACTGATTTATGTTCAAACTAATACAGGCCACACATGATTCAGGGATAACTCAAACTCCTATATTAATACATACCAATACTACAGAGTGTACAATACACTTGTACAGTTACCTCGAATATAACAACATGGGAAAGGAAACAAATGGCATCTGCTAAGACACAGAGTCCCTTCAGATTCTAAGCAAAAAAGACAAGTGAAGCAGAAACGTTCAAGACAAGTTACATATGCCAGGGCATTGTTTCGGCATACTTGTAGACGTCACTATTCGGTAATGTACACACCATACAGAAGAATTTGACCTAAATCATGAAGTTTATTTAAACAGAAAAGGTTATTTTCTCTTACTTTTTCCTTTTTTTTTCTTACATGTTGAATCTTTAAACACGTGCTCATTGGGATCTTTCTTTGCGGCAGCAGCTTTAGTTGCCATTCTCTTCTCAAACAACTCTTTCTCGGCAGCGTCATCGATCTCAGTTTTCACTTTCTTATACATCTCTCCTTTCCAGGTCTTGTCAGATGATATCTTATCACTGAAAGTAGCATTTAATGTGTCATGAATTTGTGATTTGGAAGAAAAATCCAGAAGCTGAATGAAACTGACTTTTGTATTGAAGATAAATTCTTACAAAAGTACGACCACTGTTGAAAACAGAAGTAAATATGATATCTCCAATGTAGATAAACCTTCTGTCCTAACAGATAACAGATGCCCTAGGCTGAAAACGAAAGTAAATGTGACAAACAGGTCTTCCTCAGACGGCCATGAGACCATCTTGTGTGAAAGGCCTATCCTCTCAAGTGACACACGTATCTGATTGAAAGTGAGCCTCCGAATCCTAAATCAGTTCTGGAAATCGTTGTATGAGAAAGGACATGTAATGATTTTAACTCCCAACAGAAAAAGATTTTGTGAAAACAACAGTAAATGTGACATTTCTAATGAAAATAAATTTGAACAACTGCTAATTCTAATACAGAAAACAACAGTGAATGTGACATTTGCAAATCTTGACATGCAGATGCCTTCTGCTAAAGAGAGACAATAAATGTGATCTTTTGATAAGGGTAAATATTAACAATCAAATGTCCAACAACATTGATTTAGTTTCCTCCCTCATCCACCTCATCTCTACCTGAAAAATCTGTTCACTTAACTTCACAGTCAAACCTGAGGTACCTATGTCAGAACAGGCCACATCACTGGTCAACGGCTAGTGAATTTCAAAGTGAACCCATGGGAAAACTGAGCCAGAAAGGCCTCCATTTTTGATTGAGTTGTAACAGCCATGTGCACAATTAATGAAGGTCATCCAGGCCTGGGCCTCATTTCACTACCAAGTCTTAAATGGCGTAAATTTTAATCTTAAGTCCTAAGTTTCACCACTCGATACACAATAAAGCATAGGTAGGTTTGCTTTGTGAAACAGTCGTATGTCGTAACATTTAACTTAGGACTTGAACTGCGACTTACGACCCTTAGTGAAATGAGTCCCTGGAGCCTAATGCAAGGACTTTATAATCTGACTACACCACTTACTGCAATGTCTGGTATACTTTCGTAAGTGTCATCAGTGTTGTTTTGATGACTGACATCATGTCGTCTGTGAACGGTCGTTTATCCCAGTCAATCCGCTCGTGACCGGTGACCGAGGCCTCAGAGCACGACAGCTGCTGGGCTATGTTCCATAGAGAACCACTGGCACTGGCATCCAAGTTGCTGTCAAGCTCTGCCAATTTCTCATACATGGTCTGATAAAATAGGAGGAGTTAAAAGCCATCACTCAACATGCCAGTTAGACTCTGAAAACTGCTGTCATTAAAAATGCAGTCTCATATAACGGTAAATAAGTGTACATAAACAATATTATGTGTAATTGCGGACAGTTTAAGAAACTGGGAAATAAGTGTTACATTTATTTGTTTTTACTGTTACTGAATGGCTCAAATTCTGCCATTATATATGACTTACTGATGTAAACTCCAGTCTAATGTTGTCATCTGGTTACATTATACTGAACTTTGCATACATTTTCCATCTCTGTTTATCCGAAATGCTTGAAGCTACCCTTCACAAACCCTTCTCTGTTAATTGCACTATGGTGGGAGGAATTTAATGCAAATCAAACTGATGCCCATTTTCCATGTTCTCTGTTTATCTCAATTTTTG
This sequence comes from Acanthopleura granulata, assembly GCA_016165875.1. Taxonomy (NCBI): domain Eukaryota; kingdom Metazoa; phylum Mollusca; class Polyplacophora; order Chitonida; family Chitonidae; genus Acanthopleura; species Acanthopleura granulata. The sequence goes on from JABBOT010000010.1 coordinate 496,502, forward strand.
AAGGCACAATTCACATTAGTCTTCTCACGAAAAAATTTTTCTTGATCCATACAAATGCATGTTCTTCTCAAAACAACTTAAGCTGGACTTCAGTACATCTGTGTCCAACAAAAACCAACAGTACCATATCTAACATGGGGACATCTGAGCATATGAACAATGGAGAAAATTAGGGAGGGGCGTGTTTGTGACTTGAAGTTACCGGAAGAAAGAGATTTCATTTGCACCGTTTATGTCTCTGGAACATAGAGTAGCAGCACGGCCGGCGAAAGCAGGGGGGGGAGGCTTATTTCCAGTAATTAAACCCCCCAGCGGTTTATCATATTGGATTCTGCCACGCCCTTATTAAGCCTCCTGGCCATAGTTCTCGTACCGAAGCGAGTATACCGAAAAACATAGGTGAGAGCCCCTGGGGACGGCCCACCCTCCTCGCCGGCCCGGGCTCTCACCGCCTCCCAGCGGATTATAATCATCGCTATTTTGATTTAGACACGCCTCGGAATGTAGTATACGTAATCGGAACATTCCATTTAGAACCATTTTACCATGGTTCCCCTATGGTATACCCTATGACATCAACATGGCATCGCATGTAGCAAGAGCAAGACAACTTCGAGACGAGTTCAAAGCCGTCACGGGGATATGGCCCCGATACCCCCCGGTCCCGCGTAGCCCTCCAAGAACATCACGAGACCCTCGACCGCTACAAAGCGGCCATGGCTGCCCGCAAGGCCAGTATCGACCGGAAAATGTCCGACGAGGACTTCGTTGACAAGTTCTTTCGTCTGAGCAAAATCGAAGGCGACGACTTCGACCTCGACACGCCTACTAGTGCCGGGAAGCTTGAAGGGGAAGCTGGCTGGCTCCTACAGCGAGCCAAGGCCCAACATCGACGTCAGGGCGCTGCCCACGTCTTCAGCTCCTGGAGGCAGGAGTCGCCCGACCCGTACGAGCTCGGCGATGTCGTCGTGGACGACAATATCCGCATCCGTGGCGGCAACGTCATCATTGATCACACCCTGACCGCAGAAAGGGCCGCAGAGGTCCTCAATAAACTCACAGGAGGAGGAGAATACATCGTCAAGGTGAAATTCCTCCGTGAGAAGGCCCCAGGTGACTGAGTCTTTGAAGATGCCTTCGCCCCCCTGAAACAGAGGCAGACCCGGGGCGGCAATGTCCTCGAGGTTACCTCAGCAACTCAGCCCGGTGCTCTGGAAGGGATTGACCGACTGTACTACGCCAATGCCTACCCTGTCAGTGCTGTTGTCTACGGCCTCTACCCCATTCGCGAGCCCGACGAGAGGAACCTCGATCCGATGCGAGACGGGGACCTCAATTGTGTTGCCCAGAGGGCTATCAAGCACTTCGTGGGGGCACAGAGGGGCCAGGGTCTTACCCCCGCCAGGTTCCAGAAGATCGAGGAGTGGGAGGCCAAGGTCCATGACACTGGCGCCACCCTTCAAGACATTTCCGGCCTCGAGAACATCCTCAAGCAGGCAATCATCGTCCGTGACATCACGTGTGCCGACCTCTATAACTCAGGGAAGTATCAGCGTGGAGGCAATGGCATACGCGGAATCATCGAGTTCACGCTCCACAACGGTCACGCCTGGGGGGCTGACCTCCACTTCCCCCAAGCCTGCCAAGTCATCATCTACGAAGGCGACGTGTGGGAAGCCCTCCGGGAAGCCCTCCGTGCCGCGCCCTGGCACCGGAGGATCCTGAAGCTTTGGCCCAAAAGGTATTCGGCGAGAACCACGCCGCTAGCGTTCTCGCAAGAGAAAACAACGGCTGTAAGCCTACACCTGTCGACTTCCTCGACATAGTGCAAAGCGCGTGCATGGAACACGGCCATGGAGGCCTTTGGAATGCCGCGGCCTATAACGTGAACGACGTCGTCAGCATCGACATGAAGGCCTGCTACCCCGCCTCGTTCCAGGGTAAAGGCGAGGCCGGTCTGTGGTTCCACAGGTTCGGGCACCCGAAGCACCGGATGGTACGCGTCGCAGTCAACGGGCCCCTCCCCAAGGACATCGGTACAGGCTTTGCCCAGGTCCGTGCATGGGAGTTCGCCGCTGGGGTCCACCCCGTGATCGTGGCCTGGTTCGGGGGGCATCTCCACAAGAAGCAATGGGCTCCAACCGCGCTGCTCGCCTACATGCAAGAGACGGGACTGCTCACCCGGCTCGAAGTCGCCGACGCCATCGTTTCATTCGACAATCACAAGGAGGGGGTCTGGTTGCCGGAGAACCGTGACCTGGCGTGTTCGGTGATAGCTAAGTTTACGCAGGGAGCCAAGGCCGACGGCAAGAGGCTTACGAGAGGGCTTGTCACGGAACGAGGTGAGCTCGACTTCCTTGTCCGAGATATTCGCCAAAATGGGACCCTCGTTGGTGCCCCCGAGGTCTGTCAGGTGGGCTGGATCCTCACCTACTACGATGGCAGCCAACCCCAGTACGCACACCTGCGGGCCTCGATGCTCGCGTACGCACACATCAACCTGCTGGAGATGCTCCGCCGGTTCACGCCAGAGGAGACAGTACGGGTGGCCACGGACAGCCCCTACGCTTCATAAGCTCGAGGGTGTCAAGGCGTACGCGGCTCCTGAAGTCCATCCCAAGGGATATTGCTTAGCGTGCCTAATCCGCCACGATCGACCCACGCCGCGGCCACCCCGAGAGGTCACCCTGGCCCAGTGGCGCGACAAAGGTGAAAAGATCTTTGCCTGTTTGTACCATGCGGTCTACCAGCCCGAGCCCGGTCACTGGGAGGGCACACACAAGCTGGAGGACAGCCCCGTGCCACGCTACGGCGACCCGCTGACCAGATACCAACTGAGCTACTTAAACGGGGGCGGTGGCTCTGGGAAGACGACACGTGCAATCGAGCTGTTCCGTGGCAGGAAACCTCTGGTCCTCACCCCGACCCACCCAGATGTACCACTCCTTCTTCCGGTGGTCTGGTCAGACGGGGTGGAGACCAAGGCCAACCACCGTCAATCGCAGGGGACGAGCCTCACACGTGGCTCCGGGAAAAGGCCGACTACTACGAGGAGGTTACTGTCGACCACCGGAGCCGTGCGAGGAACTGAAAACCTTGAAAAGGCTCCAGCCTGACCGGGTACAGTGCCAGGAGATGCCCAGGGCCCTCCCTGTATGCCGGGGATGGGAAGACTTCGTCCAGGCTTGGCACCCCCGAGACCGCATACTAGTTTCCCGCAAGCGGGCGCGGGACCGCGCCCTGCGCCTGCTCTTCGAGCACCACCGCGGTGCCTTCCCGGACGAGCCAGTCCCACTCCTATATCGCCCTAGGGACACCCGCAGACAAAACGTCAAGGTCCAGATACCCGGCAACGGCCAGCCAGCAATAACTGGTCCTATACGACGTCATCCCGGTCCCGGTCAAGACCGCAGCCGAGGTCCTTGATGGCAAATGGGGGGGCGACTGGACTCTTGGGTATGCTATGACCGTACACTCGAGTCAACGGCTCACGATCGAGGACCCGCAAAAAGTCTGGATCGTCGACGACTACCTACAGTGGAGCAACTTGGCCTACCTAGCCGTGTCCCGAGTCCGCTACCTCCGTCAACTGGCGAGATGTTGCCCCCCCGCCGCCTGAAGCAGACAGCCATCCCGCGCCCCTACCTGTCTACGACGAGGCCACAGCGAGGAGGAACATAGGCTATAAGCTCCAGAGTTACAAAAGAACGGACGCTGGCAAGGGCCTGGGGAAGTGCAACCTCCGCATGAAGGATACCCTTAGCCTCAAGGGTCAGCAGGGGAACAGGTACGCAGACTGCGACGCCGAGCTCCTATGGTGTTATGCGCCAAAGGACACCCGGCAGTTCAGCATCGACCGGCTGGACAACTCGAAAGGGCATACCCGCGACAATGTGAGGTTGACCTGTCTTGAGTGCAACCGAAAACGCGGAGCTCAGGCCTTGCTGCCTCTGGCCGCGGGCGCTCTGGGCATATCAGCCAAAGGACACCCGACCGGCAAGACCACACACCCAAGGGCACATCCGTGACACTGTTCGCCTGACTTGCCTGGAGTGTGCAGGGGGTACACAGTTTTCTCTACACCTTAGGACCCCATCTGGTGGAAGCTGAGTGTCAGGGGGTGCCACAAGGAGCTCCTCACGGACAAACCCCCGCGGAGCGCAGTCTAGCAGGTAGTACAACACTGGCTCATCGGGCTTGGTAACTGAGCGCCCAAGACGGTACACCCCTAAAGACCATACAGGGTCAGTTGCACGACGCCGGCCACCTTCCAGCTCTCCCGCCTGGTAGAGGTAGCGAACGCCCAGACCAGAGGGGAGTTTTTGCTCTGAGAGACCAACCAGGCGGCCGGGAATAACCGAAGAGGGTTTTTGTGTGAGCGGCGTCTTAGCCTTGATGGCATCCTTAGGCTTCTTACCAGTCAACCGGGTCTCCTCACCGTTCACAGCCACGATGACGGCTGGCAGCCGAGCGACCCACGAGGTCGACCTCTGGCCCTCAGGGAGACGCATCTCCTGGGCGTACTGGTGCCCGAACAGGCGCTCGGCGAGGGTCCGATTGAAGCGCTCCACAATCCCCTGGTCACGGTGGATGTTCACACGACCGCGCCTGACAGAAACCCCGTGCTTGGCGAGCAGCTGGTTCACCGAACCCATGAACTCTCTCCCAGGGTCAACCTGGAGAAGCTTGGGCCACTTCAATGGCCCCCGTCTGTAGATCCGAGACAGACCATAGGCAACCTCTGCTGCGGTGTTGCTGGACAGGGGCTCTGCCGCTTTGTAACGTGAAGCAATATTGACCATGGTCAAGGCGTACTTGTATGATCGCTGTCTTACCTTATTGTGCGGAAGGAAAATGAGGTCGGCCTGGTGGACCTCGTTTGGCTCCCCAACGTCGAACTTAGGCCGTGGAATGTGCCTTGGAGCAAGTAAATAAATCTGCCAGATGGCCTGCTTCTTCAGCCAGGCCCGGGCCACATCTTCAGAGGCTCTCACAGCCTTAGCCAGCTTCTTGATGGCTGCGAGCCCCATCCAATACCCCTTGGGGCTATAATAAAGATTCGCCAGGCGGACAGACAACTTCCTGGCGGACATGGTTTGCGAGATATTCCAGAAGCCTAATCAATCTCCAACATGCGGAAGCCACAGGCTCAGGAAGCTGTCCAGTTGTCAACCCCTGGAGGTTGGTGGGACTAACCAGCACCCCTGCGGCGAAATGCATCGCGGTCTTCTCATTACGCCGCCAGAGCTCGATCGACCTTTGTGCAATATTGATCATTGTGTGGGCCAGAGGACCAGGAATCTTGTGACGGCGAGCACAGAGGCCAACCCCCAACATGGCGAAGTAAAGCTCTTCGGGAAGACCCATTGTGGTTCTATACCAGGGTTGTATATATAATGGGGGAAAATTAAACCTACCTAGGTGGTGTCGCCCCAAACACCGGGATCACTTGGCGAGCTTATAGGAAACAAGGCCGGTTGCGGCCATCCCCATAATAACGAACGCTATCTCACGATCCTTCTGACCTTCGGATGGTGTATAGAAATCACTTAGGACAGGCTCAGATTCGACGGGAAGAGTTTTACCCGTGACGTGTGCATATTGACGCATTGCAACATCCACATCGCGAAAAGTGCGCTCAGCGTGACCCTGGCGGTCAAGTTCTTCATTAATCCAGTCTAGGCGCTTTGTTCTGTTCTGAGACCATTCTGCCTGAGCAGCTTGGAGTTGCTCTATAGCTTTATCGTGGCGTTTACGCTCTTCGTCGACTCCCGGGTTTCGAAGAGCTGAGAACACGAAGCTGCTACCAGAAAACGCAAGAGCATTTACTATTGCACCTCCAACCACCATTGCAATTGAGGCCATATCACTAGTATACAATCTACTTCACAATATTCGGAGGAATAATCCCCTGTTTAATTAGCATATCTTTTGTGAACGTGGCGAGGCCAATGTCAAGGATGACCAAGCCTAGATCAGGAGGGGGCGTGTAGTCAAGCTTTGGAACAACGCCTCCGATGACCATCTTACCTAGTCGAGAGTAGCCGATGGCAAGACAACCAACAACAGCACTATGATATGCCGCGTTGGCGAGCATCTTCCCGTCAGTTGTTGGAGTTGACATAATTATTCACCTCATATCATGAGGGTCCCTCCTAATGTCTAACATGTCTGGATTTCCAATCTGTTGTGGTGGATCGGCCTCTGTTCCACAAGTACTACGCGGCCTAACGCCGGATGCTGGCGTAGCCACCACCAAACAAGACCAAGACTGGCTGCAACGCCTCCAACAATCAAAAGAGTAGAGGCCTCTGGCCATTTTGGTGTAGACTCCTGAGGGTCTTTGGGAGCCGGACTGGGGTCTCTACTCGGTGGCGCTCGGATCCTAGTATCCGCTTGCTGCTTGGCCTTTTGGAGTTCCTGCTTGGCTTTTCTTGCAGCTGCTCCAGCCTTCCCCGCAGCAACTTTTTTGGGATCTTTAGTTTTAGTTATCGGTTGAGGTTCGGGGGCAGCCTGACTTTGATCGACTTGAGTCGAACTGTCCTCCAGTGGTGTCATTTTCTGCTCCGTCTCCTCCGGTGGTGTCATTTTCTGCTCCGTCATCATTATCGTATGTAGTTCTCGGGCATGCAAGTCCAAATTGACAGCAGTGCTTCAAAGTTGTCAAAGCTGCTGTGAAGGGAGCTAGAAACATACCATAGCGATGATACAGTTCGCATGTAGCAGTCTAAGCGCATGACCCACAAATGGATCAGCGCCCAGGTCAGCAGCCAGCTTTGGCAGATTTTCTGGAGGAATCGGCAGGAACAGTGACGCTAACCCAGAGTACATGGTCAGCGCGGTTTGTCCCAGAGTCTTGGTCATAGCTGCACCAAGTTGTAGCTCATAACGAGCATACAGCTTTTCAATTTCTTTATCGCTCATAGAGCCGATCTGTTTGAGTGTAAAGGCTCTTCCGAGATACTGTTTACTCTGTCCAGCAGCAACAATTGCTTCTAGGCGGTCTCGTTTTTGCATGCCACTTCCCACTCCTCTCTCCTGTTGTTCCGATGATTCGTTGTGGCTGGATTCTGCCGGCCCCTGGGGTTGGTGTCCAGTGTCACCACCATTCTGCAGGACCTCGTTGATAAATTCATCACAATCCATGGTAGCAAATATAGTTCGAAATCTTATCACCAAATACTGTTCAACTCTAATATACTGCCAGGCAAACCACCCGAAGAAAGATAAAATCAGAATCTGGGAACTAACTAAAGACTGCAGGGTGCCGCAGGTGATCAGTTCACTCATGTGCTTAAGCAAGATGCTAATGTGCTATAAGCACGATGCTAGCAGACAACATATTCAGCAGGCTGGTCAGTCTTTAACAGAAGCTTGGCATGTTTCGTCTTTGCGAGGCGTTGACGAACCTCCATTCTTTCTTCGTGACTGCCGTGAATCACATCAGTCGTCAATGATGTACAGGGTGGGCTCACCTTTAAAGAGCGAGAATAGAGCTCGAAGGTAGTCATGCAACCTCTCGCCCAGGTTGAGGACGTAGATCTCAGGTTCGTCCCAGATCTATCTACGCGTTTGGTAAGTTTTGTTGTACTGTATCGTGGGACACGGAATCACAATATGTTCGAATGTCCCACGGTAGTGGCTCTCAAGCAGATTGAGAGCGAACACCGTTTTCCCACACCCTGTCTGCCCGCAGATGATGGCTGAGTGAGGGTCTTTTGGGAGAAAGTGGTAATGGTTAGTAGATTGCGTTGACAAACCTGCCATTTTCAATGTTAAGCTGTGCATCGATGACTACGTAGAGGTATATATTCAATGGAGCAGGTTCCTCAGCCTCCTTTGTAATCTGGATCGTAACTCCTTCGCTTGCATTTTGCAACCGACGCCCGCTGCCGTGCAGCCTGTCATCGTCCGTGCTTCTAAAGTCGAACCACAGAGACGCCTGCGAGTCCGGCATCTTTGATAACTTCTGCCACTTCTGCAGGCCGCTCAAGGCCACCGGCGAAATTCTTTCTAGCCTCTTCCCACTGCTGGTAAGGACGCATGCCTTGTCTATAAAGCTGGTTCGGAATTCCCTCAATGGTTGCCTCAACCTTGGTGATTTTCGGGTTGCAGAAGTGTTCGGTGTTTCTATTCCAGGCCGATCCTGTGGGTTTCTCGCACAGCATAAGGACCTTTCATACTGTGTGCGGGGACGTTGATGTTGATATTCCAAAGGGTGTCGCTTTTGTCGTACGAGATTTTGCAGTGGCGCAGGATCCTGTCGTACAGGATCGCTAGGCGGCCGTGGATTGCGGACAATGCGGGCCAGCTCAGCATCGGTGACCATCTCGTACTCCAGGGATATGTTATGGATCGTGTATTTCGCTTCAGTGTCATCGGTAGCCTTTATAACCCTGCTATAGTCGTTGAAGGCGGTCATACTCAAGGCGGTCTCCCAGTGCAGCTTGGTAGAAAGGCATGTGAGACTCCAGAAGCTCGAAATCAAGTGGAATGTAGAACCAGTTCCCACAGGCATGTGCGATGGCTTTGTCAGCCTTCTTGTTGTCGTTGAAATCAGCTGCTCCCACTCTGGCTTTCGTGACGTTCTGTTCTCGGCTGGTGTCGATCCCCTGGTACTGAGTGTTGTTGCGTTCCAGCGCAGTCTTCCATAAGTCACCATAACAGTGGTAAACGTCGGAGTCGTTAATGCTCATGACCTCATTCCCACTAATCTTGATTGTTGTCTTTTTAACCACAGCGCGCCCTATGTTCTGGACAATAGTTCGGTTTTCATCTGCTGAATCTAGGGTGATTGTGAAGGCCAGACGTGCTGTTCCAGGAACGATTACATCGTGGTCACCGAGATTGGGAAACCTGACCAGTGGCTGCTGATTCTGGTCAATTCTGCCTGGGTTGTTGGTTATCACAACCGAATGCCGGATGCCCTTGACACCGAAGGCATCCCGCAGTCTGCGATGACGGTTAAGTTTGCGTCCGTATTGTTCAGCCATGTGAGCTATATACTACCGTTGAAGTCTTATATAGACATAGGCGTTGAGTCTAACAGATAAAAAATGGATGTTGATCCGCAAAGCTTCGACACTGATGACCCAAACGTCAGAGATGATGATGTTGAAGACATTGATTCGCCAGGCCTCAACACCCCATCACCTACGGGGGCATCCAGTCGACCGGAGGAAACTAGAAACTTACAGCCGCTGCAACGGGAGCTTTTGGAAGCTGCTGTCAACGATTATTACGAGGCACTAAAGGAAGAAAACGGAGAGATACTGAGTTTGGGTATAGATTACAACAAGTTCATAATTAAAGATGACGGCTCGCTGGGCCTCAAGGCGCATCCAAATATTATACAACTGTCGTGGAAAAAAAACCCCGCTCGCACTGTCAACAATATCTGGAAGAATTGCAGTTGGGGGGACCAACGCCATCCGAGACGAGCTAGTATTTGTTGACTGGCCAAGACAAAAGAAAAATATATCTTGCGAAGCTGCTGCAGCTCTCCAAACTGGTGACAAAAATCTAGGTGAGGTCGCAGCTGAGGTAGATAGTGTGGAACTGAAAGATCTTGGGCAAGTGGCACAGGACGCATCAAATGTGGTTCAAACAATGGAAACCTCCTTGACTGACGATGGCATAAACGCGGCTCTTGAAACATATGGTGATCCGCCTTTGACACCTTTCACTCCTTGCGAGATTAGAGGACTCGACAAGGCTCTGCGGACTATTCGTGGATAACTCACAAACAACCTTGCCAAGCTGTCTGTACTGGACGACCGCATTGCTTTGGAAAAAAGAAAGTTAACTGAGGCGGGTGATGATGAGGAATCTAAACAGCGTATTAGGAATCGCCTGTCAGACCTTGAGGATGAGATGGCAGCTCGTCTTGAAGCCGCATCGGCATGCCGCGATTCTCTGCGCTCGCAAATCAATCGGGTGCGGGAAACAATCAAGCGCGTCCTTTACTCAGACACCACACTGGCGGAGCGCCTCCGTACTTTGTTTCGCGAACAAGGTATCACTATAGCCAGTATCCTTACTGCGTTGGGTTTCATCGCATCAACATTGGTACTTGCTCTTACCCCGTGAAATACTACGGGACCTTGAACACGAAAAGGTCAAAAGATCCGCACTCTACAAAAAATATCGCCGTTGCGTGAACACCTGCAATGGCATTGAGACCGGGACATTTGCGCTCAGTTTGGGTCTTGGCATCTCTGGGGTTGGTTTGTTAGCAACAGTTGTTGCGGCGCCAGTGGTTATAATAATGGAAGGCTCTTCCATTACAATGGGCGTTGTTGGAGTTATTGGGAAATTTGTTGGTAAGACAAGGCTAAGAAACATGATGAGATACGCATATTGGCGAAGTCAAAGATAAACTCCATCTGCGGTCTCGTCAGTCAGGCATTAGTCAACGGAAACATTTCAGCTGAGGAGTTTAATCTGATTCTAGCTGAGAAGGAAAAATTCTATCAACTCGTTAAGTCTATTCGGACTAAATCGAGCAGAAATGTTGGTATCTCTGATGAAGAAAAAAAGAACCTGATAGAACAAGGCAGAAACGAAGCTCGGTCGTCTATGCACAAGCATCTACAGTCCTAAAGCTAAGTGAATGCTTTCTGTTTCTGTTGATAGTCAGTGAATCCTAATGTATTAATACTTTACAGTACCCGCATTGCCACAAGTCCCGGGTACGAGTTCTTCTGCCAGCGCTACAAGCTGCGTCTGTACGCGCTGGAGTGCCACGCTACGCCGGAAAGGCTAGAGGACGGCTAGGGACCCACTCGTCGCCTTCTGGGGGTGCGTCGCCGGCGTATCCGCGCTAATGCGCGTCCTCTCTTTTTCGGCCCGCGTGGACAAAAAAAGAGAGTGCCTAGGCGTTGAGACCGTGGGTACGGTAGGTCTAGTCAAAGTGGGAGTGGTAGTCCGCCAGCTCGTCGAGGAAGCGGCAGATGGTGTGGATGCGGACGTGGCACTTCGCGGAGACGTCTATCGCGGTGATTCCCATCCCTTTGCGGTGCAGCACCTCGGCGGTGGTCGCAGTGACCTTGCTTCGCATGACGGAGCGGAAGCCGATGCTTTTGGCGTCGGCGATCCGGACGATCGCTGCCACAGCCTCACGGTGGGGCTCGTAGCACTCGTCGGCCAAGTCCAAGTAGGCGAAGGTAGTGATGATTTGGGGCCGCAGGCTGTCCTCATTCATGTTGATGTCGAGACCCTTGTCCTCGTCGATCGAGCGAAGGAAGTCGCCACCGCATGCAATCCCGTGGTTCGGGAGCTTCGCAAACTCGGCCGCCTCGGCCCGGGTCCGCGTAAAGCCCCGCGAGATGCAGGTATGGAAGACGAGGGCAGCGAGGATGCTCTTCTTCTTCTGGCCGCGTTGCACATCGTTCTGCTGGATGATGTGTTAGTTCTCGGCGACGTCCTGGAGGACGTCCTTGGGGAAAGGGTTCCTGCCGCGGTTCTTGTAATCCTTGTTGAAGCGGAGGAGCTCAGCGTAGGTTTTCTTCTTCTGCCCTTCAGACCACTCCCCAGGGTTCGTGCGGTCCATGTCCGGCTGGAACCGCCCAACCTCGGGGCCGACGATGCGGAGGCGCCCCCGGAGGGAGGCTGACCCCGGCATCTCGGGGTTGCTGTTGGGGAGGACGTCCTGGATGTCGACAGCCTCGAAGACCTCGTGGCAGGACGGGCACTCGTACTCCATTCCGGAGACTTGGAGGGTGCAGTAGCACTCCGGGCAGACGTCGCCGGGGCGGGCCAGGCCGTCGTACTCCATTCCGGAGACTTGGAGGGGGTAGTGGCACTCCGAGCATGTCGTCTCCGCCGTGGACGCTTCCGGCGCCGGCTATCGGGCCCAGAACCCCGTAGGGGTCGGCCAAGGCAGCCGAAGTCGCCTGGCCACTTTGGAGGTGCGCGCGATCAAATTGGAGCAGAAGCTCAGCGAAGTCCTCGTCAGACTTTTTCCGGTCGATATTGGCCTTGCGGGCAGCCATGTTGATGTCATGGGGTATGCCTACAGTAACCACTTATCTAAACTGAATCTCCGTCGGTATCTGTAGCCGCGACGCCGTCAGATTTGGCCTTCATCTCCCTCTGTTTTCTTCGCCACCTGGCCACTTTTGCGTAAGCCCCACCACATGGGCGACATAGCTCTAGAGTCGTTCGAACCCCGACGCCGCAACTCTTGCATGGAAGGGTCCATCCACCCTTAGCAATGTGGGCGTTGTGGACATTGCAATACCGTTCGAGGCATGAACGCCCGCAGAGGTCCTTCTTTCTGAGTAGACGCCATTGGCATGTCTGTGTACCCCTCATTGTTGTGATTACGTATACTACATTCCGAGGCGTGTCTAAATCAAAACAGCGATGATTATAATCCGCTGGGAGGCGGTGAGGAGGGTGGGCCGTCCCCAGGGGCTCTCACCTATGTTTTTCGGTATACTCGCTCCGGTACGAGAACTATGGCCGGGAGGCTTAATAAGGGCATGGCAGAATCCAATATGATAAACCGCTGGGGGGTTTAATTACTGGAAATAAGCCTCCCCCCCCCTGCGTTCACCGGTCGTGCTGCTGAAGTGATTAACTGATGTCCACAAAAGCTGTCTTGTCAAGACAGATTTATCTCAAATCTTGATCTCAAAACTCAGCTCGTCCAATATGGCTCAGTTGTTGCCGATGTGGAATTAAGCCATAATCATTCCTTCAAAACTCCTGGAGACATACCTGTATATCACACAGCCTGACACGACTCACACATATCTCATACTCCTCAAACAGTGTCTTGCAGGTAGGAACACAATTGTACAAAACCTGTAAAGAAGAGACAATGAAATATCATATCTAAAGCTCCTAAACACATCTGCGTTATGGCAATCCAGCCCACAAGAAGGGACTTGAAATGCCAGTAAGTACTACGATCAGATAACAATAATATCTGACAAGTTTCCTACTGGACAGCAGGTTAACAATTTCTTGAAATTTTATAACAATATAAAAACCAGTCATGAAGATATTGCAGCCAGCAGGAAAGATATGGTAGCAATATTCTTTGATCACAACTGACTGACAGTTAGAAAAAAGTGGAAGTACACATTTGTAAACAAAATGTCCTCATGAAACAACCCAACTTGCAGGGATCTCCCTTTCCTGTACTACATGTATAGTGGATATTTAGACTACTTTCTTTTCCTTTTCTATCCACTCTACTGAACAGTCACACAGCCCTGAGAAGGAATGTAATATAATCTACTACTTTGCATGGTAGAATTTACCTTGCATGTAAGAGAAAAACTCACATCCAAAACTGCCATACCTTGGTAATGGCCTTATTGTTCTCGATGAGGTCAAACAGTGGCTGATTCTCGCTCAAACAATCTGGACACTTTGAGAGATCGAAGACGTAGATATTCTTGTAGACATCACTTATACATATGGATGAAAACTTCTGTGCTTTGTCAGGAAAACAAGCAACAGTAATGACGTTCTCTTTACTGCCTTCAATGTTCTTGATAAACTCTACTGCCTCCTTTATTTTCACCACACTGTCAATCACCTGTGTGGTTGGAGAGGCTGTAAGTAGAACAAAGGACTACAGAAATTTCACAGGTAATGGGTAGGCAATTTCTCCACACTGTCAATCGGCTGTATGACTGGAGAAGCTGTAAGTGGAGCAGAGGACTACAGAAACTACACAGGTAACAGGTAGATCCTTTCTTCACACTGTCAATCAGATGTAGGATTGGAGAGGCTGTAAGAAGAACAAAGGACTACAGACACTACACACGCAACAGGTAGATAACTTCTCCACACTGTCAATCAGCTGACTGGAGAGGTTGTAAGTAGAACAGAAGACTAAAGAAACCACACAGGTAACAGGTAGATAATTTCTCCACACTCCTGATCAGCTGTATGACTGAGGAGGTTGTAAGTAGAACAGAGGACTACAGAAACTACACAGGTAACAGGTAGATAATTTCTCCACACTCCTGATCAGCTGTATGACTGGAGAGGTTGTAAGTAGAACAGAGGACTAAAGAAACTACACAGGTAACAGGTAGATAATTTCTCCATACTCCTGATCAGCTGTATGACTGGAGAGGTTGTAAGTAGAAAAGAGAGCTATAGAAACTACACAGGTAACGGATAGATAATTTCTCCACACTGTCAATCAGATGTATGACTGGAGAGGTTGTAAGTAGAACAGAGGACTACACAAACTACACAGGTAAAAGGTAGATCATTTCTCCACACTCTCTATCAGCTGTATAACTGAACAGGCTGTACATAGAACAAAGGACGACAGAAACTACACAGGTGAGAGGTGGATAATTTCTCCACACTCTCTATAAGCTGTCTGACTGGATAGGCTGTAAGTGGAACCCAGGACTACAGAAACTACACACGTAACAGGCAGATCATTTCTCCACACTCCTGATCAGCTGTATAACTGGACAGGCTTTAAGTAGAACAAAGGACTACAGAAACTACACAGGTAACAAGTAGACCATTTCTCCACACTGTCAATCACCTGTATGGCTGGAGATGATGTAAGTAGAACAGAAGACTAAAGAAACTAAACAGGTAACAGGTAGATAATTTCTCCACACTCTCTATCAGCTGTATGACTGGAGAGGCTGTGAGTAGAACAAAGGACTACAGAAACTACACCGGTAACAGGTAGATAATTTCTCCCCACTCCTGATCAGCTGTATGACTGAAGAGGCTGTAAGTAGAACAGAAGACTAAAGAAACTACACAGGTAACAGCGAGATAATTTCTCCACACTCTCTATCAGCTGTATGACTGGAGAGGCTGTAAGTAGAACAGAAGACTAAAGAAACTACACAGGTAACAGCGAGATAATTTCTCCACACTCCTGATCAGCTGTATGACTGGAGAGGCTGTAAGTAGAACAGAAGACTAAAGAAACTACACAGGTAACAGGTAAATAATTTCTCCACACTCTGTATCACCTGTATGACTGGAGATGTTGTAAGTAGAACAGAAGACTAAAGAAACTAAACAGGTAACAGGGAGATAACTTCTCCACACTGTATGTTAGTTGTATGACTAGAGAGGCTGTATGTAGAACACAGGGCTATAGAAACTACACAGGTAAAAGGTAGATAATTTCTCCACACTGTCAATCACCTGTATGACTGGACAGGCTGTAAGTAAAACAGAAGACTAAAGGAACTACACAGGTAACAGGTAGATAACTTCTCCACACTGTATACCAGCTGTATGACTGGAGAGGCTGTATGTAGAACACAGGGCTATAGAAACTACACAGGTAACAGGTAGATAATTTCTACATCCTGTCAATCAGCTGTATGACTGGACTGGCTGTAAGTAGAACAAAGGACTACAGAAACTACACAGGTAACAGGTAGATCATTTCTCCACACTGTCAATCACCTCTATGACTGGAGAGGTGGTAAGTAGAACAGAAGACTAAAGAAACTACACAGGTAACAGGTTCATATGCTGATCACATCTTCTTGATGGAAAACAACTAAATGTACCTTGTTGTTGATTAACTCTTACATGCAAAAGTAACTCCTGGAAAGTCAATTTTTAATGCAATTCTCTATTTAAAGAGGTAGCTTGCAAAGTACAATTTGCTATGAAATGTCCAGAAAACCTTGGAAATGCTCAACCTTTTGACCAATACAACCCGTCATTGCATTCCTAATACTGTCAACTCTTCAAAGGACATACCTATGTGAGTATCTAGTATTATATCGTGATCAAACAAATGACATCAGCTGTTTTATTACTGTCATACATGCATTACACTTACATTGCTTTCCTTCATCTTTGGCTGTCTCAGCTTCTCTCTGCTTCTTCTTTGTCTCCGGGTGCCCGTCCTTGACTCCTGTAGACCCCTGGTCAACCTCTAAGCTTTCCACAGGCTCTATCTCTGCTCTGTCCATCTCACTCTGCTCTACCTTTCCTGCAGCATCACCCAGATGGAACACAGACGGCTGCTCTCCTGTTAACAATATTTCTGCTCTGATTATCTCTCATGTTCAGAGTACCTCCGTGGCTCAGTTGCTTAGTGCGCTAGCACAGTGTAATGACCCACAAGCCTCCCACCAATGTGGTCGCTGTGAGTTCGTCCAGCTCATGCTGGTTTCCTCTCCTGCCGTACGTGGGAAGGTCTGCCAGCAATCTGCTGATGGTCATGGGCTTCCCTCGTGCTCTGCCTAGCTTCCTTCCAAAATAATTCTAGCCGCCGTCGTATAAATGAAAAATTCTTGAGTATGGCGTAAAACACCAGTCAAATAAATAAATAAATAAATTTCCTATGTTCATGTTTATGTGCTTGAGATCATATGTTATTTTGACAATCATGCCAAAAAAAAAAACAATAACTCCAGAAATGGAAATGAAGATGAACCAGTATCCAGCTGAGTTACTATCTACTTCAGGCTCCTTTGTTACCATCTGTCAGGTACATTTGTCTGAGTTAAGTGTCATTACCTTTATCGTTCAAGACAAAAGGTGTTGTGATTTGAGGCTAAGTATCTGTAACACTGTAACACCATGCTGTAGTCTTGCCTCACTGCAACAACATGCTGTAGTGCTGCCTCACAGAAACACCACGCTGGGTTTCTTCCATGTTCTGTGCTAGGTGGCCTGACCAAGCAGCCAACCAACACTGTGCCCTTCACCTCCCAAAATACCTGATCACCCCGTCAGGAGTTAAGTAACCACAGGCCCTGATTCTCCCCAAACAGCCTAGGACGACAGCTTTCCCCTTCTGTGGCATGGAGAAGAAGAAAATCACAGAGAAGAAATATGACACACTTACCACTGATCACTCCCTCTCCACCCGGCTCCCCTGGGGCAAAGTGAATGTGATTGCGGGTCATTCCACACAGACCCTGAAATACAACATTGTTAACACAGGTATTATTAATACATGTATGTACACTATGGAAACACATGCTACCAAAAACACACATGTAGTGGGATGAGAACACAACAGTAGAAACACATGTAGAGCAGGGAGAACACATAGTACAGGAAGACACATAGTACAGAGAAACACATGTAGTGAAGTGAGAACACAAAGTACAGGGAAACACATGTAGAGCAGGGAGAACACATAGTACAGGAAGACACATAGTACAGAGAAACACATGTAGTGAAGTAAGAACACATAGTACAGGGAAACATATGTAGGGCAGGGAGAACACATAGTACAGGAAGACACATAGTACAGAGAAACACATGTAGTGAAGTAAGAACACATAACACAGAGAAACACATGTACAGCTTGGAAAACACATAGTACAGAGAAACACATGTAGTGCAGAGAGAACACATACCACAGAGAAACACATGTAGGGCAGGGAGAACACATAGTGCAGAGAAACACATGTAGAGCAGGGAGAACACATAAAACAGAGAAACACACGTAGGGCAGGGAGAACACATAGTGGAAAGAAACACATGTAGTGCAGTGAGAACACATAAAACAGAGAAATAAATGTAGAGCAGGGAGAACACACAATACAGAGAAACACATGTAGAGCTGAAAAAACACACAGTACACAGAAACACATGCAGTGCCATGAGAACACATAATACAGAGAAACAAATGTAGAGCAAGGAAAACACATAGTAGAGAGAAACACATGTAGTGCAGTGAGAACACATAGTACAGGGAAACATATGTAGTATAGGAAGAACACATGTATTACAACTGAATGAGCAGAGAGTACAAGTGATGCTGTATCCTGTGTCCAGTTCCCCTAATATGGCCCATGGCTGAAATATCCCCATAGGAGTTCTATTTCATTCGTGTCTTACATTTAAGTATCATTTCTGTACACAAAACAAATTTAAACTGCTCATTCTTTCATCACTTATACAAGAATGTAAGTCAGAATTATTGATCAGTTCTGATTTCTTGTAATGACATGGAAACAAACACTGTCACTTATCCTATAAAATCTTTGTATACAGAAATAGCAGAGTTTCAAGTTTGAACTCTTTCGTAGTTCAAGTTAAAATGTTTTCAACTATTTCAGATTACATACACTATAACATTGGCATTGGAAAAAAGTTTCACAAAGTTAATCAGAGTAAACAAACTATGGAAAAAATTGAGGAGCTGAACATACAAGAACTTAAAAGGACAGTCCACTCTTAGATAAAGAATGGCTCATTTAAAAATCACTACTGTACTGATTCCAGATATGATAATTATGATTTTTTGGAATTTTTTTGGCCGTGAATAAAATACAAATAATGGCAGAGTTTATTCTGTGGGCTTTTTGGACTGAACAAGCTGAATCACAGTGACGTTACCAATTCTTTTTTTGGAGCCAAACAAACTATAACTGACACATTTTCACATTAAATACACACACAGATGTAACAATACATGTATATTCATGCTGAATGTAGCAATATAGCAATCAGATGATGTTTAGCACTTAAAACGAACTCATGATGTAACTGTGCTTCATAATGTGGTCTAAAAAGTCCACCGCAGAAATGAATTTAGTTTATTTATTTCAAAAAAACAACAGAAAAATTATGATGAACATATTTGGAATCAGCACAAAATAGGCTTTTGGAAGATGCATACTTCATCTAAAGGCAGTCTGTACTTTTTGGTATGTTATTTGTGCCTCCAGAACATACCAATGAAGGTGACTGGTAAATTAATATCAACAAAATTTGTGTAACATTTTTGACAGTAATGCCTTTTGTTTGTTAACCCTGAGTGACAGAAGAGTGTGAACTCATCAAAGACATCAAACAGTATTTCAAACATTGATTTTACATGTATTCTTCATCATTCTACTCCACAATTTCATTTGTCAAGTATTTGGATAAGGCAGGATATGATAAAATCGGCACACTTTTATATTGAAGATTTGTACTACCTGTATCGAAAGGTTTTCACACACATGTTTACAACATTTTTATACCTGTATGGATTGGCCCTCACAAACTTTGGTATGCAGGGGATTTAGGTCACACTCAACAATTTTTCAGTTATATGACGAGGAATAGTCCGTAGAATGTATACACATCAGCCAATGAAATTTGGGTAGATGACGTAATCAAAAAAAGCCTTGAATAATCGATTCTTGGGTTTTGCTGTGACACGAAAACAGACCAATCAATCGCACGATCTGGTAACATGAACTTGATATCACATGATAATTTGTGTTGAAGCAATGCTGACCAGCAGTGAACGGTGATCGAAATCCTGCCACATGTTGTTCACTGCAGGTGTAAACTCTTTGCAAAACTAAATTTCGTGTTCAGTGGCATTTTGATGTTATGTCAATCAAAATCGTGTCACCAAAGGCCAACCCATGGTAGATTTATCCGAACTGAAAGCTCTGACACATCTACTTTAATTCACCTCACATTCCAGAAGAACAACACAAGTGCAGACACAATGGTGTCAAGTACATGTATCATGCAAAGACAGCACTGATACAATTGCATGTGGTCCATTGATGTAGATGTAAGGATATTTCTTCAAAATTCTGACAGCCACCGTCACCCGCAGTCCTTCATCCAAACTCAACAAAAGCGCCCTAGACCTCGGAACTTGAGGTCGATTAAACTGCTCTCGATGAGGTTCGCACTCATGTCACCCAAACTTATGTGTATTCAAAATTGACAAGAACGGAAATTTTTGGCCCTCCTTGGTTGTATTCTGAAGATTTAAGGAGACCCTACTGACAGCAATGAAACTGTGTCAAGGTTTTCAAGATGTCGCTGATGCCATAACTTCGTTACATTTCAGACCCAAGAGTAGGTTACCAGACTTTTCAAAATGGCTGCCAACGGTGAACAGTTTGGTACTTCAAAGTGCTGTCAACAAATCTGACAACAAGAAA
Organism: Acanthopleura granulata; assembly: GCA_016165875.1. Classification (NCBI taxonomy): domain Eukaryota; kingdom Metazoa; phylum Mollusca; class Polyplacophora; order Chitonida; family Chitonidae; genus Acanthopleura; species Acanthopleura granulata. The sequence goes on from JABBOT010000010.1 coordinate 516,379, forward strand.
GCTTCATCAGTAAAGGTAGTAAATTAAGAGGATATGATTTAAGATTCAAAAGGAAAATGACAAAGAAATGGGTAAAAGAGGTTCCATCTAGATAAACTATGGTACATGTAGGTCATTGGGGCTTTTCGAGGGGTGGAGCAACCTGACTGAAGCAGTCGCAAAGTTTCGTTTTTAATAACATCCACTGAGCGCTGTGAAGTTCAAGAGCTGTATTTGTGGTGACATTCCGAGGACAGGTCCACATAATCAATTTACTGGTCTGCACAATTACACTCCATGTAACCAGCGCCAAATTTCGTTGCCTGTATATATTTTGTGTCTTCTTGAGGCAGGGAGAGTCCATGCCAGACACCAGACATGACACCCAAACCCAGTCACATTATATTCACACCAGGCCCACCAGTCCTGTTTCCTTCCTGATCCCTGATCTCCTGATCTTCAGGCAGACACTCTAACCACTAGGCCTACAAGGTAGTCCCAAACTTTTATACAACACTTGTTCTATCTGTACTGAATGGTCTTAGCACACTTCTGTAAAACACTGATCATACCTGCACTGCCTAACCTTGGCATACTTTTGTACAACACTCACTATACCTGTACAGAACGGCCTTGGTTAGCTCTGATCATCAGTTTTTTATTCTCCTGGTCTTCCTGAAGTGCAAACCTCTGCTTGTCATTCTCAGCAACAACCTTCTGTACATCAGGGACTTGAAAACCTTTAAATCGTGGTAGTCTTAAGATGTCATCCACATAAAGGAATCCACCTAAAACAGCCCAATCATGTGTTACGCAGCAACAGTCTGATCACAACCATCCCTGCTCACAAAGCCTGTATCTATGTATGATACATCCACATGCACATCTAGTCTTGTTGATTATGAAGTAGATCAATGTTAAAGTGTAACTTATTTAAGCCAAAGCTGAATATAACTGGACCTACAGCCTATCCTGACAATGATTGTGTATGTGACATATGTTTAAAGATCAAAATCACTATAACCACTTGAAACATACTTAGAAATAAATACACAGTGGGCACCAGTTAGCCAACTGTATTTACTGTACCAACTGACCCAAAGGTCCCCTTCTGGAAGAGACAAAAACAGGCATACAACATCCATTACAGTACTGCTTGACCAACAAGGGCCACCCCTTTCTGTACCTGTAATGGATGGGTATACAATGTGCACCTCTGTACCACTTGACCACGAAAAGGTATGGGTATACAATGGGCACCTCTATACCACTTGACCAACAAAAGGTATGGGTATACAATGGGCACCTCTATACCACTTGACCAACAAAAGGGATGGGTATACAGTGGGCACCTCTGTACCACTTGACCAACAAAAGGTATGGGTATACAATGGGCACCTCTGTACCACTTGACTAACAAAAGGGATAGGCACATAATGGGCACCTCTGTACCACATGACCAACAAAACTGATGGGCACAAAATGGGCACCTCTGTACCAACTGAACAACAAATGCGATGTGGACACCACTGGCACCTCTGTACCACCTGACCAACACGAACCACACCTTTCTGTAACTGTAAGCGATGAGCACACAATGGGCACCTCGGTACCACTTGACAAACAAAGGGGATAGGCACAAAATGGGCACCTCTCTACCACTTGATCAAGACAAGGGATACCTCTGTACCACTTGACCAACAAGAACCACCCCTTTCTGTAACTGTAAGCGATGGGCACACAATGGGCACCTCTGTACCATTTGACCAACAAAATTGATGAGCACATAATGGCCATCTCTGTACCACCTGACCAACAAAAGGGATGTGTATACTATGGGCATCTCTGTACCACTTGACCCACATAAGGGATGGGCACAAAATGGGCACATGTGTACCACGTGACCAACAAATGGGATGGGCACATAATGGGTATCTCTGTGTCAACTGACCAACAAAATTGATGGCCTCATAATGGGCACCACCATACCACCTAACTGACAAGAACTCCACCTTTTTGTGTCTGTAAGAAATGGCCACAAAATATGATATTACCTGGTAAGAACTTTAAGCCCTGGCTCCCTGCAGCATGCCTCAAAATCCACGCCAATGATTTTGACAGATAAACCAGATCGTCTTCATGCTGAAAATACAAGATACTCAAGCAAAACGACTTCTGCAAAGGCAACGTAAGTCATCACTGTGTCCCAATAATTTTTGAAATTATGTGCTATAAATGGTCACTTGTTCTCATTTTCACATATATTCGATAAATTTCACTCTCACTTTATCTTGAAAAGTGAGGATAGGTATACAATATATAATGAAAAGTGCAGCCATCGCTAAGTTTCATTTTTAATAACATCTGTTGAGCGCTGTGAAGTTCAAGAGCTGTATTTGTGGTGACATTCCGAGGACAGGTCCACATAATCAATTTACTGGTTTGCACAATTACACTCCATATAACCAGCGCCAAATTTCGTTGCCTGTATATATTTTGTGTCTTCTTGAGGCAGGGAGAGTCCATGCCAGACACCAGACATGACACCCAAACCCAGTCACATTATATTCACACCAGGCCCACCAGTCCTGTTTCCTTGCTAATCCCTGATCTCCTGATCTTCAGGCAGACACTCTAACCACTAGGCCTACAAGGTAGTCCCAAACTTTTATACAGCACTTCTTCTATCTGTACTGAATGGTCTCAGCACACTTCTGTAAAACACTGATCATACCTGCACTGCCTAACCTTGGCACACTTTTTTACAACACTCACTATACCTGTACAGAATGGCCTTGGTTAGCTCGGATCATCAGTTTCTTATTCTCCTGGTCTATCTCAAGTGCAAACCTCTGCTTGTCATTCTCAGCAACAACCTTCTGTACATCACGGACTTGAAAACCTTTAAATCGTGGTAGTCTTAAGATGTCATCCACATAAAGGAATCCACCTAAAACAGCCCAATCATGTGTTAAGCAGCAACAGTCTGATCACAACCATCCCTGCTCACAAAGCCTGTATCTATGTATGATACATCCACATGCACATCTAGTCTTGTTGATTATGAAATAGATCAATGTTAAAGTGTAACTTATTTAAGCCAAAGCTGAATATAACTGGACCTACAGCCTATCCTGACAATGATTGTGTATGTGACATATGTTTAAAGATCAAAATCGCTATAACCACTTGAAACATACTTAGAAATAAATACACAGTGGGCACCAGTTAGCCAACTGTATTTACTGTACCAACTGACCCAAAGGTCCCCTTCTGGAAGAGACAAAAACAGGCATACAACATTCATTACAGTACTGCTTGACCAACAAGGGCCACCCCTTTCTGTACCTGTAATGGATGGGTATACAATGTGCACCTCTGTACCACTTGACCACGAAAAGGTATGGGTATACAATGGGCACCTCTATACCACTTGACCAACAAAAGGTATGGGTATACAATGGGCACCTCTATACCACTTGACCAACAAAAGGGATGGGTATACAGTGGGCACCTCTGTACCACTTGACCAACAAAAGGTATGGGTATACAATGGGCACCTCTGTACCACTTGACTAACAAAAGGGATAGGCACATAATGGGCACCTCTGTACCACATGACCAACAAAACTGATGGGCACAAAATGGGCACCTCTGTACCAACTGAACAACAAATGCGATGTGGACACCACTGGCACCTCTGTACCACCTGACCAACACGAACCACACCTTTCTGTAACTGTAAGCGATGAGCACACAATGGGCACCTCGGTACCACTTGACAAACAAAGGGGATAGGCACAAAATGGGCACCTCTCTACCACTTGATCAAGACAAGGGATACCTCTGTACCACTTGACCAACAAGAACCACACCTTTCTGTAACTGTAAGCGATGGGCACACAATTGGCACCTCTGTACCATTTGACCAACAAAATTGATGAGCCCATAATGGGCACCTCTGTACCACTTGACCAACAAGAACCACACCTTTCTGTAACTGTAAGCGATGGGCACACAATGGGCACCTCTGTACCATTTGACCAACGAAACTGATGAGCACATAATGGCCATCTCTGTACCACCTGACCAACAAAAGGGATGTGTATACTATGGGCATCTCTGTACCACTTGACCAACATAAGGGATGGGCACAAATGGGCACCTCTGTACCATTTGACCAACAAAACTGATGAGCACATAATGGCCATCTCTGTACCACCTGACCAACAAAAGGGATGTGTATACTATGGGCATCTCTGTACCACCTGACCCACATAAGGGATGGGCACAAAATGGGCACATGTGTACCACGTGACCAACAAATGGGATGGGCACACAATCGGTATCTCTGTGCCACCTGACCAACAAAATTGATGGCCTCATAATGGGCACCACCATACCACCTAACTGACAAGAACTCCACCTTTTTGTGTCTGTAAGAAATGGCCACAAAATATGATATTACCTGGTGAGAACTTTAAGCCCTGGTTTCCTGCAGCATGCCTCAAAATCCATGCCAATGATTTTGACAGATAAACCAGATCGTCTTCATGCTGAAAATACAAGATACTCAAGCAAAATGACTTCTGCAAAGGCAACATAAGTCATCATTGTGTCCCAATAATTTTTGAAATCATGTGCTATAAATGGTCACTTGTTTTCATTTTCACATATATTCGATAAATTTCACTCTCACTTTATCTTGAAAAGTGAGGATAGGTATACAATATATAATGAAAAGTGCAGCCATCGCTAAGTTTCATTTTTAATAACATCGGTTGAGCGCTGTGAAGTTCAAGAGCTGTATTTGTGGTGACATTCCGAGGACAGGTCCACATAATCAATTTACTGGTTTGCACAATTACACTCCACTTAACCAGCGCCAAATTTCGTTGCCTGTATACATTTTGTGTCTTCTTGAGGCAGGGAGAGTCCATGCCAGACACCAGACATGACACCCAAACCCAGTCACATTATATTCACACCAGGCCCACCAGTCCTGTTTCCTTGCTAATCCCTGATCTCCTGATCTTCAGGCAGACACTCTAACCACTAGGCCTACAAGGTAGTCCCAAACTTTTATACAGCACTTCTTCTATCTGTACTGAATGGTCTTAGCACACTTCTGTAAAACACTGATCATACCTGCACTGCCTAACCTTGGCATACTTTTGTACAACACTCACTATACCTGTACAGAATGGCCTTGGTTAGCTCTGATCATCAGTTTCTTATTCTCCTGGTCTTCCTGAAGTGCAAACCTCTGCTTGTCATTCTCAGCAACAACCTTCTGTACATCACGGACTTGAAAACCTTTAAATCGTGGTAGTCTTAAGATGTCATCCACATAAAGGAATCCACCTAAAACAGCCCAATCATGTGTTAAGCAGCAACATTCTGATTACAACCATCCTTGCTCACAACGCCTGTATCTATGTATGATACATCCACATGCACATCTAGTCTTGTTGATTATGAAATAGATCAATGTTAGAGTGTGACTTATTTAAGTCAAAGCTGAATATAACTGGACCTACAGCCTATCCTGACAATGATTGTGTATGTGACATATGTTTAAAGATCAAAATCACTATAACCACTTGAAACATACTTAGAAATAAATACACAGTGGGCACCAGTTAGCCAACTGTATTTACTGTACCAACTGACCCAAAGGTCCCCTTCTGGAAGAGACAAAAACAGGCATACAACATCCATTACAGTACTGCTTGACCAACAAGGGCCACCCCTTTCTGTACCTGTAATGGATGGGTATACAATGTGCACCTCTGTACCACTTGACCACGAAAAGGTATGGGTATACAATGGGCACCTCTATACCACTTGACCAACAAAAGGTATGGGTATACAATGGGCACCTCTATACCACTTGACCAACAAAAGGGATGGGTATACAGTGGGCACCTCTGTACCACTTGACCAACAAAAGGTATGGGTATACAATGGGCACCTCTGTACCACTTGACTAACAAAAGGGATAGGCACATAATGGGCACCTCTGTACCACATGACCAACAAAACTGATGGGCACAAAATGGGCACCTCTGTACCAACTGAACAACAAATGCGATGTGGACACCACTGGCACCTCTGTACCACCTGACCAACACGAACCACACCTTTCTGTAACTGTAAGCGATGAGCACACAATGGGCACCTCGGTACCACTTGACAAACAAAGGGGATAGGCACAAAATGGGCACCTCTCTACCACTTGATCAAGACAAGGGATACCTCTGTACCACTTGACCAACAAGAACCACACCTTTCTGTAACTGTAAGCGATGGGCACACAATGGGCACCTCTGTACCATTTGACCAACAAAATTGATGAGCCCATAATGGGCACCTCTGTACCACTTGACCAACAAAAGGTATGGGTATACAATGGGCACCTCTGTACCACTTGACTAACAAAAGGGATAGGCACATAATGGGCACCTCTATACCACGTGACCAACAAAACTGATGGGCACAAAATGGGCACCTCTGTACCAACTGAACAACAAATGCGATGTGGACACCACTGGCACCTCTGTACCACCTGACCAACACGAACCACACCTTTCTGTAACTGTAAGCAATGAGCACACAATGGGCACCTCTGTACCACTTGACAAACAAAAGGTATGGGTATACAATGAGCACCTCTGTACCACTTGACTAACAAAAGGGATAGGCACATAATGAGCACCTCTATACTAAGTGACCAACAAAATTGATGAGCACACAATGGGCACCTCTGTATTACTTGACCAACAAAAGTGATGGGTATACAATGGGTACCTCTGTACCACTTGACCAACAATAGGGATGGGTATACAATGGGCACCTCTATACCACTTGATCAACAAAAGGGGTGGGTATACAGTGGGCACCTCTGTGCCACTTGACCAACAAAAGGGATGGGTATACAATGGGCACCTCGGTACCACTTGACCCACAAAAGGGATGGGCACACATTGGGCACCTCTCTACCACTTGATCAAGACAAGGGATACGCACACATTGGTCTCCTATGTTCCACTTGATGAACAAAATTGATGAGCCCATAATGGGCACCTCTGTACCACTTGACCAACAAGAACCACACCTTTCTGTAACTAAGCGATGGGCACACAATGGGCACCTCTGTACCATTTGACCAACAAAACTGATGAGCACATAATGGCCATCTCTGTACCACCTGACCAACAAAAGGGATGTGTATACTATGGGCATCTCTGTACCACCTGACCCACATAAGGGATGGGCACAAAATGGGCACATGTGTACCACGTGACCAACAAATGGGATGGGCACACAATCGGTATCTCTGTGACCACCTGACCAACAAAATTGATGGCCTCATAATGGGCACCACCATACCACCTAACTGACAAGAACTCCACCTTTTTGTGTCTGTAAGAAATGGCCACAAAATATGATATTACCTGGTAAGAACTTTAAACCCTGGTTTCCTGCAGCATGCCTCAAAATCCATGCCAATGATTTTGACAGATAAACCAGATCGTCTTCATGCTGAAAATACAAGATACTCAAGCAAAATGACTTCTGCAAAGGCAACTTAAATCATCATTGTGTCCCAATAATTTTTGAAATTATGTGCTATAAATGGTCACTTGTTCTCATTTTCACATATATTTGATAAATTTCACTCTCACTTTATCTTGAAAAGTCAGGTTAGGTACACAATATATGATGAAAGAAGCAGCGATCTAGGAAAGATGTTTGGCACAAACCACAGGTGGCTGAATCATCTAAAAGCTATTTATACCTAACGTATACATGCATAACAAGGTGCACAACTTCAGTGCCTCTGACATAAACCCTAACTTTACATAACTGGACTCGAAACACGGAAAAATATCCCTCCAACAAACGGCACTCATTTGAAAGCTGACACACTCATTTTTCCGTTGGTATGTAAATCGCCGCGCAAACATGAAGCCTGAAACCTGTAAGTGTTAAGTTGCTCTTTTGGACTGAAGGGATTATCACTATTTACCACTTGATTTAAGCAAACACACACCAAATGAATCAGGGTATCACATAAGTATTTGTATTTGTTTTACCTCCCATAATGGAGATGTTACACAATAAGGTTGCGCTTGTACAACTGTTCTGACATGCCAGTAAGTTTGTAGGTTTTTTGTTGGTCAAAGCTAAGCATTGTGTGTGACCAATCAGAGCAAAGTTTTTTTCGCCATAACAACTTACGAATCTCGCTGACAAGAGGAACTGACAGCTGCAAATTTAAGGACTGAATAGTAGAGAAAGCCGTATAACTTCCATCGAGTGTCACAAATACAAGTATTCAAAAGTGTTTATTAAAAGAACAGTTTACGTGGTCGAAAATAGTAGAAATATGGTGTCTTCACCAGCTTTCATGGCTGAGAAACCAAGCCAGAACTGTCGCCTGTCTCTTTTCTGTTACCAGACTTGTCTGACTAAAGAAAAATCTACAAGCTTAGGGCTTTCAGGCTTCGTGTAGGCAAGAGGAAGCATGTTTCTTTGTCGACTCATATACTTACCTAAAGTTGTATCAACTTTCCAACAAATGTTATTTGGTTGAGATGGGAATATTTTTATGCGTTTTGTGTCCGGTTATGTAAACGTTGGGCTTACGTCTGAGGTACTGAAGTTATGTGCCTTCTTATATATATATATTAGTAATAAATATCACTCGGACCCTTGTGCCACGTCCGGCACAGACTGACATAAAACTTGCTCAAGGAATACAAATTTATGTATACACAAAAAAGACATTAAGAGTTCTGGCAAAGGCATTTTAAAACTATGCGGGCCTCCGTGGCTCAGTCGGTTAGCGGGCTATCAAAGCACAATGACCCGAAGTTCCAGATCAGCTCATGCTGGCTTCCTCTCCAGCCGTACATGGGAAGGTCTGCCAGCAACCTGCGGATGGTCGTGGGTTTACCCCGGGCTCTGCCCGGTTTCCTCCCACTATAATGCTGGCCGCCATCGTATAAGTGAAATATTCATGAGTACCGCGTAAAACACCAATCAAATAAATAAATAAATAAATTAAAACTATGCTTTTTCTCCAGTCTACATAACATTTAATATCAACTTTTCTGATTAAATTCATCCAGATGTAAAATACAAACTAATCTGAATGCTCAGATAATAACACACGCTTACGTCTGATGTTGTGGACTGTGATGGATAGTGACCTGATGTTTGTTGGCCATCTCCAAGCCAGCTGTGAGATGCAACTTTGCCATGGCTACCACCTCCTCTATGCCAGCTGTAGTTCTGGAACCCAGCAGTATTAACTGATACCTGTACATTTACTGAGTGAAGAGAACCACAAGCTGTATAACTTGTATAACAGAGTGTAACAAATCAAAGTATCTGAAAGTGTTTCATTCAGAGAACAGTTTACTTGGTCAATAGTAGAAATATGGTGACTTCAGACATTTCGTCACTCAGAAATCAATTATCAAGCCAGAACTGTCACTTGATTCTTTTCTGTTACTGGATTTGTCTGACTAAACCAAAAAACTTACAACGGGCTTTATATCCGAGGCACTGAAGTTATGTACCTAGATATTTTACTAGTTATAAACAGCCTTCAGACGATTCTGCCTCCTATGACATAGACATAAAACTTGCTCAAGGGATACATACATAAAATGACATAAATAGTTTTGGGGAAAACTTTTTTCAGTTAAATGAACATTTTATATGAACTTTTCTGATGATATTCATTTGTTTGTAAAATAAAAAAGAATCTGAATGCTAGGATAACAACACAAGCTTACATATGATCCTCTCGATGGAGATGAATAGGGTCCTGATCTTTGTCGGCCATCTCCATGCCAGCTCCGAGAGTTACCACCTCCTCTATGTGAGTCATGGTCCTGGGACCTATCACCTCTTTCTCGTGTATTCGTTTGCTGAAATCTGTCCTTACTGGTCCGCTGCCTGTCGTGAGACGCTTGACCGTGTCCGTAGTTTTCATGTCCCTGTGAGGACGTCGTGTTCGTATAACTGACAGATCTGTTTGCCTGTCCAGCCCCACTAGAATGGCCATTATTAGCTACAGTCACCGACAAAGTATCCACTTCTCTACTGCTTGAACTGTTGGCCATCTTAAGTCTCAATAAATTTCCTTTACCGGACAACGACCTGAATGAATGCAGGCTTGTTGAGCCCCTATATGAAAATCCTGACAAATCTCGTTTCGCGTCCCTCACAATACCACCACTGATACGCGCAACAGAGTGCATAAAACAGAATCGACAACGAATGCAGACGCAATTCTGTTACAGTAGCTAAACGCCCTGCTCAGCGACGGCACTAATGTTAACACAAAAAAAAAAAAAAAAAAAAAAAATTGCCACGTTGCAGATACTTGATCACGCAAAGCCAATGTCGAGTACTACACAGTTTGCGGGCTGCTCAGTAAAGCACTAAAGTGGTTGTGATGCCGGCCAACAATGTGACAAGCCCTTTCTTTCAATACATTGATATCGCCTCAAGACAGCCTACTTACAGTTTTTCATTAAAGTAACCGATTACTCTCATGCTCGAACAAAATGGCGTCATGGAAATTTCACCACTTTTACCTGTTTGCTTTCACTTTCCATTTCCCAAGAATTCACAGGGACATTTTGTAGCCGGTTCTTTTTTTTTTTTTGGTCTTCACAGTAAGAGAGTACTCAAGGGACACCACTCTTCGATGACAATAACGCTACCACCATTGTGCAATCACGGGTTCAGCGTGATGGACCAAAAGCAATAAAAGCAGTTAGAGTTTTGTTAACTTGTTGAAGGTTGGCCTTTTCAGTGTCTTGAATTAACAAAAAACTAGTGCTGCAATTGTTTTAATTTTTTGCAAACTACCTATAATTCTTCAAATTTTTGGGACACCTGATCTACCTTCTTAGCTAATAAACATGTAAGGCTAACAGCGATATAAAGTTCTTTTTTCTTCCATGGTTAGACCATCTAATGACCAACATATCCATATCGTTACTTTTTCAAAAAACAGGGAGAGAAATGTAATATTTTGCTTTCAGCAAGACAAATATCGGTGTCCTGGTCTAATTTTTATTAAACTATCTTCGAGAATGATGAAATAAAATGCTCCTTGACTGCCAAACATAGGCAGACAAAGTATAGGTTCAACACAAGACTTGGGCAGGGCATTTCAACATCCAACCGCTCTCAGAGTGCATGGGGCCTGGTGATTCTAAGTCATGGGTGGTGTCTGTGGTGCCTTTTGTGCAGTCCAATGTTCATTGAAGATCACCTAGCACGAGGTTGCTCAGACGTTGAAATTTGCATTACACATGATGCGGTTGCCAGCGGCAAGGTGATCTGGTGTTTAGACGCCATTCCAAGTCCCAAGAAACGAACCTAACATGAAACTGTAATAAAGATACTCTCCGGAAACCTTGGAGACTTCATACCTTTCTGTTTAGCCTGTCTAAACTATTCCGGTCTCCGTTGCCACTCCAAAGCAAATCCAAAACGACTCATTCTTGGTTCGCTTAAAACTCTTGATGTCTTGAACGCGCAAGACAATGTTCAGTATACTGACAGTTATCACTCGGGGATACCAGCCGGGGATACCAGTCTCAAACTATAAATCTACTTTAGATGGGCTAAATACCATGTTATGTAGTTATATATGTTTCCACGGAGGAGTTTTATAGCAGTTTAGACCCACGTTAGGCTTGTTTCGCGAGCGTAGATGGCCGGTCTGAAAGTCAGACCACATTGCCGCACGGCTGAGTATAGCCAAATTTTGGCGTTTGTGCCATTTCTAATGCAAATTGCAATGTCTGAGCAAGTTCGGACAAAGGATCACCTTGTCTTCCACCAGTATCGCTCGACGCTTGAAAGTTCATCTGTATCTCAGAGACAGGAACTTGACAAGGTCATAAAATTGTCCGGCATCTTAATTATTCGACTCTTGCTTAATGCCATACTCAACAATTTTTCGCCGATACAAAGGTGGTCATTTTTATACTGTAGAAAACTGCAGTGCCTGGCATAAATCACGAACATTTGGCACGTTCGACAAACTGCATGGACTTCCCCACGTAATGAACAGGTATGCACTCCGTATTAGCGGAAGACAGCTAGGTGGTTTTCAACGGACATCAGACTGCACAAACAGCAACATTAGTGTCGTTGTCAGCTGTCACAAAGCTGCTGAGGGAGTGAGAGAATCTGGAACCGACATCTCGTGTAGTTGCACTTATAAATGAACAAAGATGAACATAAGTATTACCATGTAACACCAGATAATACAGCCGTTTACCACAAACTTGGTAGCTTACTGGGGCATGAAGGCATCTTTATGAGTTGTAACGATGCTGTCAATAATCCTTGTGCTATCCTGTCTAATGTCTACATCATTCAGTTCATTTCGTGCTGATTCTTCATTATTTCTGGCCTTTTTTAGAGCGATTAAAATGTATGGTAGACTGTATGGGCCATATTGAAGCACAGTGACATCACTGATTCTTTTTAGCTGCAAAACATCTTCTGATTGCAATATGTCTACATTCTACATGAATATATGTGTAGTGCAACACGTACTGTATTTAATGTGGAAACATAACAGTTACAGCATGTTTAGCAGCTAGAAAAGAATCTGTGACCTAACTGCTTTTCAAAATGGTCCAAAAAGTCCACAGCAACACCGCAATCTGTGTTTCCGTTTTAATCATTGTAATACAATGACAAAAACTAATGAAGACCATGTTTGGTATCAGCACGAAATTGCCTTTCAGATGCATACTTTGTAAAAATGTGGTCTGTTCTTTTAAACAATCTGCAGATGACAGGAGGATAAACATACTTCTACAAGCATTTCCCTTACAAGGACATCCTTCACTGACATCTGTGAGTTTGCTAAAAGCACAGAAACAATTGAACAGCTTGATCTACTTGACCCTTTTAAACATATTAATTGTAGCAATGTTGTTTAGGGAAGTCTGCCAGTCACCTGTAAGAGAGTTAGTGTAGCCCTGCTATGGAGAGCAATGTGTAAATGCAAAAGTTTCCTGCGTTTCAAGATGAGGTAGGGACACCCCACGGGCAAATTAACCTGGGTCAAGGTGGCCACCAGCAAATGTTCTGTTAGCGTACACGCAGTAGACTTGCTAGAATGTGAACATAATTGTGATACAATGTCAACATATTGGAGTTATAATGTGAATGTATATATATATGACATATGTTAACAAATCTGAGTTATGTCAGCATACTTGGGTTATAGTGTCAACATTCTGAGTTATATCGTCAGCATCACTCTATTATAATGTCAACATCATTATGTTACGTCAACATGAAGTTAGAATGAGTAAGGAAGATACAATTTTTTCATGAAGCCAATCAATACAACTGCATGTACCGATCATATAAATGGCCACTGTATATTAATCCTAAGCAAACAGAGGAAAAATTGTCATAAGAAAACTTATTCTGGTGGATTTTTACTGATTTACATCACATTGTTTATTTTGTCACAAGCAATAACATGGTTTACAACAAATTAAATAATGAAACAAATGCAAAATATATTTTTTTCATATAATTATATTTTATATATTTTATATAATTTTTTTATTTCCTTGATTACTGTTTATTTGGTACATAGACTGTTCTCACATAATGGCAGTCAGCTTTGTGGAAAAGTAATTGCAGAATGAATTTCCAGAAAACAACCAGTGCCATTCAAACAATGCTCATGTTCCTGCTCAACATTCTTAACAATATACAAATACAACAAAGTGAATTACCAGAGTTTCAGCACATATAAATCTCAATTTAAACTGACAGCATTCTGGTCAGTCATACCATCAGGTGTCTATTTCGCTTGTATACATGTAGATGTATGTCTTCATAAAACTTTACACACTTGTAGAAAAAAAGTCTAATTTCATCAAATTATTCAGAATAATTAGAGGTAGCTGTCGAGCATTTGTTGAAAGCGTAAAGATTGGGAATATTTCCTACCTAGAGTGCATGTAATTCTGGCCCACGCTGAGTAGTCTATTGTTCATTTGTGCCTTTGGATGATGGTGTTTTGAACAAGTTGGTAACACAGTACTCGTGTATTAGAAGAGAATAACAAATAAAATGCATTACAGAAGAATTCAGCTTGGATCTGAGATACCATTGTGCAGGAAATGGTACCCGATTACTATGACAACATCCCTGAACACAAACATTGTTGAAAACAACACAAGCACTTCTGAAGCACCTGACTGAGGATTGTCAACAGAAAAACATCACATAGCCAATATTATGTAATTGAGTCACAAACAAAGAATATGAGTGGTTATAATGGATATATACACATTTGCTTGCATGTTCAAAATTATCCACTGGTTTGAATTCACATCAGTATCTATACATTTACACTGTGTTTTGCCTCTACAATTATCAGTATGAACAAAAAATATCCCCCAACAATTTTTTTCATCAAATATTTCTGGACATGATTATTATTTCATGTCAATTAAGATTGTGACATGACAAAAAAAAGCATATTGGTCATATTTAACCGTAATTGCAGGTATTTTTTCTACAATAAATGTACATATGGTAATTATCTTCACAGCAAAATCAACATCAGTGACTGTTTTGATTTAATGATCTTCTTCCTTCCAGTGTGGGAATTTAAGCACCTGGCTCTCAATACAAACCCTACACCATCAAGGTGAATTTGGCAAGATGTAGCCTCTAACAGCTACGTGAACAACATGACAAGAAATACAATGTAGACTGTGAGATTTCCTGCAGATAAAATGCACTCACCAATAAAAACACAAACATATTTAGAATACTGGCATGAATGGCATAACATTGGTTGACAAATTTTCTCAAAGAATTCTGGAAACCACAAGTCAGAACACTCCAAACAGGTAATGACTGCACAGTTAAAAGTACTACAGTACGCACAAGCGAGGATACTCCAGACAAGTGAATACAGTACACAGGTGATGCCTGCAGAACGAGAAATATTACTGTACCCACAAGTAAGGATACTTCACACAAGTGAATACAGTACACAGATGATGACTTACAGTGAGAAGTATTACAGTACACACAAGTGAGGATACCCCAGACAAACGATTACAGTACACAGATGATGACTCACAGTATTACAGTACCCACAAGTGAGGATACCCCACACAAGTGAATACAGTACACAGATGATGACTTACAGTGAGAAGTATTACAGTACCCACAAGTGAGGATACCCCAGACAAATGAATACAGGTGATGGGTGTACAGTCAGAAATATTACAGTCCTCATAATACAGAATCACTAACACGTCTGAATCACCAGAGGCCAAGATACACCTGGCCCAGTAACTGACCAGCTTCATGCTCACACTACCAGGTACTACGTTTATCTCATTACAGTGCATAGCTGTTTACTCCATTTCCACCAGGAGATCATCCCCGTCCAGCTTCATCCCGTCTGATACGGCCACATTTTTTATCTTGAACAGAAAACACACACAAAAGTGTACTCATCTCATCAATGTTCTAAACTTTTGTTGCGTTAAAGGCCGGTGACAGTAATGGGCACATAGGCCTACACATCTGCACTGTCCAACTTTCTGCATGTAGCTCACTAATGGCTATTCTTTCATATCATATATTTTCATAAGAATCAAAACTCAAATGATAAACATGGAATGAGCAAGACAAAGATTACTTTTTTTCCATCCAAAAATTTCCTTCATATACTTCGTGGACACAAAGCTGTCAACAGAGAATTCCGACCGAATGTTGTTATCTAGTTCTCTGGAAAGTAAGTGATTTGTGGCAAGACATAAACTCTCGGAAAGAAATCATCCATTTTTCTCAACCTTGCAGATTGATTTATTTTGATGTCATCAAGACATATAGAAGTACTGGCAAATGATCACACTTTAACTTACATAAGTTACATTCAGTCACTTTCAAGATCTCACCTGACAACAGCAAGTCACTTCAGTGGTAATTCAGTGGAGGCCATTAAACCTAGAGGAGCACACTACATTCTAAAGCAAGGGACAAAGGAGAAAATTGGAAAAATTGTACTATCAAAGCAATCTTTTAGGGTCAAAAGGAAACTTACCTTTGTTGCTTCTTTATCTAAGATAAACACAGATCTCAGCTGTCTGAAATGTGCCAACACGCCAACAGCCAGGTCATGGAACTACCCACCTGCTACACCCCTGCCTAACAATTACAGAACGGTAAGACATGTTAATGGATTCCCTTCAATACTCACATCAAACTCCTCTGCCATGCTGGGCCCAGGCGTGTGTTGAGAGCATTCACTGACCCATAAGCATCCCGGAAGTTGATGTAGTCCTTGGTTACCTTCGGGTAGAGGGCAGCACTCATCACATCCTCATCTCGGATCACATTCTGGCCGTGTCTTTCCACCATCTCCGACTGTAACTTGTCAAAATCAAATGGCTCCATGGAGGCGCCCGGCCGCCCCTCCACCCTTGGAGCATCCTTCAGAATCTACAAGAGATGAGCTTCAACCTTGGTACACATCATAGTAAACCACAACTCCTCCTATGTACACATAGGAAACCACAACTCCTGCTCCTACAAACACATAGTAAACCACAACTCCTGTACAAATAGTAAACCACAACTCCTCCCATGTACACATAGTAAACCACAACTCCTGTTACTATGTACACAAAGTAAACCACAGCTCCTGCTCCTGTACAAATAGTAAACTACAACTCCTCCCATGTACACCTAGTAAACCACAACTAATCCTATGTACACATAGTAAACCACAACTCCTGCTCCTGTGTACATAGTAAGCCACAACTAATCCTATGCACAAATAGTAAACCACAACTCTTGTTCATATGTACACATAGTAAACCACAACGAATGCCCCTGTACAAATAGTAAACCACAATTCCTGCTCCTATGTACACATAGTAATCCACAACTGCTGCTCCAATGTACACATAGTAAACCACAATTCCTCCTCCTGCACAAATAGTAGACCACAACTAATCCTACATATAGAGAGAGTAAACCAGAACTCCTGCTCCTAGGTACACATAGTAAACCACAACTACTGCTCATATGTACACATAGTAGACCACAACTACTGCCCCTATCCAAATAGTAAACCACAACTCTTGTGTACACAGAGTAAACTACAACTACTGCCCCTGTACAATTAGTAAACCACAACTAATCCTATGTACACATAGTACACCAGAACTCCTTCTCCTGTACACATAGTAAACCACAATTCCTGCTCTTGTACACATAGTAAACCACCACTAATGCTATGTACACATAATAATCCACAACTCCTGCTCCTATGCACACATAGTAAACCACAACTCCTGCTCCTACAAACACATATTAAACCACAACTCCTGCTCCTCAGTACACATAGTAAACCACAACTACTGCTTCTGTAAAAATAGTAAACCACAACTCCTGCTCCTATGTAAACATAGTAAACCACCACTACTGCCCCTGTACAAATAGTAAACCACAACTTATCCTATGTACACATAGTAAACCACAACTAATCCTATGTCCACATAGTAAACCAGAACTCCTGTTCCCATGTACACATAGTAAACCTCTACTCCTGCTCCTATGTACACATAGTAAACCACAATTCCTACTCCTGTATACATAGTAAACCACAACTAATCCTATGTACACACAGTAAACCACAACTCCTGCTCCCATATACAAATAGTAAACTACAACTCCTCCCATGTACACCTAGTAAACCACAACTAATCCTATGTACACATAGTAAACCACAACTCCTGCTCCTGTGTACATAGTAAGCCACAACTAATCCTATGCACAAATAGTAAACCACAACTCTTGTTCATATGTACACATAGTAAACCACAACGAATGCCCCTGTACAAATAGTAAACCATAATTCCTGCTCCTATGTACACATAGTAATCCACAACTGCTGCTCCAATGTACACATAGTAAACCACAATTCCTCCTCCTGCACAAATAGTAGACCACAACTAATCCTACATGTAGAGAGAGTAAACCAGAACTCCTGCTCCTAGGTACACATAGTAAACCACAACTACTGCTCATATGTACACATAGTAGACCACAACTACTGCCCCTATCCAAATAGTAAACCACAACTCTTGTGTACACAGAGTAAACTACAACTACTGCCCCTGTACAATTAGTAAACCACAACTAATCCTATGTACACATAGTACACCAGAACTCCTTCTCCTGTACACATAGTAAACCACAATTCCTGCTCTTGTACACATAGTAAACCACCACTAATGCTATGTACACATAATAATCCACAACTCCTGCTCCTATGCACACATAGTAAACCACAACTCCTGCTCCTACAAACACATAGTAAACCACAACTCCTGCTCCTCAGTACACATAGTAAACCACAACTACTGCTTCTGTAAAAATAGTAAACCACAACTCCTGCTCCTATGTAAACATAGTAAACCACCACTACTGCCCCTGTACAAATAGTAAACCACAACTTATCCTATGTACACATAGTAAACCACAACTAATCCTATGTCCACATAGTAAACCAGAACTCCTGTTCCCATGTACACATAGTAAACCTCTACTCCTGCTCCTATGTACACATAGTAAACCACAATTCCTACTCCTGTATACATAGTAAACCACAACTAATCCTATGTACACATAGTAAACCACAACTCCTGCTCCCATATACACATAGTAAACCACAACTCCTGCTCCCATGTACACATAGTAAACCACAACTTATCCTATGTACACATAGTAAACCACAACTACTGCTCCTAAGCGCACATAGAAAACCACAAATCCTACACCTTTGAACACAGAGTAACAAACAACTATATGTACACATAGTAAACCACAACTCCAGCACCTATGAGCAAATAGTGTCTATATGACTTACTGCCATGGCATTTACCTGCACATAACAATGCCTGACATTACTCACACATAACTGTCTACATCACTGGCTGCCATGAGAGTCACCTACACATAACAATGCCTGACATTACCCACACATATTAAGTGTGCATGACACCACCCACACATAACTGTCTACATCACTGATAGCCACCTACACATAACAATGCCTGACACAGCTATGTAATGTCTACATCACGGGCTGCCATGGCAGTTACCTGCAGATAACAATGCCTCACGTTACCCACACATATAAAGCATACTTGACATTTCCTACACATAAGTGCTATGGCTACGTAATCTCTATTTTACTGGCTGCAATGGTACATGTGGTTACCTGCAAGTACCTGGACAATCTGAATGTCCCACAGTTACCCACCTTTGTGCGCAGAGGTTCTGGAAATCCACCAGGTGGTTGTCCCAAATAACCTTGGAAGAATTCAATGACAGATGAAGGGAAAGATAACTCTTCTGCTTTCTGCTCCATGGTTTTGGCATTCAGCTTGTTCTGCACCATGAACTGAGCCAAGTCGCCCACGACCTTGGATGAGGGAGTGACCTGAAATAAGCGGAATATCATATGTTGAGTATAACGTCAACTACACATCAATGTTTGATGATTTTTTTTTTTTCATCATACCCTCCATAAATATATATTTGCCTGTTGTTTAGGGTAAAATATGCAAAGACAAAGATAAGTCACCACCAAAAGTTCTTGGTTTTTTTTTAAATATGTCCAATGGACACTGGTCAAAACTAGGATAAAAATTTAAATCCATCTTTTAATTTTTCCGGTCTGCTTGCTTTTATGATTTTCCTTTTTCTTCAAGGTTATCTGATCCGGGTTGACATGTCTTTAAGACGAACAAAGATTAGGAAAAACCCAACACCACTTGCAGCTGCCAACATGGAGGCCACACCTGCACCTGCTGTGTCGTGCGTGTGCACGTGAATGGGGATATCTGGGTGGCGGTCACGCAGCGTGCGTACCAGCTGGTCAGCTGCACGTGGCTTCAACAGCCCAGCCATGTCCTGTAGATACAGGATGGACAGTGTGTACAGGAATATACAGTAATATGTGGCACTCATGATATTTGACAAAGAGGAAAATGTTCAGCTTCACAGTACAGGTGTCAATTTCTCAAAACTTGGTAAGACATCAGTCATGAGTTTCCTACCTTTTTTCATAAATGCTGTTGTGGAGGTTATATATATTATCATAAGGTGACATGATTTATGAGTTAGGAAATATCGATTTATGAAGCTTTGTGAAATTGTGTCCTGGCCTCAAGATTTACTAAATCAAAAATGGCCCTGTGCAATGTATAGTTTGGCTAGGCAAACATATTTTGCATTTTGGGTTACAAAAGTTGCTTAGGTAAAGGTTTCACTCCAGTACTCTGATACACCTGATTAATGACCACATCTTCTGTGAAATTTGTCATTTTGACCTGGCGTGATTGAAGCTTAGAAACAGAACCACAATGGTGGGGTGGGTAATTTGTTTCTCTCCTTGACCGTCGGCTAAACAAACATTGCCAGGGACTGCTATGCTCATACGCCTATGAGTTGAGAGTGAAAGTCAGGTGGTGACATTTTGCCCTTTGACCACCAGTTACAGTGCACCAAAAATATTGTGTGCACTTTGCCAACAGCGTGTTGGTTTTACATCTGGCTTCATGATATTCAACCTGTGATTCGGCAAACAAATAGTTTCACAAGAATTTATGTCAGTGAATGTGAAATAACTTGCTTTCGATGTCACCAGTACATGTATTTGTAAATTTAAACCTTCAAACTTTAAAACTTCTGAGGAGATTAATGAGTATATATATATATATAATGCTAAGCAGATGATGCAAGATGGTAAAAAATGTAAAACATCAAACCAAGGCAGATGTGGTATTTTTAATTTTCAATAAAATCCAGTTACCTACAGTATACTACACAGAAAAGCCATATGAAACATGGTGTAACATGACATGAAATCTGGTGACCCATAATTATATCAACATATGGTTAAACACAATTAGACCATCAGTACATATCACATCCTGGAATATGATTTAAAAAAATTACACCATATGGAAGTTTTTACTACTTAATTTATGGCAAACATGGAGTATGATGTAACACCAGTAGAATAAACATGGATAGAAATAAAACTCTTGTTGGCATAATGCAACAGAGTTTGAAGGAGCTATGAAAAACTAAATCAAAGACATTTCTAACTACACTGATGTTAAGTTCAGAAAAACAACGTTAAAATCATGGACTGCTAAACCTTCTGATGAGCACACAGTTGACCAGCCCACAAGTGTGATAAACAGTTCCTTAAACACAGTTTCCAGCTGACAAATAGAAGTCTGATTCACACTTTGAAAGAAGCCTTCTATTATTCTCACCATGTTTGTCAACTTCCACCAAATCCCAAGCTTGGTTTAGGAATGTAAATCGGAAAGCCCTCAGACTCTGGAGACAGTTTCAGGGGAAGCACTAGACACAGATGACTACAATGTGGTGACAAAACTCTACGGCTTTTCCGTTCATTTGTGACCTGCTAGTTTGACTCTTTGTTCGCATTTTTCCACCCCTTCGATTGTGAGCTCTCATTCTGTCTGACCTTGATCCCCGTGGTCTCTTGACTCTCTACATCCACTCTGCTATACTTCACACTTTTATAGATAGTTTTCTGCAGAAATTTAGACTTCACAGACTCCTTGGTTATGTGCTCTTCAGGCAATGAACAGTCCTTGTTTTCCACCCTAAAATATTAATATCAAGAAAGAAAATTTGTGAAATACAAAAAAGTTCATGTCCTCAAACTTTAATAAATAACCGACAGATTAAATTCTGTCCTATGATGAGAGACACCGGAGTTCAAGTCAGATTACTTCATTCCAATGGCTCAGTATGCATTGGTTAGACATTGTCAGTATACTGTTACTGGGGACCCTCTGCTACCAGACACAGATGTCACAGGATAGGGCAAGCGCTGGTTAACCCTTTGTCTGCATACTGTGACTGGGGACCCTCTGTTACCAGGACACACAGATGTCACAGGGCAGGACAAGCACTGGTTAACCCTCTCTCAGTGTATTGTGACTGGGAACCCTCTGCTTTGGGAAGACACTAATACAACTATGCTGAAATCAACATTAAACAAAACAATTTAAAGGCTGTAAACTGTAATATAATTAAGTATCAATGTCAGCATTTCACCAGGTTACACAGAAATATACATGTTCAAGTGAACCTATTCATCAAGACATCTAAATTCTACTTGGTTAAATGTTATTTCTTACTTCATGTTGGCATGCTGCTTTTCCAGTTTGACTTTTGGCTGAATATCTGTCGATCCTGAAACAATGATTACACATGTGAAACACGATACTGGACCATGGCCTTGATGAGTCATTTCATTCATTTATTACATCTGTTTCTTACATCAGACTTTAAATGGTATACACAAGAAATCATATATCTGAGTTACCTGTTGCCATGGTGACCTCCTCTGACAACAGATCATTGGACAATAGATCAAGAGACCAATCACTGCCAGATTTACCACTCTGAAAACAAACAACATACAGATATACATGTAAGCAGTGGGCAGCTAATAAACACACATCAGATTCATTTTATATACTGAAGGGATACATGTCCTGATGTTTCTCTAATAGTAAAGACAGGCTGATAGGTATTTCTAAAGTTATTATTTCTTGTTCCTCTCAAGTAATACAGCCTTGCATTTAATTTGACTTAAATTGTACTTAAAATATATCACTCAAACAATGATGACTAGATTAATGAGTGGAGGAAGCTATGCCTTGTCCTGAAACAAGGGTCATCCACTCAATAACTGACAAACATCCAGGCTAATGGCTCCAACAGACACAGGAACTGGAGTCAAGCACACAACCTAATTGGCTATGTGCTGGTCTGCCCCATAGATGTACCTGAGATATAAAGGTGTAGTTCCTTTAGATATAAACGTGTAGAGTTGTGTCTGAGGTGCTTCAGCTTGCATTTTTGCTACTGTGAAATAAAGGTTTAGAGTTGTTCTGAGGTACTTCAGCTTGCATTTTGCTAGCTGTGAAATAAAGGTTTAAAGTGGTGTGTTAGTTGGCATTCCAGCTCCTCAATGAAACGGTTTCAAGGTATGACTGAACTTCCACTCCAGTGAAACAAACATTTTGAGTTTTGTCTACTGTACAGCATTCATGTGTCTCTGAAATAACAAAGGTTATAAAGTGTCTACCCCTCAGGTAAATAAGGATTTAAACTACATGGCACATTACTGTCAGTTCATGTTCTAATGTGTACAAATCTTTCACCTTCCAAGAGTCAGCCAGCTTCATGGTGTCTTCCATCGCACAGCCGTCACTCAAAACACCTTTCTCATCTGTGTCCATCAGGTAATAGTCTTCTAACTCTGATTCGGTTTTCTCTTCTGATCGTGTCTTGGTCTCCTGGATCTCAGTAATCTCAATTTTCCTCTCATAATTATGTTCTGTTACTTTAGTCTGCTGTACAACTATCGATATTTCCTGGAACAACAAGGCATTACTTGGTTTACTCTTGTCTAGTTACACATTATTTGGTTTACTCTTGTCTGGTTACACAGTTCACACCAGGGCTGTATGGCTGAAAACGTCTGTCAACAGACTGTGAGAAGCCAACAAACATACTAAGTTTGACAAGAGCATGCGGTCTCTCTCATGACCACCCAAACATTCATTAAGTTCACAAGCTCTCTGAAATACATTTATGTTCAAAAACAAGATTTCACAATATTTTTTTTTTCATGATATTACGTCCACAAAAGATTTTCTGCATGTGGCATACAAGACAGGGAGATACCCCAGGGATATATATTTATTTGGTGGTCGTTTCACACCAGACTGTAGAATTTTTCACACTGACAGTCAATTACCTGAGTGCCTCAGGTAAACCACCAACATTTAGCAAGTTAGTGACAAACTTTCACACATGATGTACACACGTGCACACTATACTGGTGGAGGCTTAGTGTCTTCATCTAAATGACTAGATGGCTCCAACAGCCATGTTGACCGGTCAAGTGAACATCTTTGAATGGGGGCGACATCTGGTGGGCATGGTTAATTTCTGGTGTGTTGACTGGTCAATTCCCCTCACCTCTTTCTTCTCACAGTCACCTTGCACCTTTACATCCACAGGCTTTACTCCTTCAGTACTCCATTCATGGCTTTTTCCTCCAGAAAGTCCTGTCTCAGTGTCAGCCTCTGGTTCTGCCAGCTTAGCCCTGGGCTCACGTTTGGACATGGGTATTTTCGTCCTCCGCACACAGTGTGGAGACTCCTGAAACACCACCACACGACACAAAGGTCAGGTCTCCAGGAATTACATGAACCTGGGGCAGTGGACTGGTAAATATTCCAACACTGACACATAATCCACAGTAACACACTGTGCAAATGAAAAGATGTGCAAGTATGTCTACATGGACATCAACATTTTGATATTTCATTCATTTATCTATTTGATGGCTGTTCTACACTGTACTCAAGAATACCCCACTTACATGACAACAACCAGCATTATGGTGGGAAGAAACTGTTCAGAGCTCTAGGGAAACCCATGAACACCTGCAGGTTGCTGGCAGAGCCTCCCAAGTATGACCAGAGAGGAAGCTAGCAAGAACTGGACTTGAACTCACAGCAATTTTGAGCTACTATGCATTAACATAATACACTTGGCTTAATACAGTAACATGACTTATTATCAAAACCATCTATTCCACTGTTTGACTTCTATTCACATTAAGCCATACTTAAAAAAGTGTTTGTTGGGCGTAACACTACCATATCAGAAAAATAGGGTTGGTTGATGGGTATTTTTTTTTAATCTTATTCTTGAAAAACATAGGAATTTTAAAGAAATTATAAACATGGACAGCTTTTATCAAAACACCAATAAAACATTTAAGTAGGGCCTCAATGGGCATATTTTAGGATGGCCTCAGACATTATACCTGGTTGTAACCATTCTTAAAAATCAGACTGAGAGTCAAATACAGAAAGCCTGTTATAGATAGGGGTCATATCTGAGCCCAAACTAAATCTCACCAGCTCAAAAGGCAGGGTGTGTCCTCCGTTAGCCCTGATCTTCCACATCAAGTTCTCCTCATCAGGGCTCAAAGTGAACCGCGTTTTCTCATCGTTATCAACCACCTTCTTCACATCTTCAAACTTGTAATGTTTCAGGTAGTTTAACTTTAGCAAGTCATCCACATATAAAAATCCTCCTGGAAAAGAGAAAAGGACACTTTAAAACAACTGACAACTTTATCAAATCTATGTTCATTTTGGATTCAAACAGCAGGTTTATTTACTGATGTATTGATGAAGCTAATTTACTAGTGAAACATTTATGGGAAACAAACAAGGCGTTAGCTGTCAGCTATCCCAGTATTTATGACAGAAAAAGCAAGCTGCAGAAATGACGATGATGTGGCTGTTATGATGTGATGCTTTGCCCTAGGACTGCAAGACCCGGCTATTATACAGCCCTTATGATCTTAAGTAACAATATGCTGAAATAAACAGTTAAAGTAAGATTCACATACCTTTCATAAACTTCAGACCATTACTGATGGCTGTATGACGCAGAATCCTTGCCAGGGAACGTGACAGTGTGACTAGGCGGTCCTACACAACATAAAACAATTTGACAAGGTAACTAGGTGGTCCTAAACATCATGAAACAATGTGACATGGTAACTAGGCGGTTCTAAACAACACAAAGCAATGTGATCAGGTAACTACATGTAGGTGGACCTACCCAACATGAAACAATGTGACAAGGTAACTAGGTGGTTCTAAACAACACAAAGCAATGTGATCAGGTAACTACATGTAGGTGGACCTACCCACATGAAACAATGTGACAAGGATTGACAACCCCCTCCATCCAATACTGACTCTGCAGAGCCAGTATAGGCTTACCTCAAGTGGGGCACCTCACCACAGCCCATGAGCCCAAGATCAAGGCATTTGTCAAGATGTACCTAGCGCCAGGATGACTTACTTTGGCCTTCTCACACCAGTAAGTTGACTTCTGATGTACCTAGCACCAGGATGACTCACTTTGGCCTTCTCACACCAATAAGTTGACTTCTGATGTACCTAACACCAGGATGACTTACTTTGGTCTGATGCACCTAACGCCAGGATGACTTACTTTGGGCTTCTCAAACCAATAAGTTGACTTCTGATGTACCTAACGCCAGGATGACTCACTTTGGGCTTCTCACACCAATAAGTTGACTTCTGATGTACCTAACGCCAGGATGACTCACTTTGGCCTTCTCACACCAATAAGTTGACTTCTGATGTACCTAACACCAGGATGACTCACTTTGGGCTTCTCACACCAATAAGTTGACTTCTGATGTACCTAACGCCAGGATGACTCACTTTGGCCTTCTCACACCAATAAGTTGACTTCTGATGTACCTAACACCAGGATTACTTACTTTGGCCTTCTCACACCAATAAGTTGACTTCTGATGTACCTAACGCCAGGATGACTCACTTTGGCCTTCTCACACCAATAAGTTGACTTCTGATGTACCTAACGCCAGGATGACTTACTTTGGTCTGATGCACCTAACGCCAGGATGACTCACTTTGGCCTTCTCACACCAATAAGTTGACTTCTGATGTACCTAACACCAGGATGACTTACTTCGGTCTGATGCACCTAACGCCAGGATGACTTACTTTGGGCTTCTCAAACCAATAAGTTGACTTCTGATGTACCTAACGCCAGGATGACTTACTTTGGGCTTCTCACACCAATAAGTTGACTTCTGATGTACCTAACGCCAGGATTACTTACTTTGGCCTTCTCACACCATTAAGTTGACTTCTGATGTACCTAACGCCAGGATGACTTACTTTGGCTTTCCACTCCAGTAAGTTGACTTCTGATGTACCTAACACCAGGACAACTTACTTTGGCTTTCTCACACCAATATGTTGACTTCTGATGTACCTAATGCCAGGATGACTTACTTTGGCCTTCTCACACCAGTAAGTTGACATCTGATGTACCTAGCACCAGGATGACTCACTTTGCCTTCCCACTCCAGTAAGTTGACTTCTGATGTACCTAATGCCAGGATGACCTACTTTGGCCTTCTCACACCATTAAGTTGACTTCTGAAGTACCTAATGCCAGGATGACTTACTTTGGCCTTCTCACACCATTAAGTTGATTTCTGACGCTTCAGTGACAACTTTGGTGTTCAGTAATAATCAATTAAACAAATAAATTCACAACCACAAACTCACCTACATGTACAAGATAGGCAGATTTCAACCCCAATCATTCTACTAATAAAACCGGTAATGAGATTACTATTACCTGATACACTTGTACATATAATTACAGACAAAAGATAACATGCTCACCTGTCTGTAAGGTCGCCTCCTTCTGTACCTTCCTGAACTGTGTAATCCAGAGCTCACTCCAGACACACCTGATATCTGAATCAGGAATAAACACCAAACACAAGGAGACATGCTATGGCTGCTTACTGAATATCAGTGAAAATGACAAATCTAAAGCACAAGAATATTAATAATACTTACTAATTCCTTTTATCTACTCAAATTTTTTTAAAGCCACAATCTGCTGTTCAAGGTGAAAAAGAGTGCTTTAGATATATATGTTGAATTTTCAAGCCATTAAAATTAACAAACCAAACAAGACTTACCTGTAAGGTGAACTTTGATTATGGTTTTAACGATCTGTTATGAGTGCTTAGGGATTACGTCAGAGCGCATGCGCGTTGAACTATTCATAGTTTAGCTTATCAATGGATGTGGTTAATAACCAATAGAAGAGAGGGATTTTGGGTGGTTCAGCACTTGTTAATGTATAAAGTTATATTCTTTTTCTTTTTTGGATTAGTGGCTTTTACTGCACTCAAGAAGGTTTCACTTCATATAAGACAGGTTTATGGGTGAACGAAAACGATACAAATTTTTGGAATGAATCTTCATAAACACCAGCATTTACAAAGATTGGATTTGAACTTGCGATCACAGAGGTCAAAGGCAGGTTGCCCAGCAAAGACCACAAAATGAGAACACATACAACTGCCATATTATGTGTCAAAACAATGAGCACTATACCTTTATACCATTTATAGATGTACAAGTATTCTACCATATGTGCCTGCAGACAGACAGTACCAGGACACTCTGACCTGTGCTAATTAAGCAGGTTAGGTCCTGGTCAAAAATTCGGTGAATTTCTCACCCTGCTTAAAATCAAAACAACTGGCTTATGTGTAATAGAGCATATGCAACGTACACTGATGGTATGTCCACTGTTGGCCTTGATCTTCCAGCTGCCGTAGTCGAGCACCAGTTGAAACCGGTTCTTCTTATCGTTGACTACCACATCTTTGATGTCACAGATGTTGAAGCTTCTGAACGCTGGCACCCTCAGGACATCCTCCACAGGGAGAAAGCCACCTGGGCAGGGATTAATGAGTGATACAACAGTAACTTCACTTAAAGTTAGGGACCATTCCACAGAGCCATTTCTAACTTCAGTCAAAATCTGATTTCTTACATCTTATTTTTGGGCACTAGAAATTAAAATGACCACCACATCAGAAATGTTCTTTTTACAACAACTGCATCAA
This sequence comes from Acanthopleura granulata, assembly GCA_016165875.1. Lineage (NCBI taxonomy): Eukaryota > Metazoa > Mollusca > Polyplacophora > Chitonida > Chitonidae > Acanthopleura > Acanthopleura granulata. Next base: position 545,051 of record JABBOT010000010.1, read on the forward strand.
AATTTCAACTACCAGTGCCAAAAACTATGCACTGTCATGAGGTTTTCAATTTTCACTTACATGACAAATGGTTTTATGGTACTGGACCCTGTTTAGGTGACATTTACTGACATACATGTCGCTTACTAAATCCTACATCCTGTGTTATCCCAATTCATTGGCTCACCTTCCAAATTTTGTCCACCGTAATTATGTACTAAAATCTCACTGTAAATCCACATGTAGGGTTATGATGGACCGACTGTAAATCCACATGTAGGGTTATGATGGGCTGACTGTAAATCCACATGTAGGGTTATGATGGACTGACTGTAAATCCACATGTAGGGTTATGATGGGCTGACTGTAAATCCACATGTAGGGTTATGATGGGCTGAGTGTAAATCCACATGTACTGTTATGATGGGCTGACTGTAAGTCCACATGTAGGGTTATGATGGGCTGACTGTAAATCCACATGTAGGGTTATGATGGGCTGACTGTAAATCCACATGTAGGGTTATGATGGGCTGACTGTAAATCCACATGTAGGGTTATGATGGGCTGACTGTAAATCCACATGTAGGGTTATGATGGGCTGACTGTAAATCCACATGTAGGGTTATGATGGACTGACTGTAAATCCACATGTGGAGTTATGATGGGCTGAGTGTAAATCCACATGTAGGGTTATGATGGCCTGACTGTAAATCCACATGTAGGGTTATGATGGGCTGATTGTAAATCCACATGTAGGGTTATGATGGGCTGACTGTAAATCCACATGTAGGGTTATGATGGACTGACTGTAAATCCACATGTACTGTTGACTGATGTAGGGTTATGATGGGCTGACTGTAAATCCACATGTAGGGTTATGATGGGCTGACTGTAAATCCACATGTAGGGTTATGATGGGCTGACTGTAAATCCACATGTAGGGTTATGATGGGCTGACTGTAAATCCACATGTAGGGTTATGATGGACTGACTATAAATCCACATGTAGGGTTATGATGGGCTGACTGTAAATCCACATGTAGGGTTATGATGGGCTGACTATAAATCCACATGTACTGTTATGATGGGCTGACTGTAAATCCACATGTACTGTTATGATGGACTGACTGTAAATCCACATGTAGGGTTATGATGGGCTGACTGTAAATCCACATGTAGGGTTATGATGGCCTGACTGTAAATCCACATGTAGGGTTATGATGGACTGACTGTAAATCCACATGTACTGTTATGATGGACTGACTGTAAATCCACATGTAGGGTTATGATGGGCTGACTGTAAATCCACATGTAGGGTTATGATGGGCTGACTGTAAATCCACATGTAGGGTTATGATGGGCTGACTGTAAATCCACATGTAGGGTTATGATGGACTGACTATAAATCCACATGTAGGGTTATGATGGGCTGACTGTAAATCCACATGTAGGGTTATGATGGACTGACTATAAATCCACATGTAGGGTTATGATGGGCTGACTGTAAATCCACATGTAGGGTTATGATGGGCTGACTATAAATCCACATGTACTGTTATGATGGGCTGACTGTAAATCCACATGTACTGTTATGATGGGCTGACTGTAAATCCACATGTACTGTTATGATGGGCTGATAGTTGTTAAAGTCTTACATCAGATCTAGTGAGCAACAAGCCAGTATAAAAACAGCCATCAGATATGACTATGGCTTGGCTTAAGTCAGGGATGTGTCAGACTAACCCATTTTGTCAAAATTCTGTGTAGGTTTTGATGCAATTTTTTTATCTCAGTTATTTTACTGTTGTTTAATGTTATTCTGAAGAATAGTTCTCTACAGGATACATGTAGCAGTTACAGAAGATTGTCCAATCGGAGATACCACACCTTAAATGAACAGAAAAATAGCACTCCACACTTTTTTTCAATGTCCATTCATACAGAATTGAACAATAACAGACAGCCTCTACGTAATTCTACCTTCTAAAAAGGATAACTACAAACATATTGCCCGTAATTATCTCACAATAAGTTCCCTAAAGAAATGCACAAGCTCCAACTCCAAACTCACTGCATGTACCTCCCAAGGACACCAAAAAAAAAAAAGCTTTTCTGCAATTATTGCCTAGATCCTGGTTCCCTAGGTCACAAATGCTAAACTCCCAGCGATTTATCACTTGGGTCTCCGTTACATATACCCACAGAACTTGCCAAAAGTAAAATTCCCACCACTTATGTCTCAAAGCTCAGTTCATTACTGAACACAACACCTGCTTCCTTTGAACAAGAACAAATTTTGCTGCAACTCAGTACTCAGAACTCAGTTCCTACAAAACCGGACAAAATGAAAATCTGTTCCCTATGGCAAAGGACAACTGAACTGAGATAGAATTCCCAAAAGCCACCATCTTTCTATTCAGTTCCTTAGAGAACCCTGGACAATGTCAGTTAATCTTCACAATCAGAAGTTAATCTTCGCAATTATCTAGAATTCCCTACAGCACTGGACAACAGCAACAGAAATTATTAGTACATTTAGTTAGTTTTCTAGACAACTGGTCAACAATAAGATTTGGTTCCATACAGAACTAGAAAACAGCATAATCCCCTGAGAACTGGAAAACAGCATAATAGCCTAAGAACTGGAAAACATCAAAATACAGTTCCCCATGGACAAATTCAGGACACTACAGGGCTGAACAAAAGTAAAATTTGTTTCCCAATAGAACAACAGAACAAAATTCCCAGAAACTTTGGCCTTTTCAAACAGGTCCCTTGAGAAATGGTCCCTTCATTAATTTTTTTCCCTCAAACCTTGGTTCTTAATAGATCGGGACATGCAAAATTTGCTGTAATTTATCACCCAGAAGTCGCTTGAAAAAAAAGCAGGTATAGCAAAATTCACAGCAGTTATTTGCCTGAACTCAGTCCCTTTCTGCAATACATTCTTCATTTGTTTATTGTTTCTTAATGTGACACTCAATAAATTTTTCACTTATACACTGGCAACTAATTTTCTGGGTGAGGAAAATGCAGAGAAAACCAGACCTTTGGCAAGTTCCCATGTGAAACCAGTATATGTCACACTGGTGAAATTTAAAGCATATTTAGCACTGTTCCTTGAGACTAAGACCCTAACAATATTGGAGGCAGATTAGACTAGAAACATCCCTGTCCACAAATAAGATGGAACACACACTTCAGGTAAGTTGAAAGACAAGCATGTTAACCACGAGCCATTCCTCCTTGCCACACTGGGTAAGGGCAAAGAACACAGGAATTTATTACCCAGAACTTCTTATAGAATTAGATAACTGGAAACAAATAAGATGGAACACACACTTCAAGTAAGTTAAAAGACAAGCATGTTAACCACGAGCCATTCCTCCTTGCCACACTGGGTAAGGGCAAAGAACACAGGAATTTATTACCCAGAACTTCTTATAGAATTAGATAACTGGAAACCTCTCTGTATTTATCTCTCAGGGCTCAGTTTTCCACAGAAGTAGACAATGGCACCATTGCAAAAATTTTCCACCCTCACATGTGTATTGTATTACCTGACATCAAGGTGAGGCCATAATCTTCTGCAGAATGTCGCAATAACCAGCTCAAGGTTTTTGACAAACGCACTCGAGCATCCTGAATTAATTGACAAGAAACATTACTTTTTGGGGTTTAATGAAACTCAACATTCATTGATGCCTTTTTTTTTTCCTCATCATCACCTTAAATAAAACCTTAAAACATTTAAATTAACTCATCAGAAATTAGGACGAAATCAGAAATAAATTCCTAAACACCAATTTTCAATGAATGACAAAGAAATTATTAAGCCAGGACTTTTGTATACCAGTATCAGAGTCAACCCAGACACCAACTGCATGACTTACATAGATCTGAAGTGCTCTTTCTGAAGATGTGGCTTTTGTCTTCTGGTCATCACAAGCTCGACCTCCCCCGCATCTCGTCTTTGTGTCATCCATAGTCTGAAATCGAGATCTGGTTTTCATGCCATCCTTAGCCTGACCTCCATGGGAAAATGTCATTGCATCCCTAGCCTGACCTCCTCGAGATCTTCTCTTCGTGCTATTCCTGGCCCCATCTCCACGAGATCTTGTCTTTATGCTATTCCTGGCCCCATCTCCACGAGATCTTCTCTTCGTGCTATTCCTGGCCCCATCTCCACGAGATCTTGTCTTCGTGATCTTCACACATGTACTGTGACCTTCCTGAGATTTTGTCTTGTTATCCCACTTACTTCGACCCCCATGAGTTCTGTCATACCTGGCTTTAGATGACTGTTTTCTTGAACCTTTCTTCTTGACTGCCAAGAATGAACTACCCTGGGCAATAGTTTTCCGCTTCTGTGCGGCTTTACACAACTGCACAGTTCTCTCAGGCTCCCAGCCAGGTTTTTCTGCTGACGCTCTGGGACCGGACAGCTGACATCCCCTGGGTATGTCCTCTTTTGCTTTCAGGTTGGAACTACATCTCACTGTGACAATTCTTTTCCCTTCAGAACAGGAGAACTTCTTGGCAGACAATGGCAACAAATTCTTTACTTTTTCCTCTTTTATATCATACTTAGCACTGTCTGATGTTTCTGAAATCACACTTTCTATTTCTGTAGATTTTCCACATTTCTCGATCGTTTTCTCAGTTATATTCGAGACGGAGTGATGTCTCAGCTTTGCTTTACCCTCAGATCTGCTCTTTGCTCTCTTGTACAGACTTGTGCAGACTCTCATTCTTACCAGTCTCTTGGGTGAGTTTTCTGATTCTTCAGCTGAAGTTTCTGGCCATTCACTAATTACTTTCAAGTCACCATCAAACACTTCTTCCTGATGCTTATCTCCTTCACATAACCCAATCACTTCTGGAAAACCTCCACCAGTCTCATCCCATTCTACGAAATCTCCACCCAGTCTGCTTCCTTCCCACAAATTTTGACGTGTGTCCATCAAGTTCTCATTCGTTTCATTCAATCCTGAAACATCTCCAGATTTCTCCATCAGCTTTGGGAAATTTCCATTTATACCTGTCATTTCTGAGGAATCTCCAAGTGACTCCCGTTGTCCTGCAAAATCTGCGTCAAAATATGTCACCTCCATGTTGTCATCAAGAGAGATCTCGCTGTAATCTGATGGCCGCCTGAGCTCATCCCACCGACTCTCATCTGCTCATCAACACATCCCAATAAGGAGACACATGTATGTTACACAATACTGAAGCATCCACCTACAGTACACATATTTCTGATATGCATATACCTAGGCTACAAGTATAGTTCTGATCTCTCTCACATATTCAACGTATAAAATGCTTTTCTCTGCACTGCCAATCTGGAATATTAACATTAAAAATCCTTCCTCAGCCTAGAGATCGTCTGGCACTACCAGAGTGCACCATCAATCAGTTTTACACACAGGCTTATTACTTTATGAAGCAATACTAATTTCACTTCTTAGCTTGAAATGATAAACTTTTAGAAATGAAAACTAGAGCCAAGGCAGCTTGATCTCAACAAGGGCTGACACATATCTTTTCTTTTATATTTTTGAGTACATTTAACAAGGAATACATATTTATATATTTCACAACAAAATACGCATTCAACTTCGTTACAACACAATAGGGCAATAAGGCTGCCCAGTTAATCATCACGTTGTGGAAATGTCAACCTGACAATGAAGGATAATAGCAGGTACATGCATATAACTTTGTACAAGTCATGTATGTTAAATACTCACTTAACAAATATACGTGTATATGTAGCTTAAGTTTATTTTCCAGAAAAATTTAATGATTCAAAAAGGTTTATGTATTATCATCTGTTGTGCACTTTTCTTTTTCAGAAAATTTCTTTCAGAAGATCCTCAAACAAGAGTCTCCAGACAAAAATAAAAGGCATTCCCGTGCCTCCTTTTACCGTATTCTTTAGGCTCAAAGTGAGATATTAACCCATAAAGATACACCTGATATAGCCTTATGAACTTCACAGTTCCGTGTTTATACTTATTCTTCATGTGTGAAAAGTGTTCTCATGAAATCTTGTGCGGCAATATCATGCTTACATACTAAATTTGGAGGGTATTTGTCGAGTTGCCTTCGCAGATAATATTTGTTTCTGAAAGATCCATTTGCAAGAAATCTCATAATACCAGTCATTGATCACTGCACTGTTTTTAACTTTGATATCTGTGTGTAGTACTGTAAATTTTGTGGTTTACTTACAACTGCTGCTGTTTGAGAGGTGATGATACTGGATCCCCTTTCCTCTCCCTCGACCACAGCGCCCGCCGCCTCGAAATGCCAGCCCTTTCAACCATCGTAATGTTTTGGACAAATTTTGTACCAAAGGTGGACTTTCATGGTACTTTCCTGACATCATTCTCCTGAAGTTACAGCCCTACACATTCAGATTTGGTTAACATTCAATGCTTCCTAAATTATCACCACTGATCATACCTTGAATGAAAGAAAACAGAAATATGCATAAGTTGAATTATAAAATTGAATAAACATAAGATCCTATTGATACCACAATTAAAAATAAAAACAAAAACTCGTAATAACTACCCAAGGAACTATATCCACAAAGAAATCTTTCCTAGGTCAATAAAAACTGCATATTACCATTGAAGTTTGTATCAGTTGTTTCTGTTCAGTTATTATCACACCTCTTTACAGTACGATAAATATGGAAATATTTTTGGGAGTTCTTTGTTTGTGAATATCTATTCTGAGATTTGGGGAAAATTATACACAATAAAATTTGCATACAATCAAAACATTGATCTGACGTGTTGTTTATGGTCCAGATAAAGTGCTGGGGTGTAAACCACTTATCAGGTGTTCTAAAATTTATGTGTTCAAAATTATAGACATACTAAAATACAAGAAAACTTAATCAGGGTTGTTAAATCACTGTCATCCTTCATCACTGTAGATTACCCACCCAACTCCCAAGGGTCAAAACAGGGCACTCAATTGATGGAGAAACTTTAGGACAAACACTAAACATAATTACCCCTCACATGTAAGAGATATAGGTAGAAGAAATTTGATATTTTAAGTCCAGCAACTTGCCTAGAACTGTCACCATCCCATAAAGTGGCTTGCAATCCTCATTTACTGTGTTTCTGCATTCAGAGAGAGTGAACAGTTCTGACACCATACCTAGCTGTGAAGCACATATCTATCTCGTGACTTTTCTACTCATATGATGAATTCTTACTGATTGTTTTTTTATTTTTTTATTTTTCAGTGATCAACAACAAAATGGTGCAGGTAGTATTTCTTTATTTATTTACCTATTTCTTTATTTGTTTAAAGACAATGTTCTACAACAATAAACAATCAGAATTCTCACTGACTACTGGAGTGCTGAAGGTAATGGGCACTTTTTCGACAAGTATGAATAACATGCAATGTATTTTCCAATACAGTTTGTGATTTGACACTTGTACCATGCGCTGTCAATTTTCATCTCTTAGCATCCAAGAATAATTCAATTTCAAATGTTGATAGAAGCCAAGTCTTGTAGAAGGGACCGCCCTGACTGCAAAGAAAACTGAAATCACCCAGCTCCGGCTCGAGAGGTCGACACTGATCGAACCACCACACCGCATGGCCGTCACACAAGGATTCACTGGTACTGGCTTCCCACAAATAACAAATATAAATAGAATGAAGAATGCTTAATAATCATTGACAGAAATCGTTTTGGTGTAGGATACCACTCAGCTTACAAACTTTCAGATGACATCTGCTGAACATTCAGGTTTGGTTTGCGCCTTGCTTTCTCCTAAATCTCCCCTGGCTCACACCATTCTTGTCTCCGCCGAATGAAGAGTGCTCCTCAGCATCTCAGCGTTTTCATAGGTTCTCTCCTGATCAAGAGAGGCAAAATAAAGTTCCCGTATATAAATTGCCAATGTAAAACTACCTGTGTAAAAAAAAGCCATGTAGACTCACAGATATACAAGTCTACACATTATAAACGTAACTTTGTCGACTTCCAGGTAATCTCTTCATAGGCCTATATATGTTTGAAAACTCGTTTCAGCGCATCCAACTGCCAAGAATAGGCCACCATCTCACCACTTGCAAAAGTACAAGCATTCTTCATATACATTAAGACTTTGTCCCTGGATTTTAGCTTCATAGCTACGCCTAAATCGAAAATGTCAGACAGATAAAAAAATTTTTATTTGGAATACATGCCGGTTGTTTTTGTTTTGTTTTGTTGTTTTTTTTTGTTTGTTTTTTTTTTTGTTTTGTTTTTTTTACATAGTTTTAGCGTATTGGTGTATACCGATATTTACTTCTCTTGTTAGTAGGCCTGCAAGATAGAACCTAAGTATGAACAGAGTGTTCAGGATAGATTGGATATGTGAGCAGTTGAAATCAAAGCGCAACTGAGATAGACGTACATACACGTCTGTAGGCTTATAAAGTTGATTAACATATACATTACGGTTGTATGGTTCTCGATGTGCATATTGATTTTATTCATCCGCCTAGAACATTCTTTGCTGCTTGTTTGCACGAATTTCTCCCAGTTAAGGACAACATATAACGGTAACATGGTACACGATTTGGATAGGGCCTACTGATTTTATTCATCCGCCTATAGACCACTCCTTGCGTTTTTCCGTCATCACTGAAAGCTGTTAACTGCTTCTCTTTGCCCGAATCACTGCTAATTGATTTCTTTATATACTTTATTGGCTCTGGAGTGGTTTGTGTTAAACGTTAGTTTTGGAAATTGGTCTTGAGATTATTGGCCCTGAATGCTCATTTCTCTTCACGCCGGTGATATACGAACGGGTGTTTCACTGACTGCAGAGATTCGCCACATTGTTATTGGCTTTTGGGGCTTGTTTTGCCTAACTAGTGCATGGAACTAAGAATTTGCTTTATACAAGTACCTCGGTAATCTTGGGTATTAGACCTGTAGGCCTATATGAATGATTGTTGAGTGGTTTTACAAAAGATCTTAAATCTCACTGTAATTTGTGACATTACATGGGTCAGGCTGGGTTCTACCACTCCACGTGCATGAGGCAGGCTGCGAATTAAGGACCTCATTGCCCAATATAGGCAGGGCTAGCTACTTGTTGACCTTCTCAGAAAAATTTGTCAGAATTTTCCCAGCGGAAAAACCTTTATTTGCAATTGACTATTCTGAAATTCTTGTTCAGAACAACTACTCAACGTTGAAATCAGAGCGACGACAGAATTCATGTTTGGGATGGTTTCTCTTCCCACCTATGCCACAGGTTAACAGAGCAACTCCTTACTCCATTTGAGACAAGCACGGAATTTTCTGTTTTACCTCCATGCTTTTCTGAAACAGCTGATTAGCCTCAACTGTCTTCTGCTCTCTGCTTAGCACTTGTCACAACTATAGGCCGATGTGACTACCGTCTGGTGCATTTTGTTTCTGTACAACCGAAATAGGCTTCATTTTGGTCAACACTAACTGCCACATTTGTTTCGTAGTTGTAACGTAACACAAGAAATGATTCCATGCGTTTCCTCATCCATTAACCCGTGCACATCCTATTGCCTGCTATCCCATACATAAGCTACATGTAACATGTCATCTTAGACATTTACAAAGGGCCTTGTAAGTTCAACCTGTTTTTACTTCTATGTCCACAGTATATACATGCATATGTCTCAGTGTACATTTATGTTCATTCTTGCAATAAAACCGAAATTCTCAATCAAGTATGGCTTTGTGTCATTTGTTGGAGTTGCCATAGTAATCCGTTCTGCAATATGTTTACAGCTCGTTCATTTTCATTTGCCAGGCGGTATATTGACTACCTTTTAGCGATAAGTAACCCCCATTTTGTTTGAATGGCGAAATAAATACTTGTATATCCGCCTTCCTTGGATATTAAGTAGACAATTACAGACAGTCATGATGGTACAGCTTATTGGGACGTACATCTGTTCAAGGATGACCAAGGTCTCCTCTCAAGCCGCCTCCATAACGAAAGAGTTAAAATCTGAGAATTCTCTTCATAGTTGTACTTTCAGTTCCTTAGTGGTATGTGCTAAAAGTTTTCTTTCGGACATTTACCTCGCCATTATTATCGATTCGATGTCTCCATACTCAAGAATACTTCACTTATACGACGGCGTTTTGGTGGGGGAAACCAGCAAGGGTCCATGGGAATCCCACGACCATCTGCTGGCAGACCTTCCGGCAACGTACTGCCAAAGAGGAAACCAGCATAACGTGGACCTGAACTCACAGCGACCGCATTGGTGAGGGAACGCTGCGCTAGCGCACTAACCGCGGAAACCCAAGCTAAAGTTACAAATCACAATAATTTAAACAGGACAAATACTTGCACTTTATCCCGGCTTCCTACACATACTTTTCCATCAGGAATTGTCTTAAACATATCTCCACTGGCATACCGCTTCCTGGGCCTATACGGCCCCTGCATGGACTATCGCCAATTGGGTTGCACGGGAGAGTAGCCCTATTGTTCCGCAGATTTACCATCCCAAAACAGTCATGTGTTCCGCTTTTTCGCTCGCTTTCCTGTCAGAAATTTAACAAGCAAAATTCGTCTTAAAATGCACCGTCGGCTATCTGGAAGGCCAGGGATTCCGGGCCCAGGACAATCAACTGTAGGGCTGAAGGGCTACACATGGCTGTGACACACCTGACAACAGTGAATGGAACAGCACTATAATCACTTCCCTCAACATATGGGTGTGACATCTGATAAAAGTGAATGTAAAAGCACTATAATCACTTCCCTATACACGTGTGTGTGAGGCCTGACAAAGTGAATGTAATTGCACTAAATCGCTTTCCTCTACACGTGTGTGAGGCCAGACAAAATGAATGTAATAGCAAACCAAATCACTTCCCTCTACACCTGTATGACAACTGACAAAGTGAATGTAATAGAACTAAATCACTTTCCTCTACACCTGTGTGTGACACCTGGCAAAAGTGAATGTAATAGCACCAAATCACTTTCTTCCACATGTGTGTGACACCAAAGTGAATGTAATAGCACCAAATCACTTTTTTCTACATGTGTGTGACAACAAAGTGAATGTAATAGCACCAAATCACTTCCCTATACACATGTGTGTGAGGCCAGACAAAGTGAATGTTATAGCACTAAATCACTTTCCTCTACACGTGTGTGACGCCTAAGTGAATGTAATAGAACTAAATTATTTTCCTCTACATATGTGTGTGACACCTGACAAAAGTGAATGTAATACATGTAGCACTAGTGAATGTAATACATGAAGCACTAAATCACTTTCCTGTATGTATGCCTGCTTAAGTTTAACCTCATAAGTCATATGATGGCGAAGAGTCCTTAACATGTATAATATGTGTATATATAATGTGCCTTCTTGTGGAAGATTGAGTCCATGAAACCTACATGCTGCTGCCACTGGGATATCATGCTGAAGACACCAGACACGACACCCCACCCTGTCACATTATACTGGCACCGGGCCACTCAGTTCTGTCTCCTTGCTCTAACCTCTCAATGCTGAGAGCGAAGCAAGGCAGTCAAAAGAACCATTTTTAAAATCACCCGACCCCGAGGCAGACGCTCTAACTACCAGGCCACCGAGGCGGTCGCGCAAAGTATAAAGTTTCTGGATCTCTGAAGGTGAAACTTGACAAAACGAATGTTATATCACTTTCCTGCGCAAGTCAATGTGCATGAATCAATGACTGATCATTGTTCTGTGTCACTCTGGCGCTATTACAATGGCTGATTACTGCTCTGTGCCACCCTGGCGCTATTACAATGACTGATTACTGCTCTGTGTCACTCTGGCGCTATTACAATGGCTGATTACTGCTCTGTGTCACTCTGGCGCTATTACAATGACTGATTACTGCTCTGTGTCACTCTGGCGCTATTACAATGGCTGATTACTGCTCTGTGCCTCTCTGGCGCTATTACAATGACTGATAACTGCTCTGTGCCACTGTGAAGCCTGGTAAAGTGGACGTAGCAGCGCTGTGTCACATTCCTGTCCGCATGGAAGTCAAGCCTGGTAAAGTGGACGTAGCAGCACTGTGTCACTTTCCTGTCTGCATGGAAGTGAAGCCTGGTAAAGTGGATCCAATGTCAGCACATCACTGACCAGTACATGAAATCAGTTCCTGGTTTAAATGCATCTACACTGAAGGTATATGCATGTTCATGACTGATTCTCACATCACAACTGATGGCAGACAAAACACATCAAGACACAAAAGAAAAGCAAAAAACAAAGCAATCCTTTGGGGAGTTGAGTACTTTTAATACATGATTTTCCTGAAAGGTTAGTGCTTCTGATAACTTGTTTAGGGTAGTGTCTGTAATATATGATGATGTGGAATATCTATTCATATAAATGTATATGCAAACATCCACATGAGCTGTTGTAAAATTACATGAAGACTTCACAGCAGCATAACGTAGTTCTCAATACAAACAGCCAAAGTCTTTGTACCATCCAAAGGTACAAGCAAAAGTAATACAGGGCACCATACAACTGTACAGGTACAGCAACACAAATAATTCATGTGATTATTTAACCATACATGTAAGTATCACTTTTAAGTATAGTAGATTTAATGCATTCTGACTTAAAGAAAAGAAAAAGTAGTGTGTGTTAGTCTGTTAGTCTGACCTCATCTGTGAGTACAGACCTGTTCAAAATATTATCCATAATAACTCTGTTTGCACTACAATCATAACTAAGAACATTTAGAATTTCAGCAGGAGTATGAACATGGGAGTGATTTCATACAGCTCTAAACAATTTGTAAAAACTCTGTTCACAATGTAATCTGTAATAACTGTGTTCACATTGCAATCTGTAATAACTCCATTCACAATAGAATCATGAATAAATGGCTAAATAGAATTTCGCCCTAAATGGAACTGATATATACACAAAGGGAGTATGAACAGGAGAGTGGATTTCATACAATTGAAGATGTAATTAAATAATTCAAACCTAAACTGCCAGTAATAAGTGTTACATCAAACACTCTGCCCAAAAATAAAAACACAGTTTTTCTTGCCATCGCAGACAAAATTGAGAGATTCACATGCACTCAACAAAATCAGCACTTTATGAGATCTCCTTGAATCCAAGCAATTCAGGTATTTTCCGTACAAAGATCAACAAAATCACTAATGTCTTCAATCGCCAAACCTAGACACATTTATCTTATGAAAATTAGCACATTCATTGCTCTTCAATCCACAAAATCTAGACATATATGTTTTTATCTTTTACAAGAATACTGAACACATTTCTTTCTATTCACTGATTTATGTTCAAACTAATACAGGCCACACATGATTCAGGGATAACTCAAACTCCTATATTAATACATACCAATACTACAGAGTGTACAATACACTTGTACAGTTACCTCGAATATAACAACATGGGAAAGGAAACAAATGGCATCTGCTAAGACACAGAGTCCCACCAGATTCTAAGCAAAAAAGACAAGTGAAGCAGAAACGTTCAAGACAAGTCACATATGCCAGGGCATTGTTTCGGCATGGACTTCACTGTTCCGTAATGTAACACACTATACAGAAGAATTTGACCTAAAACATGAAATTTATTTAAACACAATAGGTTATTTTCTCTTACTTTTTCTTTTTATTTTCTTAGATCTTGAATCTTTAAACACGTGCTCGTTGGGATCTTTCTTTGCGGCAGCAGCTTTAGTTGCCATCCTCTTCTCAAACAACTCTTTCTCGGCAGCGTCATCGATCTCAGTTTTCACTTTCTCATACATCTCTCCTTTCCAGGTCTTGTCAGATGATATCTTATCACTGAAAGCAGCATTTAATGTGTCATGAATTTGTAATTTGGAAGAAAACTCCAGAAGCTGAATGAAACTGACTTTTGTATTGAAGATAAATTCTTACAAAAGTATGCCCACTGTTGAAAACAGAAGTAAATATGATATCTCCAATGTAGATAAACCTTCTGCCCTAACAGATAACAGATGCCCTAGGCTGAAAACGAAAGTAAATGTGACACACAGGTCTTCCTCAGACGGCCATGAGACCATCTTGTGTGAAAGGCCTATACTCTCAAGTGACACACGTATCTGATTGAAAGTGAGCCTCGGAATCCTAAATCAGTTCCGGAAATCGTTGTATGAGAAAGGACATGTAATGATTTTAACTCCCAACAGAAAAAGATTTTGTGAAAACAACAGTAAATGTGACATTTCTAATGAAAATAAATTTGAACAACTGCTAATTCTAATACAGAAAACAACAGTGAATGTGACATTTGCAAATCCTGACATGCAGATGCCTTCTGCTAAAGAGAGACAATAAATGTGATCTTTTGATAAGGGTAAATATTAACAATCAAATGTCCAACAACATTGATTTAGTTTCCTCCCTCATCCACCTCATCTCTACCTGAAAAATCTGTTCACTTAAATTCACAGTCAAACCTGAGGTACCTACGTCAGAACAGGCGACATCACTGGTCAACGGCTAGTGAATTTCAAAGTGAACCCATGGGAAAACTGAGCCAGAAAGGCCTCCATTTTTGATTGAGTTGTAACAGCCATGTGCACAATTAATGAAGGTCATCCAGGCCTGGGCCTCATTTCACTACCAAGTCTTAAATGGCGTAAATTTTAATCTTAAGTCCTAAGTTTCACCACTCGATACACAATAAAACATAGGTAGGTTTGCTTTGTGAAACAGTCGTATGTCGTAACATTTAACTTAGGACTTGAACTGCGACTTACCACCCTTAGTGAAATGAGTCCCTGGAGCCTAATGCAAGGACTTTATAATCTGACTACACCACTTACTGCAATGTCTGGTATACTTTCGTAAGTGTCATCAGTGTTGTTTTGATGACTGACACCATGTCGTCTGTGAACGGTCGTTTATCCCAGTCAATCCGTTCGTCACCGGTGACCGAGGCCTCAGAGCACGACAGCTGCTGGGCTATGGTCCACAGAGAATCCCTGGCACAGGAGTCCAAGTTGCTGTCAAGCTCTGCCAATTTCTCATACATGGTCTGATAAAACAGGAGGAGTTAAAAGCCATTACTGAACATACCAGTTAGACTCTGAAAACTGACATTAAAAACGCAGTCACATAAACGGTAAATAAGTGTATGTAAACAATATCATATGTAATTGCGGAGAGTTTAAGAAACTGGGAAACAAGTGTTACATTTATTTGTTTTTACTGTTAGTGAAGGGCTCCAATTCTGCCATTATATATGACTTACTGATGTCAACTCCAGTCTAATGTTGTCATCCGGTTACATTACACTGAGCTTCGCATACATTTTCCATCTTCTCTGTTTATTTGAAATGCTTGAAGCTACGCTTCACATAGCCTTCTCTCTTGACTGCACTATGGTGGGAGGAATTTAATGCAAATTAAACTGATGCCCATTTTCTATGTTTTCTGTTTATCTGAATTTTTAAAGGCACAATTCACATTAGCTTTCTTACGAAAGAACTTTTCTTGATCCATACAAATGCATGTTCTTCTCAAAACAGTTTAAGCTGGACTTCAGTACATCTGTGTCCACCAAAAACCATAAGTACCATATCTAACATGAGGACATCTGAGCATATGAACGATGGAGAAAATTAGGGAGGGGCGTGTTTGTGACCTGAAGTTACTGGAAGAAAGGGATTTCATTTGCACCGATTATGTCTCTGGAACACAGGGTAATTTAACTGATGTCCACAAAAGCTGTCTTGTCAAGTCACATCATACAGGTGGACCTTTTCTCACCATAGCAACACAAGAGATTGATCTCAAAACTCAGCTCGTCCAATATGGCTCAGTTGTTGCCGATGTGGAATTAAGCCATAATCATTCCTTCAAAACTCCTGGAGACATACCTGTATATCACACAGCCTGACACGACTCACACATATCTCATACTCCTCAAACAGTGTCGTGCAGGTAGGAACACAATTGTACAAAACCTGTAAAGAAGAGACAATGGAATATCATAATATCTAAAGCTCCTAAACACATCTGCGTTATGGCAATCCAGCCCACAAGAAGGGACTTGAAATGCCAGTAAGTACTACGATCAGATAACAATAATATCTGACAAGTTTCCTACTGGACAGCAGGTTAACAATTTCTTGAAATTTTATAACAATATACAAACCAGTCTTGGAGATATTGCAGGCAGTTGGACAGATATGGTAGCAATATTCTTTGGTCACAACTGACTGACAGTTAGAAAAAAGTGGAAGTACACATTTGCAAACAAAATGTCCTCATCAAACAACCCAACTTGGCAGGGATCTTCCTTCCCTGTACTCCATGTATAGTGGATATTTAGACTACTTTCCTTTCCTTTTCTATCCACTCTACTGAACAGTCACACAGCCCTGAGAAGGAATGTAATATAATCTACTACTTTGCATGGTAGAATTTACCTTGCATGTAAGAGAAAAACTCACATCCAAAACTGCCATACCTTGGTAATGGCCTTATTGTTCTCGATGAGGTCAAACAGTGGCTGATTCTCGCTCAAACAATCTGGACACTTTGAGAGATCGAAGACGTAGATATTCTTGTAGACATCACTTATACATATGGATGAAAACTTCTTTGCTTTGTCAGGAAAACAAGCAACAGTAATGACGTTCTCTTTACTGCCTTCAATGTTCTTGATAAACTCTACTGCCTCCTTTATTTTCACCACACTGTCAATCACCTGTGTGGTTGGAGAGGCTGTAAGTAGAACAGAGGACTAAAGAAATTTCACAGGGAATGGGTACGTAATTTCTCCACACTGTCAATCGGCTGTATGACTGGAGAGGTTGTAAGTGGAGCAGAGGACTACAGAAACTACACAGGTGACAGGTAGATCCTTTCTTCACACTGTCAATCAGATGTAGGATTGGAGAGGCTGTAAGAAGAACAAAGGACTACAGACACTACACACGCAACAGGTAGATAACTTCTCCACACTGTCAATCAGCTGACTGGAGAGGTTGTAAGTAGAACAGAAGACTAAAGAAACCACACAGGTAACAGGTAGATCATTTCTCCACACTCCTGATCAGCTGTATGACTGAGGAGGTTGTAAGTAGAACAGAGGACTAAAGAAATTACACAGGTAACAGGTAGATAATTTCTCCACACTCCTGATCAGCTGTATGACTGGAGAGGTTGTAAGTAGAACAGAGGACTAAAGAAACTACACAGGTAACAGGTAGATAATTTCTCCATACTCCTGATCAGCTGTATGACTCGAGAGGTTGTAAGTAGAAAAGAGAGCTATAGAAACTACACAGGTAACGGATAGATAATTTCTCCACACTGTCAATCAGATGTATGACTGGAGAGGTTGTAAGTAGAACAGAGGACTACACAAACTACACAGGTAAAAGGTAGATCATTTCTCCACACTCTCTATCAGCTGTATAACTGGACAGGCTGTACGTAGAACAAAGGACTACAGAAACTACACAGGTGAGAGGTGGATAATTTCTCCACACTCTCTATAAGCTGTCTGACTGGATAGGCTGTAAGTGGAACCCAGGACTACAGAAACTACACACGTAACAGGTAGATCATTTCTCCACACTCCTGATCAGCTGTATAACTGGACAGGCTTTAAGTAGAACAAAGGACTACAGAAACTACACAGGTAACAAGTAGACCATTTCTCCACACTGTCAATCACCTGTATGACTGGACTGGCTGTAAGTAGAACAAAGGACTACAGAAACTACACACGTAACAGGTAGATAATTTCTCCACACTCCTGATCAGCTGTATGATTGAAGAGGCTGTAAGTGGAACAGAAGACTAAAGAAACTACACAGGTAACAGGTAGATAATTTCTCCACACTCTCTATCACCTGTATGACTGGAGAGGTGGTAAGTAGAACAGAAGACTAAAGAAACTACACAGGTAACAGGTTCATATGCTGATCACATCTTCTTGATGGAAAACAACTAAATGTACCTTGTTGTTGATTAACTCTTACATGCAAAAGTAACTCCTGGAAAGTCAATTTTTAATGCATTTCTCTATTTAAAGAGGTAGCTGCAAAGTACAATTTGCTATGAAATGTCCAGAAAACCTTGGAAATGCTCAACCTTTTGACCAATACAACCCGTCATTGCATTCCTAATACTGTCAACTCTTCAAAGGACATTCCTATGTGAGTATCTAGTATTATATCGTGATCAAACAAATGACATCAGCTGTTTTATTACTGTCATACATGCACTATACTTACATCGCTTTCCTTCATCTTTGACTGTCTCAGCTTCTCTCTGCTTCTTCTTTGTCTCCAGGTGCCCGTCCTTGACTCCTGTAGACCCCTGGTCAACCTCCATGCTTTCCACAGGCTCTATCTCTGCTCTGTCCATCTCACTCTGCTCTACCTTTCCTGCAGCACCACCCTGATGGAACACAAGCTGCTGCCCTCCTGTTAACAATATTTCTGCTCTGATTATCTCTCATGTTCAGAGTACCTCCGTGGCTCAGTTGCTTAGTGCGCTAGCACAGTGTAATGACCCACAAGCCTCCCACCAATGTGGTCGCTGTGAGTTCGTCCAGCTCATGCTGGTTTCCTCTCCTGCCGTACGTGGGAAGGTCTGCAAGTAATCTGCTGATGGTCATGGGCTTCCCTCGTGCTCTGCCTAGCTTCCTTCCAAAATAATTCTAGCCGCCGTCGTATAAATGAAAAATTCTTGAGTATGGCGTAAAACACCAGTCAAATAAACAAATAAATTTCTTATGTTCATGTTTATGTGCTTGAGATCATATGTTATTTTGACAATCATGCCAAAAAAAAAACCAATAACTCCAGAAATGGAAATGAGGATGAACCAGTATCCAGCTGAGTTACTATCTACTTCAGGCTCCTTTGTTACCATCTGTCAGGTACATTTGTCTGAGTTAAGTGTCATTACCTTTATCGTTCAAGACAAAAGGTGTTGTGATTTGAGGCTAAGTATCCGTAACACTGTAACACCATGCTGTGGTCTTGCCTCACTGCAACAACATGCTGTAGTGCTGCCTCACAGAAACACCACGCTGAGTTTCTGCCGTGTTCTGTGTTAGATGGCCTGACCAAGCAGCCAACCAACACTGTGCCCTTCACCTCCCAAAATACCTCATCACCCCGTCAGGAGTTAAGTAACCACAGGCCCTGATTCTCCCCAAACAGCCTAGGACGACAGCTTTCCACTTCTGTGGCATGGAGAAGAAGAAAATCACAGAGAAGAAATATGACACACTTACCACTGATCACTCCCTCTCCACCCGGCTCCCCTGGGGCAAAGTGAATGTGATTGCGGGTCATTCCACACAGACCCTGAAATACAACATTGTTAACACAGGTATTATTAATACATGTATGTACAATGTGGAAACACATGCTACCAAAAAAAACACATGCAGTGGGATGAGAACACAACAGTAGAAACACATGTAGAGCAGGGAGAACACATAGTACAGGAAGACACATAGTACAGAGAAACACATGTAGTGAAGTGAGAACACAAAGTACAGGGAAACACATGTAGAGCAGGGAGAACACATAGTACAGGAAGACACATAGTACAGAGAAACACATGTAGTGAAGTAAGAACACATAGTACAGGGAAACATATGTAGGGCAGGGAGAACACATAGTACAGGAAGACACATAGTACAGAGAAACACATGTAGTGAAGTAGGAACACATAACACAGAGAAACACATGTACAGCTTGGAAAACACATAGTACAGAGAAACACATGTAGTGCAGAGAGAACACATACCACAGAGAAACACATGTAGGGCAGGGAGAACACATAGTGCAGAGAAACACATGTAGAGCAGGGAGAACACATAAAACAGAGAAACACACGTAGGGCAGGGAGAACACATAGTAGAAAGAAACACATGTAGTGCAGTGAGAACACATAAAACAGAGAAATAAATGTAGAGCAGGGAGAACACACAATACAGAGAAACACATGTAGAGCTGGAAAAACACACAGTACACAGAAACACATGCAGTGCCATGAGAACACATAATACAGAGAAACAAATGTAGAGCAAGGAAAACACATAGTAGAGAGAAACACATGTAGTGCAGTGAGAACACATAGTACAGGGAAACATATGTAGTATAGGAAGAACACATGTATTACAACTGAATGAGCAGAGAGTACAAGTGATGCCGTATCCTGTGTCCAGTTCCCCTAATATGGCCCATGGCTGAAATATCCCCATCGGAGTTCTATTTCATTCGTGTCTTACATTTAAGTATCATTTCTGTACACAAGACAAATTTAAACTGCTCATTCTTTCATCACTTATACAAGAATGTAAGTCAGAATTATTGATGAGTTCTGATTTCTTGTAATGACATGGACACAAACACTGTCACTTATCCTATAAAATCTTTGTATACAGATATAGCAGCATTTCAAGTTTGAACTGTTTCATAGTTCAAGTTAAAATGTTTTCAACTATTTCAGATTACATACACTATAACATTGGCATTGGAAAAAAGTTTCACAAAGTTAATCAGAGTAAACAAACTATGGAAAAAATTGAGGAGCTGAACATACAAGAACTTAAAAGGACAGTCCACTCTTAGATAAAGAATGGCTCATTTAAAAATCACTACTGTACTGATTCCAGATATGATAATTATGATTTTTTGGAATTTTTTTGGCCGTGAATAAAATACAAATAATGGCAGAGTTTATTCTGTGGGCTTTTTGGACTGAACAAGCTGAATCACAGTGACGTTACCAATTCTTTTTTTGGAGCCAAACAAACTATAACTGACACATTTTCACATTAAATACACACACAGATGTAACAATACATGTATATTCATGCTGAATGTAGCAATATAGCAATCAGATGATGTTTAGCACTTAAAACGAACTCATGATGTAACTGGGCTTCATAATGTGGTCTGAAAAGTCCACTGCAGAAATGAATTTATTTTATTTATCTCAAAAAACAATAGAAAAATTATGATGAACATATTTGGAATCAGCACAAAATGGGCTTTTGGAAGATGCATACTTCATCTAAAGGCAGTCTGTACTTTTTGGTATGTTATTTGTGCCTCCAGAACACAGCAACAAAGGTGACTGGTAAATTAATATCAACAAAATTTGTGTAACATTTTTGACAGTAAGGCCTTTTGTTTTTTAACCCTGAGTGACAGAAGAGTGTGAACTCATCAAAGACATCAAACAGTATTTCAAACATTGATTTTACATGTATTCTTCATCATTCTACTCCACAATTTCATTAGTCAAGTATTTGGATAAGGCAGGATATAATAAAATCGGCATACATTTGTACTGAAGATTTGTGCTACCTGTATCGAAAGGTCTTCAAACACATGTTTACAACATTTTTATACCTGTATGGATTGGCCCTCACAAACTTTGGTATGCAGGGGATTTAGGTCACACTCAACAATTTTTCAGTTATATGACGAGGAATAGTCCGTAGAATGTATACACATCAGCCAATGAAATTTGGGTAGATGAGGTAATCAAAAAAAGCCTTGAATAATCGATTCTTGGGTTTTGCTGTGACACGAAAACAGACCAATCAATCGCACGAACTGGTAACATGAACTTGATATCACATGATAATTTGTGTTGAAGCAATGCTGACCAGCAGTGAACGGTGATCGAAATCCTGCCACATGTTGTTCACTGCAGGTGTAAACTCTTTGCAAAACTAAATTTCGTGTTCAGTGGCATTTTGATGTTATGTCAATCAAAATCGTGTCACCAAAGGCCAACCCATGGTAGATTTATCCGAACTGAAAGCTCTGACACATCTACTTTAATTCACCTCACATTCCAGATGAACAACACGTGCAGACACAATGGTGTCAAGTACATGTATCATGCAAAGACAGCACTGATACAATTGCATGTGGTCCACTGATGTAGATGTAAGGATATTTCTTCAAAATTCTGACAGCCACCGTCACCCGCAGCCCTTCATCCAAACTCAACAAAAGCGGCCTAGACCTCGGAACTCGAGGTCGATTAAACTGCTCTCGATGAGGTTCGCACTTGTGTCACCCAAACTTATGTGTATTCAAAATTGACAAGAACGGAAATTTTTGGCCCTCTTTGGTTGTATTCTGAAGATTTAAGGAGACCCTACTGACAGCAATGAAACTGTGTCAAGGTTTTCAAGATGTCGCTGATGCCATAACTTCGTTACATTTCAGACCCAAGAGTAGGTTACCAGACTTTTCAAAATGGCTGCCAACGGTGAACAGTTTGGTACTTCAAAGTGCTGTCAACAAATCTGACAACAAGAAAGCTTCATCAGTAAAGGTAGTAAATTAAGAGGATATGATTTAAGATTCAAAAGGAAAATGACAAAGAAATGGGTAAAAGAGGTTCCATCTAGATAAACTATGGTACATGTAGGTCAATGGGGCTCTTTGAGGGGTGGGGCAACCTGACTGAAGCAGTCCCAAAGTTTCGTTTTCAATAACATCCACTGAGCGCTGTGAAGTTCAAGAGCTGTATTTGTGGTGACATTCCGAGGACAGGTCCACATAATCAATTTACTGGTCTGCACAATTACACTCCATGTAACCAGCGCCAAATTTCGTTGCCTGTATATATTTTGTGTCTTCTTGAGGCAGGGAGAGTCCATGCCAGACACCAGACATGACACCCAAACCCAGTCACATTATATTCACACCAGGCCCACCAGTCCTGTTTCCTTGCTAATCCCTGATCTCCTGATCTTCAGGCAGACACTCTAACCACTAGGCCTACAAGGTAGTCCCAAACTTTTATACAACACTTCTTCTATCTGTACTGAATGGTCTTAGCACACTTCTGTAAAACACTGATCATACCTGCACTGCCTAACCTTGGCATACTTTTGTACAACACTCACTATACCTGTACAGAACGGCCTTGGTTAGCTCTGATCATCAGTTTTTTATTCTCCTGGTCTTCCTGAAGTGCAAACCCCTGCTTGTCATTCTCAGCAACAACCTTCTGTACATCAGGGACTTGAAAACCTTTAAATCGTGGTAGTCTTAAGATGTCATCCACATAAAGGAATCCACCTAAAACAGCCCAATCATGTGTTAAGCAGCAACAGTCTGATCACAACCATCCCTGCTCACAAAGCCTGTATCTATGTATGATACATCCACATGCACATCTAGTCTTGTTGATTATGAAATAGATCAATGTTAAAGTGTAACTTATTTAAGCCAAAGCCGAATATAACTGGACCTACAGCCTATCCTGACAATGATTGTGTATGTGACATATGTTTAAGGATCAAAATCACTATAACCACTTGAAACATACTTAGAAATAAATACACAGTGGGCACCAGTTACCCAACTGTATTTACTGTACCAACTGATCCAAAGGTCCCCTTCTGGAAGAGACAAAAACAGGCATACAACATCCATTACAGTACTGCTTGACCAACAAGGGCCACCCCTTTCTGTACCTGTAATGGATGGGTATACAATGGGCACCTCTATACCACTTGACCAACAAAAGGGATGGGTATACAGTGGGCACCTCTGTACCACTTGACCAACAAAAGGTATGGGTATACAGTGGGCACCTCTGTACCACTTGACTAACAAAAGGGATAGGCACATAATGGGCACCTCTGTACCACATGACCAACAAAACTGATGGGCACAAAATGGGCACCTCTGTACCAACTGAACAACAAATGTGATGTGGACACCATTGGCACCTCTGTACCACCTGACCAACACGAACCACACCTTTCTGTAACTGTAAGCGATGAGCACACAATGGGCACCTCTGTACCACTTGACAAACAAAGGGGAGGGGTATACAATGGGCAGCTCTGTACCACTTGACCAACAAAAGGGATGGGTATACATTGGGCACCTGTGTACCACTTGACCAACAAAAGGTATGGGTATACAATGGGCACCTCTGTACCACTTGACAAACAAAAGATATGGGTATACAATGGACACCTCTGTACCACTTGACTAACAAAAGGGATAGGCACATAATGGGCACCTCTGTACCAACTGAACAACAAATGCAATGTGGACACCACTGGCACCTCTGTACCACCTGACCAACACGAACCACACCTTTCTGTAACTGTAAGCGATGAGCACACAATGGGCACCTCGGTACCACTTGACAAACAAAGGGGATAGGCACAAAATGGGCACCTCTCTACCACTTGATCAAGACAAGGGATACCTCTGTACCACTTGACCAACAAGAACCACACCTTTCTGTAACTGTAAGCGATGGGCACACAATGGGCACCTCTGTACCATTTGACCAACAAAATTGATGAGCCCATAATGGGCACCTCTGTACCACTTGACCAACAAAAGGTATGGGTATACAATGGGCACCTCTGTACCACTTGACTAACAAAAGGGATAGGCACATAATGGGCACCTCTATACCACGTGACCAACAAAACTGATGGGCACAAAATGGGCACCTCTGTACCAACTGAACAACAAATGCGATGTGGACACCACTGGCACCTCTGTACCACCTGACCAACACGAACCACACATTTCTGTAACTGTAAGCGATGAGCACACAATGGGCACCTCGGTACCACTTGACAAACAAAGGGGATAGGCACAAAATGGGCACCTCTCTACCACTTGATCAAGACAAGGGATACCTCTGTACCACTTGACCAACAAGAACCACACCTTTCTGTAACTGTAAGCGATGGGCACACAATGGGCACCTCTGTACCATTTGACCAACAAAATTGATGAGCACATAATGGCCATCTCTGTACCACCTGACCAACAAAAGGGATGTGTATACTATGGGCATCTCTGTACCACTTGACCCACATAAGGGATGGGCACAAAATGGGCACATGTGTACCACGTGACCAACAAATGGGATGGGCACATAATGGGTATCTCTGTGTCACCTGACCAACAAAATTGATGGCCTCATAATGGGCACCACCATACCACCTAACTGACAAGAACTCCACCTTTTTGTGTCTGTAAGAAATGGCCACAAAATATGATATTACCTGGTAAGAACTTTAAGCCCTGTCTCCCTGCAGCATGCCTCAAAATCCACGCCAATGATTTTGACAGATAAACCAGATCGTCTTCATGCTGAAAATACAAGATACTCAAGCAAAATGACTTCTGCAAAGGCAACGTAAGTCATCACTGTGTCCCAATAATTTTTGAAATTATGTGCTATAAATGGTCACTTGTTCTCATTTTCACATATATTCGATAAATTTCCCTCTCACTTTATCTTGAAAAGTGAGGATAGGTATACAATATATAATGAAAAGTGCAGCCATCGCTAAGTTTCATTTTTAATAACATCTGTTGAGCGCTGTGAAGTTCAAGAGCTGTATTTGTGGTGACATTCCGAGGACAGGTCCACATAATCAATTTACTGGTTTGCACAATTACACTCCATATAACCAGCGCCAAATTTCGTTGCCTGTATATATTTTGTGTCTTCTTGAGGCAGGGAGAGTCCATGCCAGACACCAGACATGACACCCAAACCCAGTCACATTATATTCACACCAGGCCCACCAGTCCTGTTTCCTTGCTAATCCCTGATCTCCTGATCTTCAGGCAGACACTCTAACCACTAGGCCTACAAGGTAGTCCCAAACTTTTATACAGCACTTCTTCTATCTGTACTGAATGGTCTCAGCACACTTCTGTAAAACACTGATCATACCTGCACTGCCTAACCTTGGCATACTTTTGTACAACACTCACTATACCTGTACAGAACGGCCTTGGTTAGCTCTGATCATCAGTTTTT
The DNA here is from genome assembly GCA_016165875.1 of Acanthopleura granulata. Taxonomy (NCBI): domain Eukaryota; kingdom Metazoa; phylum Mollusca; class Polyplacophora; order Chitonida; family Chitonidae; genus Acanthopleura; species Acanthopleura granulata. Next base: position 570,889 of record JABBOT010000010.1, read on the forward strand.
TATTCTCCTGGTCTTCCTGAAGTGCAAACCTCTGCTTGTCATTCTCAGCAACAACCTTCTGTACATCAGGGACTTGAAAACCTTTAAATCGTGGTAGTCTTAAGATGTCATCCACATAAAGGAATCCACCTAAAACAGCCCAATCATGTGTTAAGCAGCAACAGTCTGATCACAACCATCCCTGCTCACAAAGCCTGTATCTATGTATGATACATCCACATGCACATCTAGTCTTGTTGATTATGAAATAGATCAATGTTAAAGTGTAACTTATTTAAGCCAAAGCTGAATATAACTGGACCTACAGCTTATCCTGACAATGATTGTGTATGTGACATATGTTTAAAGATCAAAATCACTATAACCACTTGAAACATACTTAGAAATAAATACACAGTGGGCACCAGTTACCCAACTGTATTTACTGTACCAACTGATCCAAAGGTCCCCTTCTGGAAGAGACAAAAACAGGCATACAACATTCATTACAGTACTGCTTGACCAACAAGGGCCACCCCTTTCTGTACCTGTAATGGATGGGTATACAATGTGCACCTCTGTACCACTTGACCACGAAAAGGTATGGGTATACAATGGGCACCTCTATACCACTTGACCAACAAAAGGTATGGGTATACAATGGGCACCTCTATACCACTTGACCAACAAAAGGGATGGGTATACATTGGGCACCTCTGTACCACTTGACCAACAAAAGGTATGGGTATACAGTGGGCACCTCTGTACCACTTGATTAACAAAAGGGATAGGCACATAATGGGCACCTCTGTACCACATGACCAACAAAACTGATGGGCACAAAATGGGCACCTCTGTACCAACTGAACAACAAATGCGATGTGGACACCATTGGCACCTCTGTACCACCTGACCAACACGAACCACACCTTTCTGTAACTGTAAGCGATGAGCACACAATGGGCACCTCGGTACCACTTGACAAACAAAGGGGATAGGCACAAAATGGGCACCTCTCTACCACTTGATCAAGACAAGGGATACCTCTGTACCACTTGACCAACAAGAACCACACCTTTCTGTAACTGTAAGCGATGGGCACACAATTGGCACCTCTGTACCATTTGACCAACAAAATTGATGAGCCCATAATGGGCACCTCTGTACCACTTGACCAACAAGAACCACACCTTTCTGTAACTGTAAGCGATGGGCACACAATGGGCACCTCTGTACCATTTGACCAACGAAACTGATGAGCACATAATGGCCATCTCTGTACCACCTGACCAACAAAAGGGATGTGTATACTATGGGCATCTCTGTACCACTTGACCAACATAAGGGATGGGCACAAATGGGCACCTCTGTACCATTTGACCAACAAAACTGATGAGCACATAATGGCCATCTCTGTACCACCTGACCAACAAAAGGGATGTGTATACTATGGGCATCTCTGTACCACCTGACCCACATAAGGGATGGGCACAAAGTGGGCACATGTGTACCACGTGACCAACAAATGGGATGGGCACACAATCGGTATCTCTGTGCCACCTGACCAACAAAATTGATGGCCTCATAATGGGCACCACCATACCACCTGACTGACAAGAACTCCACCTTTTTGTGTCTGTAAGATATGGCCACAAAATATGATATTACCTGGTGAGAACTTTAAGCCCTGGTTTCCTGCAGCATGCCTCAAAATCCATGCCAATGATTTTGACAGATAAACCAGATTGTCTTCATGCTGAAAATACAAGATACTCAAGCAAAATGACTTCTGCAAAGGCAACATAAGTCATCATTGTGTCCCAATAATTTTTGAAATTATGTGCTATAAATGATCACTTGTTTTCATTTTCACATATATTCGATAAATTTCACTCTCACTTTATCTTGAAAAGTGAGGATAGGTATACAATATATAATGAAAAGTGCAGCCATCGCTAAGTTTCATTTTTAATAACATCTGTTGAGCGCTGTGAAGTTCAAGAGCTGTATTTGTGGTGACATTCCGAGGACAGGTCCACATAATCAATTTACTGGTCTGCACAATTACACTCCACTTAACCAGCGCCAAATTTCGTTGCCTGTATACATTTTGTGTCTTCTTGAGGCAGGGAGAGTCCATGCCAGACACCAGACATGACACCCAAACCCAGTCACATTATATTCACACCAGGCCCACCAGTCCTGTTTCCTTGCTAATCCCTGATCTCCTGATCTTCAGGCAGACACTCTAACCACTAGGCCTACAAGGTAGTCCCAAACTTTTATACAGCACCTTCTATCTGTACTGAATGGTCTTAGCACACTTCTGTAAAACACTGATCATACCTGCACTGCCTAACCTTGGCATACTTTTGTACAACACTCACTATACCTGTACAGAACGTCCTTGGTTAGCTCTGATCATCAGTTTCTTATTCTCCTGGTCTTCCTGAAGTGCAAACCCCTGCTTGTCATTCTCAGCAACAACCTTCTGTACATCAGGGACTTGAAAACCTTTAAATCGTGGTAGTCTTAAGATGTCATCCACATAAAGGAATCCACCTAAAACAGCCCAATCATGTGTTAAGCAGCAACATTCTGATTACAACCATCCTTGCTCACAAAGCCTGTATCTATGTATGATACATCCACATGCACATCTAGTCTTGTTGATTATGAAATAGATCAATGTTAGAGTGTGACTTATTTAAGTCAAAGCTGAATATAACTGGACCTACAGCCTATCCTGACAATGATTGTGTATGTGACATATGTTTAAAGATCAAAATCACTATAACCACTTGAAACATACTTAGAAATAAATACACAGTGGGCACCAGTTACCCAACTGTATTTACTGTACCAACTGATCCAAAGGTCCCCTTCTGGAAGAGACAAAAACAGGCATACAACATCCATTACAGTACTGCTTAACCAACAAGGGCCACCCCTTTCTGTACCTGTAATGGATGGGTATACAATGTGCACCTCTGTACCACTTGACCACGAAAAGGTATGGGTATACAATGGGCACCTCTATACCACTTGACCAACAAAAGGTATGGGTATACAATGGGCACCTCTATACCACTTGACCAACAAAAGGGATGGGTATACAGTGGGCACCTCTGTACCACTTGACCAACAAAAGGTATGGGTATACAATGGGCACCTCTGTACCACTTGGCTAACAAAAGGGATAGGCACATAATGGGCACCTCTGTACCACATGACCAACAAAACTGATGGGCACAAAATGGGCACCTCTGTACCAACTGAACAACAATGCGATGTGGACACCACTGGCACCTCTGTACCACCTGACCAACACGAACCACACCTTTCTGTAACTGTAAGCGATGAGCACACAATGGGCACCTCGGTACCACTTGACAAACAAAGGGGATAGGCACAAAATGGGCACCTCTCTACCACTTGATCAAGACAAGGGATACCTCTGTACCACTTGACCAACAAGAACCACACCTTTCTGTAACTGTAAGCGATGGGCACACAATGGGCACCTCTGTACCATTTGACCAACGAAACTGATGAGCACATAATGGCCATCTCTGTACCACCTGACCAACAAAAGGGATGTGTATACTATGGGCATCTCTGTACCACTTGACCCACATAAGGGATGGGCACAAAATGGGCACATGTGTACCACGTGACCAACAAATGGGATGGGCACATAATGGGTATCTCTGTGCCACCTGACCAACAAAATTGATGGCCTCATAATGGGCACCACCATACCACCTAACTGACAAGAACTCCACCTTTTTGTGTCTGTAAGATATGGCCACAAAATATGATATTACCTGGTAAGAACTTTAAGCCCTGTCTCCCTGCAGCATGCCTCAAAATCCACGCCAATGATTTTGACAGATAAACCAGATTGTCTTCATGCTGAAAATACAAGATACTCAAGCAAAATGACTTCTGCAAAGGCAACGTAAGTCATCACTGTGTCCCAATAATTTTTGAAATTATGTGCTATAAATGGTCACTTGTTTTCATTTTCACATATATTCGATAAATTTCACTCTCACTTTATCTTGAAAAGTGAGGATAGGTATACAATATATAATGAAAAGTGCAGCCATCGCTAAGTTTCATTTTTAATAACATCTGTTGAGCGCTGTGAAGTTCAAGAGCTGTATTTGTGGTGACATTCCGAGGACAGGTCCACATAATCAATTTACTGGTTTGCACAATTACACTCCATATAACCAGCGCCAAATTTCGTTGCCTGTATATATTTTGTGTCTTCTTGAGGCAGGGAGAGTCCATGCCAGACACCAGACATGACACCCAAACCCAGTCACATTATACTGACACCATGCCCACCAGTCCTGTTTCCTTGCTAATCCCTGATCTCCTGATCTTCAGGCAGACACTCTAACCACTCGGTCTACAAGGTAGTCCCAAACTTTTATACAGCACTTCTTCTATCTGTACTGAATGGTCTCAGCACACTTCTGTAAAACACTGATCATACCTGCACTGCCTAACCTTGGCACACTTTTGTACAACACTCACTATACCTGTACAGAATGGCCTTGGTTAGCTCGGATCATCAGTTTCTTATTCTCCTGGTCTATCTCAAGTGCAAACCTCTGCTTGTCATTCTCAGCAACAACCTTCTGTACATCAGGGACTTGAAAACCTTTAAATCGTGGTAGTCTTAAGATGTCATCCACATAAAGGAATCCACCTAAAACAGCCCAATCATGTGTTAAGCAGCAACATTCTGATCACAACCATCCTTGCTCACAAAGCCTGTATCTATGTATGATACATCCACATGCACATCTAGTCTTGTTGATTATGAAATAGATCAATGTTAAAGTGTGACTTATTTAAGCCAAAGCTGAATATAACTGGACCTACAGCCTATCCTGACAATGATTGTGTATGTGACATATGTTTAAAGATCAAAATCACTATAACCACTTGAAACATACTTAGAAATAAATACACAGTGGGCACCAGTTACCCAACTGTATTTACTGTACCAACTGACCCAAAGGTCCCCTTCTGGAAGAGACAAAAACAGGCATACAACATTCATTACAGTACTGCTTGACCACTAAGGCCCACCCCTTTCTGTACCTGTAATGGATGGGTATACAATGTGCACCTCTGTACCACTTGACCACGAAAAGGTATGGGTATACAATGGGCACCTCTATACCACTTGACCAACAAGAGGTATGGGTATACAATGGGCACCTCTATACCACTTGACCAACAAAAGGGATGGGTATACAGTGGGCACCTCTGTACCACTTGACCAACAAAAGGTATGGGTATACAATGGGCACCTTTGTACCACTTGACTAACAAAAGGGATAGGCACATAATGGGCACCTCTGTACAACATGACCAACAAAACTGATGGGCACAAAATGGGCACCTCTGTACCAACTGAACAACAAATGCGATGTGGACACCACTGGCACCTCTGTACCACCTGACCAACACGAACCACACCTTTCTGTAACTGTAAGCGATGAGCACACAATGGGCACCTCGGTACCACTTGACAAACAAAGGGGATAGGCACAAAATGGGCACCTCTCTACCACTTGATCAAGACAAGGGATACCTCTGTACCACTTGACCAACAAGAACCACACCTTTCTGTAACTGTAAGCGATGGGCACACAATTGGCACCTCTGTACCATTTGACCAACAAAATTGATGAGCCCATAATGGGCACCTCTGTACCACTTGACCAACAAGAACCACACCTTTCTGTAACTGTAAGCGATGGGCACACAATGGGCACCTCTGTACCATTTGACCAACGAAACTGATGAGCACATAATGGCCATCTCTGTACCACCTGACCAACAAAAGGGATGTGTATACTATGGGCATCTCTGTACCACCTGACCCACATAAGGGATGGGCACAAAGTGGGCACATGTGTACCACGTGACCAACAAATGGGATGGGCACACAATCGGTATCTCTGTGCCACCTGACCAACAAAATTGATGGCCTCATAATGGGCACCACCATGCCACCTGACTGACAAGAACTCCACCTTTTTGTGTCTGTAAGAAATGGCCACAAAATATGATATTACCTGGTGAGAACTTTAAGCCCTGGTTTCCTGCAGCATGCCTCAAAATCCATGCCAATGATTTTGACAGATAAACCAGATTGTCTTCATGCTGAAAATACAAGATACTCAAGCAAAATGACTTCTGCAAAGGCAACTTAAATCATCATTGTGTCCCAATAATTTTTGAAATTATGTGCTATAAATGGTCACTTGTTCTCATTTTCACATATATTTGATAAATTTCACTCTCACTTTATCTTAAAAAGTGAGCATAGGTATACAATATATGATGAAAAATGCAGCGATCTAGGAAAGATGTTTGGCACAAACCACAGGTGGCTGAATCATCCAAAAGCTATTTATACCTAACGTATACATGCATAACAAGGTACACAACTTCAGTGCCTCTGACGTAAACCCTAACTTTACATGAACTGGACACGAAACACGGAAAAATATCCCTCCAACACACAACACTCATTTGAAAGCTGACACACTCATTTTTCCGTTGGTATATAAATCGCCGCACAAACATGAAGCCTGAAACCTGTAAGTGTTAAGTTGCTCTTTTGGACTGAAGGGATTATCACTATTTACCACTTGATTTAAGCAAACACACACCAAATGAATCAGGGTATCACATAAGTATTTGTATTTGTTTTACCTCCCATAATGGAGATGTTACACAATAAGGTTGCGCTTGTACAACTGTTCTGACATGCCAGTAAGTTTGTAGGTTTTTTGTTGGTCAAAGCTAAGCATTGTGTGTGACCAATCAGAGCAAAGTTTTTTTCACCATAACAACTTAGGAATCTCGCTGACAAGAGGAACTGACAGCTGCAAATTTAAGGACTGAATAGTAGAGAAAGCCGTATAACTTCCATAGAGTGTCACAAATACAAGTATTCAAAAGTGTTTATTAAAAGAACAGTTGACGTGGTCGAAAATAGTAGAAATATGGTGTCTTCACCAGCTTTCATGGCTGAGAAACCAAGCCAGAACTGTCGCCTGTCTCTTTTCTGTTACCAGACTTGTCTGACTAAAGAAAAACCTACAACTTAGGGCTTTCAGGCTTCGTGTACGCAAGAGGAAGCATGTCTCTTTGTCGACTCATATACTTACCTAAAGTTGTATCAACTTTCCAACAAATGTCATTTGGTTGAGATGGGAATATTTTTATGCGTTTTGTGTCCGGTTATGTAAACGTTGGGCTTACGTCTGAGGTACTGAAGTTATGTGCCTTCTTATATATATATTAGTAATAAATATCATTTGGACCCTTGTGCCACCTTCGGCACAGACTGACATAAAACTTGCTCAAGGAATACAAATTTATGTATACACAAAAAAGACATTAAGAGTTCTGGCAAAGGCATTTTAAAACTATGCGGGCCTCCGTGGCTCAGTCGGTTAGCGGGCTATCAAAGCACAATGACCCGAAGTTCCAGACCAGCTCATGCTGGCTTCCTCTCCAGCCGTACATGGGAAGGTCTGCCAGCAACCTGCGGATGGTCGTGGGTTTACCCCGGGCTCTGCCTGCTTTCCTCCCACTATAATGCTGGCTGCCATCGTATAAGTGAAATATTCTTGAGTACAGCATAAAACACCAATCAAATAAATAAATAAATAAATTAAAACTATGCTTTTTCTCCAGTCTACATAACAGTTAATATCAACTTTTCTGATTAAATTCATCCAGATGTAAAATATAAACTAATCTGAATGCTCAGATAATAACACACGCTTACGTCTGATGTTGTGGACTGTGATGGATAGTGACCTGATGTTTGTTGGCCATCTCCAAGCCAGCTGTGAGATGCAACTTTGCCATGGCTACCACCTCCTCTATGCCAGCTGTAGTTCTGGAACCCAGCAGTATTAACTGATAGCTGTACATTTACTGAGTGAAGAGAACCACAAGCTGTATAACTTGTATAACAGAGTGTAACAAATCAAAGTATCTGAAAGTGTTTCATTCAAAGAACAGTTTATTTGGTCAATAGTAGAAATATGGTGACTTCAGACATTTCGTCACTCAGAAATCAATTATCAAGCCAGAACTGTCACTTGATTCTTTTCTGTTACTGGATTTGTCTGACTAAACCAAAAAACTTACAACTTAGGGTTTTCAGGCTTCATGCTTCATGAGGAAGCATGTGTGTTTGTCGAATCATACACCAACTTAAGCTGAGTGTGTCAGCTTTCCAGTGTCGTTTGTTTGAGACTGGAATATTTTTATGTGTTTTGTGTCCAGTCATGTAAAGTTAGGGCTTTATATCCGAGGCACTGAAGTTATGTACCTAGATATTTTATTAGTTATAAATAGCCTTCAGATGATTCTGCCTCCTATGACATAGACATAAAACCTCCTCAAGGGATACATACATAAAATGACATAAATAGTTTGGGGGAAAACTTTTTCCAGTTAAATGAACATTTTATATGAACTTTTCTGATGACATTTATTTGTTTGTAAAATAAAAAAGAATCTGAATGCTAGGATAACAACACAAGCTTACATATGATCCTCTCGACGGAGATGAATAGGGTCCTGATCTTTGTCGGCCATCTCCATGCCAGCTCCGAGAGTTACCATCTCCTCTAGGTGAGTCATGGTCCTGGGACCTATGACCTCTTTCTCGTGTATTCGTTTGCTGAAATCTGTCCTTACTGGTCCGCTGCCTGTCGTGAGACGCTTGACCGTGTCCGTAGTTTTCATGTCCCTGCGAGGATGTGGTGTTCGTATTACTGACAGATCTGTTTGCCTGGCCAGCTCCACTAGAATGGCCATTATTAGCTACAGTCACCGACAAAGTATCCACTTCTCTACTGCTTGAACTGCTGGCCATCTTAAGTCTCAATAAATTTCCGTTACCAGACAATGACCTGAATGAATGCAGGCTTGCTGAGCCCCTACATGAAAATCTTGACAAATCTGCTTTCGCGTGCCTCACAATAACACCACTGATACGCGCAACAGAGTGCATAAAATAGAATCGACAACGAACGCAGACGCAATTCTGTTACAGTAGCTAAACGCCCTGCTCAGCGGCGGCACTAATGTTAACACAAAAAAAAAAAAAAAAAAAAAAAAATTGCCACGCTGCAGATACTTGATCACGCAAAGCCAATGTCTAGTACTACACAGGTTGCGGCTGCACAGTAAAGCACTAAAGTCGTTGTGATGCCGGCCAACAATGTGACAAGCCCCTTCTTTCAATACATTGATATCGCCTCAAGACAGCCTACTTACAGTTTTTCATTAAAGTAACCGATTACTCTCATGCTCGAACAAAATGGCGTCATGGAAATTTCACCACCTGTTTGCTTTCACTTTCCATTTCCCAAGATTTCACAGGGACATTTTGTAGCCGGTTTTTTTTTTCGGTCTTCACAGTAAGAGAGTACTCAAGGGACACCACTCTTCGATGACAATAACGCTACCACCATTGTGCAATCACGGGTTCAGCGTGATGGACCAAAAGCAATAAAAGCAGTTAGAGTTTTGTTAACTTGTTTAAGGTTGGCCTTTTCAGTGTCTTGAATTAACAAAAAACTAGTGCTGCAATTGTTTTAATTTTTTGCAAACTACCTATAATTCTTCAAATTTTTGGGACACCTGATCTACCTTCTTAGCTAATAAACATGTAATGCTAACAGCGATAGAAAGTTCTTTTTTCTTCCATGGTTAGACCATCTAATGACCAACACATCCATATCTTTACTTTTTCAAAAAACAGGGAGAGAAATGTAATATTTTGCTTTCAGCAAGACAAATATTTGTCCGCATAATTGGAAGAATTAGGGTAATGACACACCTGTTAGCCGGATATCGATGTCCTGGTCTTATTTTTATTAAACTATCTTCGAGAAAGATGCAACAAAATGCTCCTTGACTGCCAAACATAGGCAGACAAAGTATAGGTTCAACACAAGACTTGGGCAGGGCATTTCAACATCCAACCGCTCTCAGAGTGCATGGGGCCTGGTGATTCTAAGTCATGGGTGGTGTCTGTGGTGCCTTTTGTGCAGTCCAATGTTCATTGAAGATCACCTAGCACGAGGTTGCTCAGACGTTGAAATTTGCATTAGACATGATGCGGTTGCCAGCGGCAAGGCGGTCTGGTGTTTAGACGGCCTTCCAAGTCCAAGAAACGAACCTAACATGAACCTAAAACTGTAATAAAGCTACTCTCCGGAAACCTTGGTGACTACACACCATTCTGTTTAGCCTATCTAAACTATTCCGGTCTCCGTTGCCACTCCAAAGCAAATCCAAAACGACTCATTCCCGGTCCGCTTAAAACTCTTGATGTCTTGAACGCGCAACGACAATGGTCAGTTTTCTGACAGTTATCACTCAGGGATACCAGCCGGGGATACCAGTCTCAAACTATAAATCTACCTAAGATGGGCTAAATACCATGTTATGTAGTTATATATGTTTCCATGGAGGAGTTTAATAGCAGTTTAGACCCAGGTTAGGCTTGTTTCGCGGGCGTAGATGGCCGGTCTGAAAGTCAGACCACATTGCCGCACCACTGAGTATAGCGCAGGTCTCAGACGTGAAATTTTGAGCGTTTGTGCCATTTCTAATGCAAATTTCAACTTCTGAGCAACCTCGGACAAAGGATCACCTTGTCTTCAACCAATATGGCCCGACGCTTGAAAGTTCATCTGTATCCCAAAGACAGGAACTTGACAAGGTCAAAAAATTGTCCGGCATCATAATTATTCGACTCTTGCTTAATGCCATACTCAACAATTTTTCGCTGATACAAAGTTGGTCATTTTTATAGTGTAGAAAACTGCAGTGCCTGGCATAAATCACGAACATGTGGCACGTTCGACAAACTGCATGAGCTTCCCCACGTAACGAACAGGCATGCACTCCGTATTAGCGGAAGACAGCTAGGTGGTTTTCAACAAACATCAGGCTGCACAAACAGCATCATTAGTGTCGTTGTCAGCTGTCACAAAACTGCTGAGAGAGTGACAGAATCTGGAACCGACATCTTGTGTAGTTGCACTTATAAATGAACAAAGATTAACATAAGTATCACTATGTAACACCAGATAATATAACCGTTTACCACAAACTTGGCAGCTTACTGGGGCATGAGGGCATCTTTATGAGTTGTAACGATACTATCAATAATCCTTGTGCTATCCTGCGTTATGTCTATGTCCTTGTGTTATAATGGCAACATCCTTGTGTTATTATGGCAACATCATTGTCTTATGATTTCTACATCATTTAGTTCATTTCGTGCTGATTCTTCATTATATCTGGCCTTTTTTTACAGCGCTTAAAACGTATGGTAGACTGCATGGGCCATATTGAAGCACAGTGACGTCACAGATTCTTTTTAGCTGCAAAATATCTTCTGATTCCTATATGTCTACATTCTACATGAATATATGTGTAGTGCAACACGTACTGTATTTAATGTGAAAACGTAACAGTTACAGCATGTTTAGCAGCTAAAAAGGAATCTGTGACCTCACTGCTTTTCAAAATGGTCCAAAAAGTCCACTGCAGCACCTCTGTGTTTCGGTTTTAATTATTGTAATACAATGACAACAATTAAAGAGACCATGTTTGGAATCAGCACGAAATTGCCTTTCAGATGCATACTTTCTAAAAATGTGGTCTGTTCTTTTAAACAATCTGCAGATGACAGGACGATAAACGTTCCTTCTACAAGCATTTCCCTTACAAGGGCATCCTTCACTGACATCTGTGAGTTTGCTAAAAGCACAGAAACAAATGAACGGCTTGATCTACTCTACCCTTTTAAACATATTAATTGTAGCAATGTTGTTTAGGGAAGTCTGCCACTAGTAAGAGAGTTAGTGTAGCCCTGCTATGGAGAGCAATGTGTAAATGCAAAAGTTTCATGTGTACAGATGAGGTAGGGACACAATACAATACAACAGCACGTACTGATCATATAAATGTCCACTGCATGTTAATCGTAAGCAAACAGAGGACAAATTGTCATAAGAAAACACAGAACTTATTCTGGTGGATGTTTACTGATTTTCATCACATCATTTATTTTGTCACAAGCAAGAGCATGGTTTATAACAAATTAAATAATGAAACAAGTACGAAATATAATTCAATTTTTTTATTTCCTTCATTACTGTTTATTTTGTACATAGATTGTTCTCACATAATGGCAGTCAGCTTTGTGGAAAAGTAACAGCCGAATGAATTTCCAGAAAACAACCAGTGCCATTCAATCAATGCTCAACATTCTTAACAATATACAAATACAACAAAGTGAATTACCAGAGTTTCAGCACATATAAATCTCAATTTAAACTGACAGCATTCTGGTCAGTCATACCATCAGGTGCCTATTTCGCTTGTATACATGTAGACGTATGTCTTCACAAAACTTTACACACTTGTAGAAAAAAAGTCTAATTTCATCAAATTATTCAGAATAATTAGCGGTAGCTGTCGAACATGGTTTGTTGAAAGCATAAACATTGCCAGCCTAAAGTACATGTAATTCTGGCCCACGCTGTGTAGCCCATTGTTCATTTGTGCCTTTCGATGATCATGTTGTGAGCAAGCTGGTAACACAGTACTCATGTATTCAAAGAGAATAACAAATAGAATGCATTACAGGAGAATTCAACTTGGGCCTGAGACGCCATTGTGCAGGAAATGGTGCCCCATTACTATGACAACATCGCTGAACACAAACATTGTTGAAAACAACACAAGCACTTCTGAAGCACCTGACTGAGGATTGTCAACAGAAAAACATCACACGGCCAATATTACGTAATTGAATAACAAACAAAGAATATGAATGGTTGTAATGGATATACACACATTTGTTTCAAAGTTATCCATTGGTTTGAATTCACATCAGTATATATACATTTATACTGTGTTTTGCCTCTACAATTATCAGTATGAATAAAAAATATCCCACAACAATTTTTTTCATCAAATATTTCTGGACATGATTATTATTTCACCTCAATTAAGATTGTGACATGACAAAAAAAAGCACATTGGTCATATTTCACGATAAATGCAGGTATTTTTCTACAATAAATGTACATATGGTAATTATCTTCACAACAAAATCAACATCAGTGACTGTTTTGATTTAATGATCTTCTTCCTTCCAGTGTGGGAATTTAAGCACCTGGCTCTCAATACAAACCCTACACCATCAAGGTGGATGAATTTGGCAAGATGTAGCCTCTAACAGCTGGGTGAACAACATGACAAGAAATACAATGTAGACTGTGAGACTTCCTGCAGATAAAATGCACTCACCAATAAAAACACAAACATATTTAGAATACTGGCATGAATGGCATAACATTGGTTGACAAATTTTCTCAAAGAATTCTGGAAACCACAAGTCAGAACACTCCAAACAGGTAATGACTGCACAGTTAAAAGTACTACAGTACGCACAAGCGAGGATACTCCAGACAAGTAAATACAGTACACAGATGATGCCTGCAGAACGAGAAATATTACTGTACCCACATGTGAGGATACTCCCCACACGTGAATACAATACACAAATGATGACTGCACAGTGAGAAGTATTACAGTACACACAAGTGAGGATACACCAGACAAGTGAATACAGTACACATGATGACTTACAGTGAGAAGTATTACAGTACACACAAGTGAGGATACCCCACACAAGTGAATACAGTACACAGATGATGACTTACAGTGAGAAGTATTACAGTACCCACAAGTGAGGATATCCCAGACAAGATAATAGAGGTGATGGTTGTACAGTCAGAAATATTATAGTCCTCATAATACAAAATCACTAACACGTCTGAATCACCAGAGGCCAAGATACACCTGGCCCAGTAACTGACCAGCTTCATGCTCACACTACCAGGTACTACGTTTATCTCATTACAGTGCATAGCTGTTTACTCCATTTCCACCAGGAGATCATCCCCGTCCAGCTTCATCTTCATCTTGCCAGAAATTGGTGCAGTGACAATCATCTCCATTTTCATGGCACTGAGGACAATGATGGGCGCGCCCTTTTCCACCGTGTCGCCCACCTTGACCCTGACGTCGACCACGGTGCCAGGCATTGGGGCGCCAACTGAACCTTTAACGCCCTTCACTGCCTTCGGATGGAAATGCATCTCCTAAGAACAGAAAACACACACACAAAAGTGTACTCATCTCATCAATGTTCTAAACTTTTTAGGCGTTAAAGGCAGGTGACAGTAATGGGCACACAGGCCTGCACTCTCCAACTTTCTGCATGTAGCAAACTAATGGCAATTCTTTCAAAACAGATGTAAGAATCAAAATTTCAATGACACACATGGAATGATCACGACAAAGATTCCCTTTTTTCCATCCAAAAATTTCCTTCAACACTTCGTGGACACAAAGCTGTCAACAGAGAATTCCGACCGAATGTTGTTATCTAGTTCTCTGGAAAGTAAGTGATTTGTGGCAAGACATAAACTCTCGGAACGAAATCATCCATTTTTCTCAACCTTGCAGATAAATTTATGTTGATGTCATGAAGACATATAGAAGTATTGGCAAATGATCACACTTTAACTTACATAAGTTACATTCAGTCACTTTCAAGGTCTCACCTGACATCAGCAAGTTACTTCAGTGGTAATTCAGTGGAGGCCAATTATTTTCCAACTCCCATTAAACCTAAAGGAGCACACTATATTCTAAAGCAAAGGACAAAAGAGAAAATTGTAAACTTGGTACCATCAAAGCAATCTTCTAGTGTGAAAAGGAAACTTACCTTTGTTGCTTCTTTATCTGAGATAAATACAGATCTCAGCTGTCCATTCAACTCAAAGAACACTTCCCGCTGGCCATTTTTGTTTAGGTCTCCCACAGCCAGTGTCTTGATATGCAATGTTTTCCCTTTCTCAATTTCAACCTGTCAGGCCAAAACAAGAGGGTATTATATAACACACTTTCATTTATAAAAGCACCCCATCTAACCTTAGACACCAGTGCAGATCGCTAGATAATAAAACAATTCAAGAAACTGTGTTAATTGTACACACTTTTGATGCATTCAACAGTGAAACTTCACACTTATGTATAAGATAAATACCATATTTACACGACAATGTAACTAATGTAATACTTTGTTGCTTTCTTTTTTTCTTTTCCATTTTTTCAAAATCATTTCATTGCATCCAGACTGATCTTTTATCTACTTGAGTTTTATGCTGTACTCAAGAATATTCCCTTAAATGACCGCAGCCAGCATTATTTAAGAAGGAAACTGAACAGAGTCTGGGGGAAACCCATAACCGTACACATGCTACTGATGGACCTTCCCAAGTAGGGCTGAAGAAGAAGCTAGTCTGAGATGAGCTACAACTCACACCCGTTGCACTGCTCAGAAGCTCCCAAGTTACTGAAATGTGCCAACATGCCAACAGCCAGGTCATGGAACTACCCACCTGCTACACCCCTGCTTAACAATTACAGAAAGGTAAGACATGATAACGGATTCGCTTCAATACTCACATCAAACTCCTCTGCCATGCTGGGCCCAGTGAGAAACAGGCGTGTGTTGAGAGTGTTCACCGGCCCATAAGCATCCCGGAAGTTGATGTAGTCCTCGGTTACCTTCGGGTAGAGGGCAGCACTCATCACATCCTCATCTCGGATCACATTCTGGCCGTGTCTTTCCACCATCTCCGACTGTAACTTGTCAAAGTCAAATGGCTCCATGGAGGCACCCGGCCGCCCCTCCACCCTTGGAGCACCCTTCAGAATCTACAACAAGAGATGAGCTTCAACCTTGGTACACATCATAGTAAACCACAACTCCTGCTCCTATGTACAAATAGTAAACCACAACTCCTGCTCCTAAGTACACAAAGTAAACCACAACTTATCCTATGTACAAATAGTAAACCACAACTCCTGTACAAAAAGTAAGCCACAACTCCTCCCATATACACATAGTAAACCACAACTCCTGTTACTATGTACACAAAGTAAACCACAGCTCCTGCTCCTGTACAAATAGTAAACTACAACTCCTCCTATGTTCACGTAGTAAACCACAACTAATTCTATGTACACATAGTAAACCACAAATCCTGCTCCTGTACACATAGTAAGCCACAACTAATCCTATGTACAAATAGTAAACCACAACTAATGCCCCTGCACAAATAGTAAACCACAGTTCCTGCTCCTATGTACACATAGTAAACCACAACTAATCCTGTATACACATAGTAATCCACAACTCTTGCTCCAATGTACACATAGTAAACCACAATTCCTGCTCCTGTACAAATAGTAGACCACAATTAATCCTATATGCAGAAAGTAAACCAGAACTCCTGCTCCTGTGTACACATAGTAAACCACAACTACTGCTCCTATGTACACAGAGTAAACCACAACTAATCCTATGTACAAATAGTAAACCAGAACTCCTGCTCCCATGTACACATAGTAAACCACAACTCCTGCTCCTAAGTACACAAAGTAAACCACAACTTATCCTATGTACACTTAGTAAACCACAACTACTGCTCCTATGTACACAGAGTAAACCACAACTAATCCTATGTACAAATAGTAAACCACAACTCCTGCTCCTAAGTACACATAGTAAACCACAACTTATCCTATGTACACATAGTAAACTACAACTACTGCTCCTAAGTGCACATAGAAAACCACAAATCCTACACCTTTGAACACAGAGTAACAAACAACTATTGCTCCTATGTACACATAGTAAACCACAACTCCAGCTCCTATGAGCAAATAGTGTCTATATACCACCCACACATAACTGCCACAGCTTTCTAATGTCTACATCACTGGCTGCCATAGCAGTTACCTGCACATATAAAACACACTTGGCATTTCCTACACACAAGTGCTATGGCTACGTAATCTCTATTTTACTGGCTGCAATGGTACATGTGGTTACCTGCAAGTATGTGGACAATCTGAATGTCCCACAGTTACCCACCTTTGTGCGCAGAGGTTCTGGAAATCCACCAGGTGGTTGTCCCAAATAACCTTGGAAGAATTCCATGACAGATGAAGGGAAAGATAACTCTTCTGCTTTCTGCTCCATGGTTTTGGCATTCAGCTTGTTCTGCACCATGAACTGAGCCAAGTCGCCCACAACCCTGGATGAGGGAGTGACCTGAAATAAGCGGAATATCATATGTTGAGTATAACGTCAAATACACATCAATGTTTGATGATTTTTTTTTTATCATACCCTCCATAAATATATATCTGCTTTGGGTAAAATATGACAAAAGATAAGTCACCACCAAAAGTTCTTTCTTTTTTTAAAATATGTCCAAGGGACACCTTTTAATTTTTCCAACCTGCTTGCTTTTATGATTTTCCTTTTTTTTCAAGGTTATCTGATCTGGGTTGACATGTCTTTAAGAGGAACAAAGATTAGGAAAAACCCAACACCACTTTCCCCAACACTAACAATAGCTTGCCTTACTTATTGCTGGGACAGCCAACATTGCCCATAAAAGGAAAAGGATTTGTTAATTTTGTTTTAATTTCATACCTTCCTCTTACACGGAAAGAAAAATTCATTCTCCCCATAAGACTAACACTTAATTTGGTATGGGCCTACATACGTAAAAACATAACATACATATGCTAACCGTTGTTCTATTATCAAAATAAAACACATTCAAGCAAGGAAATGATGCCTAAATAGTCACTAAACCATCAAGCAATATTGAGCCTAACTTCATACAAATAAAGCACAAGTATCAACAAACAAGAGAGCAAACTTGAGGAATCTGATTTCATTGGTGTGAGGTACCTTGACAAGATCTCCCAGAAGCTGGTTAGCCTCTGTGTACATCTTCTTCACTTCCTCAAACTGCTCAGCCAAGCCCAGGCTGAAGGCTTGGAACTGGAGATTGGTGTATTGGCCACCTGCAGAGCAACACATGGAAGCACATGTATAGGACTGAATGCCACATTGACCTTTTTTCACTTTTACTATGGTGGTTGAAAAGTTTTATGGGAGAAGGTAACTGGATTGCCCGAGGTAAACCACCCACCTTTGGCAAGTTACTGACAAACTTTTTTTCCATGTGCGATGTACACACAAGTACACCATACTGGTGAAAGCCAACTGGTTTTCAAAGAACATTAGAGTGCACAACTGTTTTCACTAGAGTCACAAGGCCCCACAAATAGTGAGAGTAAGAGATTCTACAAACTCTCTGTCAAATATTACACATGTATTACAAGAGAACCCACGAAAAACAATACAAATTAGTTACAGACAATTTATTTCAGCGAGTGTGAGTATTAGATGTGATGCTGCATGGTCATTTGTGTCACTGCCTGTCCATGTAGGTCATCAACACATAGAAATAACCATATTACACATGTCAATAACATGTCCATATTACCTGAGGAGTACAAATTACATGTACTATACATCCAAGTCATAACTTCACAGACAAGGTAACCTAACAGAGGACAGTACTATATGTAGTTCACCTGGAATTTCATGAAGGTAGACATCTGCGTTTCCACTCTTCATTGTCATAACACTAACATTGTCAGCACTCAAATGGAGCGTACAACTGGCGAGTCTGCTCCCAGTAAGATGAGTAGCGAGACACATCCTCAAGCTTTATACCTACAGCAGTCCAAAATATTTGAAGGTTATATACAGTCTTTACAATTCAAACCACTGCTATTTAAACCACACACTAATGTAACAGTGTCATTTTTACAGAACATGTTAGTTCTGTTGTGTATGTAATAGTGCATTACAAATTCATCCAACCATGGAGAAATCTTTGTTCAAGGTATTGATACTTTATCTGAGCTAAAATTTCAGCCATGACTATGTCACTCTTGCCTAGTTCAGATAGATCTATGGATATCAGAAAGCTAATTACACATCCATTAAGGAGGTATCTTGATGTCCTACTGGAATAAGATAACTCTTAGTACCAATATTGATATATACTATCTTCTTTCAGCTCTATAAATACATTTTTATGAGCAAGTTATTAGGTCAGATAAATCAATTAATAACATATATCAAAATAAATCACTGAAATTTTTCTTAATCAATAGGCTTCTTACAGTATATTTACATAGAGGCCATTACCTGTATCATGTTTGGTGTTGGCCAGAGCAGCCACCAGGGCCCCCATGCTGGGTTGTGAGGTCATCCCCGACATAGAGTCTACAGCAACATCCACGGCATCTGCACCCGCCTCTGCGGCTGCTAACATGGAGGCCACACCTGCACCTGCTGTGTCGTGTGTGTGCACGTGAATGGGGATATCTGGGTGGCGGTCACACAGCGTGCGCACCAGCTGGTCAGCTGCACGTGGCTTCAACAGCCCAGCCATGTCCTGTACATACAGGATGGACAGATATTTGACAAAGAGGAAAATGTTCAGCTTCACAGTACAGGTGTCAATTTCTCAAAACTTTGTAAGACATCAGTCATGAGTTTCCTACCTTTTTTCATAAATGCTGTTGTGGAGGTTATATATATTATCATAAGGTGACATGACTTGTGAGTTAGGAAACATCGATTTATGGCCCTGTGCAAAGTACAGTTTGGCTAAGCAAACATATTTTGCATTTTGGGTTACAAAAGTTGCTTAGGTAAAGCTTTCACTCCAGTACTCTGATACACCTGATTGATGACCACATCTTCTGTGAAATTTGTCATTTTGACCTGGCGTGATTGAAGCTTGAAACGGAGCCACAATGGTGGGGTAGGTAATTTATTTCTCTCCTTGACCCTCGGCTAAACAAACATTGCTATGGGACTGCTATGCTCATATGACTAAGAGGTGAGAGTGAAAGTCAGGACATTTTGCCCTTTGACCACCAGTTACAGTGCACCAAAAATATTGTGTGCACTGTGCCAACAGCATGTTGGTTTTACGTCACGCTTCATGATATTCAACCTGTGATTCGGCAAACAAATAGTTTTACAAGAATTTATGTTAGTGAGTGTGAAGTAACTTGCTTTTGATGTCACCAGTACATGTATTTGTAAATTTAAAACTTCAAACTTTAAAACTTCTGAGGAGTTTAATGAGTATATATACATATATATATATATATATATATATATATAAACATGTGTCACATGACATGAAATCTGGTGACATAATTATATCAACATGTCACACACATGGTTAAACACAATTAGACCATCAGCACACCTCACATCCTGGAATATGATTTAAAAATAATTACACAATATGGAAGGTTTTACTACATAATTTATGGCAAACATGGAGTATGATGTAACACCATTAGAATAAGCATGGATAAAAATAAAACTTTTGTGGCATAATGCAATAGCATTTGAAGGAGCTAAGAAAAACTAAATCAAAGACATTTCCAATTACACTGATGTTCAGTTCAGATAAACAACGTTAAAATCATGGACTGCTAAACCTTGAGATGAGCACACAGTTGACCAACCCACAAGTGTGATAAACAGTTCCTTAAACACGGTTTCCAGATGACAAATAGAAGTCTGACTCAAACTTTGAGAGAAGCCTTGTATTATTCTCTCCATGTTTGTCTACTTCCACCAAATCCCAAGCTTGGTTTAGGAATGTAAATCGGAAAGCCCTCAGATTCTGGAGACAGTTTCAGGGGAAGCACTTGACACAGATGACTACAATGTGGTAACAAAACTCTACGGCTTTTCCGTTCATTTGTGAGCCGCTAGTTTGATTCTTTCTTCACATTTTCCGCCCCTTCCCTTGTGACCTTTCATTTTGTCTGACCGTGATCCCTGTGGTCTCTTGACTCTCTCCAACCACTCTGCTATACTTCACACTTTTATAGGTAGTTTTCTGCACAAATTTAGACTTCACAGATTGCTTGGTTATGCGCTCTTCAGGCGGTCAACAGTCCTGAGTTGGCATGCCAGCTCCTCAATGAACACTTTCAGGGTGTGAATGAACGTCCACTCTGCTGAAACAAACATTTTGAGTTTTGTCTATTGTACAGCATTCATGTGTCTCTGAAATAACAAAGGTTATAAAGTGTCTACCCCTCAGGTCAATAAGGATTTAAACTACATGACACATTACTGTCAGTTCATGTTCTAATGTGTACAAATCTTTCACCTTCCAAGAGTCAGCCAGCTTCATGGTGTCTTCCATCGCACAGCCGTCACCCAAAACACCTTTCTCATCTGTGTCCATCAGGTAATAGTCTTCTAACTCTGATTCAGTTTTCTCTTCTGATCGTGTCTTGGTCTCCTGGATCTCAGTAATCTCAATTTTCCTCTCATAATTACGTTCTGTTACTTCAGTCTGCTGTACAATTATTGATATTTCCTGGAACAACAAGGCATTACTTGGTTTACTCTTGTTTGGTTACACATTACTTGGTTTACTCTTGTCTGGTTACACATTACTTGGTTTACTCTTGTCTGGTTACACAGTTCACACCAGGGTTGTATGGCTGAAAATGCCTGTCAATGGACTGTGAGAAGCCAACAAACATACTAAGTTTGACAAGAGTATGCTGTCTCTCCCATGACAACCTAAATATTCATTGAAGTTCACAAGCTCTCTGAAATACATTTATGTTCAAAAACAAGATTTTGCAACATTTTTTTTCATGATATTACATCCACAAAAGATTTTTTGCATATGGCATACAAGATGGAGATACCCCAGGGATATATATTTATTTGGTGGTCGTTTCACACCAGACTGTAGAATTTTTCACACTGACAGTCAATTACCTGAGTTCCTCGGGTAAACCACCAACATTTAGCAAGTTAGTGACAAACTTTCACACATGATGTACACACGTGCACACTTTACTGGTGGAGGCTTAGTGTCTTCATCTAGATAACTAGATGGCTCCAATGGCCTGCTGAACCGTCAAGTGAACATCTTTGAATGGGGGCGACATCTGGTGGGCATGGTTAATTTCTGGTGTGTTGACTGGTCAATTCCCCTCATTTCCCCTCTTTCTTCTCACAGTCACCTTGCACCTTTACATCCACAGGCTTTACTCCTTCAGTACTCCATTCATGGCTTTTTCCTCCAGAAAGTCCTGTCTCAGTGTCAGCCTCTGGCTCTGCCAGCTTAGCCCTGGGCTCACGTTTGGACATGGGTATTTTCGTCCTCCGCACACAGTCTGGAGACTCCTGAAACACCACCACACGACACAAAGGTCAGGTCTCCAGGAATTACATGAACCTGGGGCAGTGGACTGGTAAATATTCCAACACTGACACATATTCCACAGTAACACACTTTGCAAATGAAAAGATGTGCAAGTATGTCTACATGGACATCAACATTTTGATATTTCATTCATTTATCTATTTGATGGCTGTTCTACACTGTACTCAAGAACACCCCACTTACATGACAACAACCAGCATTATGGTGGGAAGAAACTGTTCAGAGCTCTAGGGAAACCCATGAACACCTGCAGGTTGCTGGCAGAGCCTCCCAAGTATGACCAGGAGAGGAAGCTAGCAAGAACTGGACTTGAACTCACAGCCATTTTGAGCTACTATGCATTAACATAATACACTTGGTTTAATACAGTAACATGACTTATTATCAAAACCATCTATTCCACTGGTTTGACTTCTATTCACATTAAGTCATACTTAAAAAAGTGTTTGTTGGGCATAACACTACCATATCAGAAAAATAGGGTTGGTTGATGGGTATTTTTTTTTAATCTTATTCTTGAAAAACATAGGAATTTTAAAGAAATTATAAACATGGACAGCTTTTATCAAAACACCAATAAAACATTTAAGTAGGGCTTCAATTGGCATATTTTAGGATGGCCTCAGACATTTTACCTGGTTGTAACCATTCTTAAAAATCAGACTGAGAGTCAAATACAGAAAGCCTGTTATAGATAGGTGTCATATCTGAGCCCAAACTAAATCTCACCAGCTCAAAAGGCAGGGTGTGTCCTGCGTTAGCCCTGATCTTCCACATCAAGTTCTCCTCATCAGGGCTCAAAGTGAACCGCGTTTTCTCATCGTTATCAACCACCTTCTTCACATCTTCAAACTTGTAATGTTTCAGGTAGTTTAACTTTAGCAAGTCATCCACATATAAAAATCCTCCTGGAAAAGAGAAAAGGACGCTTTAAAACAACTGACAACTTTATCAAATCTATGTTCATTTTGGATTCAAACAGCAGGTTTATTTACTGATGTATTGATGAAGCTAATTTACTAGTGAAACATTTATGGGAAACAAACAAGGCGTTAGCTGTCAGCTATCCCAGTATTTATGACAGAAAAAGCAAGCTACAGATGGACGATGATGTGGCTGTTATGATGTGATGCTTTGCCCTAGGACTGCAAGACCCGGCTATTATACAGCCGTTTTGATCTTAAGTAACAATATGCTGCAATAAACAGTTAAAGTAAAATTCACATACCTTTCATAAAATTCAGACCATTACTGATGGCTGTATGACGCAGAATCCTTGCCAGGGAACGTGACAGTGTGACTAGGCGGTCCTACACAACATAAAACAATTTGACAAGGTAACTAGGTGGTCCTAAACATCATGAAACAATGTGACATGGTAACTAGGTGGTTTTAAACAACACAAAGCAATGTGATCAGGTAACTACATGTAGGTGGACCTACCCAACATGAAACAATGTGACAAGGTAACTAGGTGGTTCTAAACAACACAAAGCAATGTGATCAGGTAACTACATGTAGGTGGAACTACACAACATGGAACAATGTGTGAAGGTAACTAAGCGATTGAACACAACACAAAATGTGGCAACAACAGGAAGGTGACACAGTAACTGCCGGGCTTCCACACAACATAAAACAATGTGAAAAGGTAACTAGGTGGTTCTACACCACAGAACGTAATGTGAAAAGGTAATTAGGTGGTCTTACACAAAATAAAACAATGTGACGTGGTAACTAGGTGATCCTACACAACATAAAACAATGTGAAAAGGTAACCAGTGGTCTTACACAACATAAAACCATGTGACACGGTAACCTGTGATCCTACACAAAATAAAACAATGTGACATGGCAACTTGATGGTCCAACACTACATAACATAATGTGAAAAGGTAACCAGTGGTCTTACACAACATAAAACCATGAGACATGGTAACCAGTGGTCCTACATGACATAAAACAATGGACATGGTAACTAGCTGGTCTTACACAAAATAAAACAGGGTGACAAGGTAAGTAAGTGGTCTGACAACAAAAAACGATGTGACAAGCTAACTAGCTGGTCTGACAACAAAAAACAATGTGACAAGGTAAGTAGTTGGTCTGACAACAAAAAACAATGTGACAAGGTAAGTAGTTGGTCTGACAACAAAAAACAATGTGACATGCTAACTAGCTGGTCTGACAACAAAAAAACAATGTGATACGCTAACTAGCTGGTCTGAAAACAAAAAACAATGTGACAAGGTAACTAGGTGGTCTGACAACAAAAAACAATGTGACAAGCTAACTAGCTGGTCTGAAAACAAAAAGCAATGTGACAAGCTAAATAGCTGGTCTGCAAACAAAAAACAATGTGACATGGTAAGTAGGTGGTCTGACAACAAAAAGCAATGTGACAAGGTAAGTAGGTGGTCTGACAACAAAAAACAATGTGACAAGGTAAGTAGGTGATCTGACAACAAAAAACAATGTGACAAGGTAAGTAGGTGATCTGACAACCTGTGTGTAATATTTTACTTCTGGTGCATTGAAATGTACATTGTTTAAGTATACTGTAGGATATCATTCTACCTTCCCAACAAACCTCAAAATGCCTTTCCAATTCCACTAGAGCTCTTGAGCAAAATAAGTAACTCAGTCATGCACCACGTAATAGCACTTGTAGTCCTGAACTACAAACATGAAGTCCAACATACCTGTGTTACATACATATGCTTGAGCAAAAGTACAGCATGAAAAACATACACAGCTGTTAAGCAACGAGACATAGCAGCCTCTGATTGACAACCCTCTCCATCCAATACTGACTCTGCAGAGCCAGTATAGGGTTACCTCACCACAGCCCATGAGCCCAAGATCAAGGCATTTGTCAAGAAGATGTACCTAGCGCCAGGATGACTTACTTTGGCCTCACACCAGTAAGTTGACTTCTGATGTACCTAACACCAGGATGACTCACTTTGGCCTCCTCACACCAGTAAGTTGACTTCTGATGTACCTAATGCCAGGATGACTTACTTTGGTCTGATGCACCTAACGCCAGGATGACTTACTTTGGGCTTCTCACACCAATAAGTTGACTTCTGATGTACCTAACGCCCGGATTACTTACTTTGGCCTTCTGACACCATTAAGTTGACTTCTGATGTACCTAACACCAGGATGACTTACTTTGGCTTTCCACTCCAGTAAGTTGACTTCTGATGTACCTAACACCAGGATGACTTACTTTGGCTTTCTCACACCAATATGTTGACTTCTGATGTACCTAATGCCAGGATGACTTACTTTGGCCTTCTCACACCATTAAGTTGATTTCTGACGTACATAGCGCCAGGATGACTTACTTTGGCCTTCTCACACTATCCAGTTGACTTCTGACGCTTCAGTGAAAACTTTGGTGTTCAGTAATAATCAATTAAACAAATAAATTCACGACCACAAACTCACCTACATGTACAAGATAGGCAGATTTCAACCCCAACCATTCTACTAATAAAACCGGTAATGAGATTACTATTACCTGATACACTTGTACATATAATTACAGACAAAAGATAACATGCTCACCTGTCTGTAAGGTCGCCTCCTTCTGTACCTTCCTGAACTGTGTAATCCAGAGCTCACTCCAGACACACCTGATATCTGAATCAGGAATAAACACCAAACACAAGGAGACATGCTATGGCTGCTTACTGAATATCAGTGAAAATGACAAATCTAAAGCACAAGAATATTAATAATACTTACTAATTCCTTTTATCTACTCAAATTTTTTTAAAGCCACACTCTGCTGTTCAAGGTGAAAAAGAGTGCTTCAGATATATATGTTGAATTTTCAAGCCATTAAAATTAACAAACCAAACAAGACTTACCTGTAAGGTGAACTTTGATTATGGTTTTAACGATCTGTTATGAGTGCTTTGGGATTACGTCAGAGCGCATGCGCGTTGAACTATTCATAGTTTAGCTTATCAATAGATGTGGTTAATAACCAATAGAAGACAGGGATTTTGGGTGGTTCAGCACTTGTTAATGTATAAAGTTATATTCTTTTTCTTTTTTGGATTAGTGGCTTTTACTGCACTCAAGAAGGTTTCACTTCATATAAGACAGGTTTATGGGTGAACGAAAACGATACAAATTTTTGGAATGAATCTTCATAAACACCAGCATTTACAAAGATTGGATTTGAACTTGCGATCTCAGAGGTCAAAGACAGGTTGACCAGCCAAGACCACAAAATGAGAACACATACAACTGCCATATTATGTGTCAAAACAATGAGCACTATACCTCTATACCATTTATAGATGTACAAGTATTCTACCATATGTGCCTGCAGACAGACAGTACCAGGACACTCTGACCTGTGCTAATTAAGCAGGTTAGGTCCTGGTCAAAAATTGGGTGAATTTCTCACCCTGCTTAAAATCAAAACAACTGGCTTATGTGTAATAGAGCATATGCAACGTACACTGATGGTATGTCCACTGTTGGCCTTGATCTTCCAGCTGCCCTAGTCCAGCACCAGTTGAAACCGGTTCTTGTTATCGTTGACTACCACATCTTTGATGTCACAGATGTTGAAGCTTCTGAACGCTGGCACCCTCAGGACATCCTCCACAGGGAGAAAGCCGCCTGGGCAGGGATTAATGAGTGATACAGCAGTAACTTCACTTAAAGTTAGGGACCATTCCACAGAGCCATTTCTAACTTCAGTCAAAATCTGATTTCTTACATCTTATTTTTGGGCACTAGAAATTAAAATGACCACCACATCAGAAATGTTCTTTTTACAACAACTGCATCAAAATTTCAACTACCAGTGCCAAAAACTATGCACTGTCATGAGGTTTTCAATTTTCACTTACATGACAAATGGTTTTATGGTACTGGACCCTGTTTAGGTGACATTTACTGACATACATGTCGCTTACTAAATCCTACATCCTGTGTTATCCCAATTCATTGGCTCACCTTCCAAATTTTGTCCACCGTAATTATGTACTAAAATCTCACTGTAAATCCACATGTAGGGTTATGATGGACCGACTGTAAATCCACATGTAGGGTTATGATGGGCTGACTGTAAATCCACATGTAGGGTTATGATGGACTGACTGTAAATCCACATGTAGGGTTATGATGGGCTGACTGTAAATCCACATGTAGGGTTATGATGGGCTGAGTGTAAATCCACATGTACTGTTATGATGGGCTGACTGTAAGTCCACATGTAGGGTTATGATGGGCTGACTGTAAATCCACATGTAGGGTTATGATGGGCTGAGTGTAAATCCACATGTAGGGTTATGATGGCCTGACTGTAAATCCACATGTAGGGTTATGATGGGCTGATTGTAAATCCACATGTAGGGTTATGATGGGCTGATTGTAAATCCACATGTAGGGTTATGATGGGCTGATTGTAAATCCACATGCAGGGTTATGATGGGCTGACTGTAAATCCACATGTAGGGTTATGATGGGCTGATTGTAAATCCACATGAAGGGTTATGATGGGCTGATTGGAAATCCACATGTAGGGTTATGATGGACTGACTGTAAATCCACATGTAGGGTTATGATGGGCTGACTGTAAGTCCACATGTAGGGTTATGATGGGCTGACTAAATCCACATGTAGGGTTATGATGGGCTGACTGTAAATCCACATGTACTGTTATGATGGGCTGACTGTAAATCCACATGTACTGTTATTATGGGCTGACTGTAAATCCACATGTACTGTTATGATGGGCTGATAGTTGTTAAAGTGTTACATCAGATCTAGTGAGCAACAAACCAGTATAAAAACAGCCATCAAATCTGACTATGGCTTGGCTTAAGTCAGGGATGTGTCAGACTAACCCATTTTGCCAAAATTCTGTGTAGGTTTTCATGCAAATTTTTTATCTCAGTTATTTTACTGTTGTTTAATGTTATTCTGAAGAATAGTTCTCTACAGGATACATGTAGCAGTTACAGAAGATTGCCCAATCGGAGATACCACACCTTAAATGAACAGAAAAATAGCACTCCACACTTTTTTTCAATGTCCATTCATACAGAATTGAACAATAACAGACAACCTCTACGTAATTCTACCTTATAAAAAAGCATAACTACAAACATATTGCCCATAACTATCTCACAATCAGTTCCCTAAAGAAATGCATAAGCTCCAACTCCAAACTCACTGCATGTACCTCTCAAGGACACCAAAAAAAAGCTTTTCTGCAATTATTGCCTAGATCCTGGTTCCCTAGGTCACAAATGCTAAACTCCCAGTGATTTATCACTTGGGTCTCCGTTACATATACCCACAGAACTTGTCAAAAGTAAAATTCCCACCACTTATGTCTCAAAGCTCAGTTCATTACTGAACAGAGCACCTGCTTCCTGTGAACAAGAACAAATTTTGCTGCAACTCAGTACTCAGAACTCAGTTCCTACAAAACTGGACAAAATGAAAATCTGTTCCCTATGGCAAAGGAAAACTGAACTGGATAGAATTCCCAAAAGCCACCATCTTTCTATTCAGTTTCTTAGAGAACTCTGGACCATGTTAGTTAATCTTCACAATCAGAAGTTAATCTTCGCAATTATCTAGAATTCCCTACAGCACTGGACAACAGCCACAGAAATTATTAGCACATTTAGTTAGTTTTCTAGAGAACTGGTCAACAATAAGATTTGGGTTCCATACAGAACTAGAAAACAGCATAATCCCCTGAGAACTGGAAAACAGCATAATAGCCTAAGAACTGGAAAACATCAAAATACAGTTCCCCATGGACAAATTTAGGACACTACTGGGCTGAACAAAAGTAAAATTTGTTTCCCAATAGAACAACAGAACAAAATTCCCAGAAACTTTTGCCTTTTCGAACAGGTCTCTTGAGAAATGGACAACAGCACAGTCTCATTAATTTTTTCCCTCAACCCTTGGTTCTTAATAGATCGGGACATGCAAAATTTGCTGTAATTTATCACCCAGAAGTCACTTGAAAAAAAAGCAGGTATAGCAAAATTCACAGCAGTTATTTGCCCGAACTTTCTGCAATACATTCTTCATTTGTTTATTGTTTCTTAATGTGATACTCAATAAATTTTTCACTTATACACTGGCAACTAATTTTCTGGGGGAGGAAAATGCAGAGTAAACCACTGACCTTTGGCAAGTTCCCATGTGAAACCTGTATATGTCACACTGGTGAAATTTAAAGCATATTTAGCACTGTTCCTTGAGACTAAGACCCTAACAATATTGGAGGTAGATTAGACTAGAAACATCCCTGTCCACAAAAAAGATGGAACACACACTTCAGGTAAGTTGAAAGACAAGCATGTTAACCATGCCACCACGAGCCATTCCTCCTTGCCACACTGGGTAAGGGCAAAGAACACAGGAATTTATTACCCAGAACTTCTTATAGAATTAGATAACTGGAAACCTCTCTGTATTCATCTCTCAGGGCTCAGTTTTCCACAGAAGTAGACAATGGCACCATTGCAAAAATTTTCCACCCTCACATGTGTATTGTATTACCTGACATCAAGGTGAGGCCATAATCTTCTGCAGAATGTCGCAATAACCAGCTCAAGGTTTTTGACAAACGCACTCGAGCATCCTGAATTAATTGACAAGAAACATTACTTTTTGGGGTTTAATGAAACTCAACATTCATTGATGCCTTCTTTTTTTGCTTATCATCACCTTAAATAAAACCTTAAAACATTTAAATTAACACATCAGAAATTAGGACGAAATCAAAAATAAACTCCTAAACACTAATTTTCAATGAATGACAAAGAAATTATTAAGCCAGGACTTTTGTATACCAGTATCAGAGTCAACCCATACACCAACTGACCAAATGACTTACATAGATCTGAAGTGCTCTTTCTGAAGATGTGGCTTTTGTCTTCTGGTCATCACAAGCTCGACCTCCGCCACATCTCGTCTTTGTGTCATCCATAGTCTGAAATCGAGATCTGCTTTTCATGCCATCCTTAGCCTGACCTCCATGGGATAATGTCATTGCATCCCTAGCCTGACCTCCTCGAGATCTTCTCTTCGTGCTATTCCTGGCCCCATCTCCACGAGATCTTGTCTTCGTGCTATTCCTGGCTCCATCTCCACGAGATCTTCTCTTCGTGCTATTCCTGGCCCCATCTCCACGAGATCTTGTCTTCGTGATCTTCACACATGTACTGCGACCTTCCTGAGATTTTGTCTTGTTATCCCACTTACTTCGACCCCCATGAGTTCTGTCATACCTGGCTTTAGATGACAGTTTTCTTGAACCTTTCTTCTTGACTGCCAAGAATGAACTACCCAGGGCAATAGTTTTCCGTTTCTGTGCGGCTTTACACAACTGCACAGTTCTCTCAGGCTCCCAGCCAGGTTTTTCTGCTGACGCTCTGGGACCGGACAGCTGACATCCCCTGTGTATGTCCTCTTTTGCTTTCAGGTTGGAACTACATCTCATTGCGACAATTCTTTTCTCTTCAGAACAGGAGAACTTCTTGGCAGACAATGGCAACAAATTCTTTACTTTTTCCTCTTTTATATCATACTTAGCACTGTCTGATGTTTCTGAAATCAAACTTTCTATTTCTGTAGATTTTCCACATTTCTCGATCGTTTTCTCAGTTATACTCGAGACGGAGTGATGTCTCAGCTTTGCTTTACCCTCAGATCTACTCTTTGCTTTCTTGTACAGACTTGTGCAGACTCTCATTCTTACCAGTCTCTTGGGTGAGTTTTCTGATTCTTCAGCTGAAGTTTCTGGCCATTCACTAATTACTTTCAAGTCACCATCAAACACTTCTTCCTGATGCTTATCTCCTTCACACAGCCCAATCACTTCTGGAAAACCTCCACCAGTCTCATCCCATTCTACGAAATCTCCACCCAGTCTGCTTCCTTCCCACAAATTTTGACGTGTGTCCATCAAGTTCTCATTCATTTCATTCAATCCTGAAACATCTCCAGATTTCTCCATCAGCTTTGGGAAATTTCCATTTATACGTGTCAATTCTGAGGAATCTCCAAGTGACTCCCGTTGTCCTGCAAAATCTGCGTCAAAATATGTCACCTCCATGTTGTCATCAAGAGAGATCTCGCTGTAATCTGATGGCCGCCTGAGCTCATCCCACCGACTCTCATCTGCTCATCAACACATCCCAATAAGGAGACACATGTATGTTACACAATACTGAAGCATCCACCTACAGTACACATATTTCTGATATGCATATACCTAGGCTACAAGTATAGTTCTGATCTCTCTCACATATTCAACGTATAAAATGCTTTTCTCTGCACTGCCAATCTGGAATATTAACATTAAAAATCCTTCCTCAGCCTAGAGATCGTCTGGCACTACCAGAGTGCACCATCAATCAGTTTTACACACAGGCTTATTACTTTATGAAGCAATACTAATTTCACTTCTTAGCTTGAAATGATAAACTTTTACAAATGAAAACTAGAGCCAAGGCAGCTTGATCTCAACAAGGGCTGACACATATCTTTTCTTTTATATTTTTGAGTACATTTAACAAGGAATACATATTTATATATTTCACAACAAAATACGTATTCAACTTCGTTACAACACAATAGGGCAATAAGGCTGCCCAGTTAATCATCACGTTGTGGAAATGTCAACCTGACAATGAAGGATAATAGCAGGTACATGCATATAACTTTGTACAAGTCATGTATGTTAAATACTCACTTAACAAATATACGTGTATATGTAGCTTAAGTTTATTTTCCAGAAAAATTTAATGATTCAAAAAGGTTTATGTATTATCATCTGTTGTGCACTTTTCTTTTTCAGAAAATTTCTTTCAGAAGATCCTCAAACAAGAGTCTCCAGACAAAAATAAAAGGCATTCCCGTGCCTCCTTTTACCGTATTCTTTAGGCTCAAAGTGAGATATTAACCCATAAAGATACACCTGATATAGCCTTATGAACTTCACAGTTCCGTGTTTATACTTATTCTTCATGTGTGAAAAGTGTTCTCATGAAATCTTGTGCGGCAATATCATGCTTACATACTAAATTTGGAGGGTATTTGTCGAGTTGCCTTCGCAGATCATATTTGTTTCTGAAAGATCCATTTGCAAGAAATCTCATAATACCAGTCATTGATCACTGCGCTGTTTTTAACTTTGATATCTGTGTGTAGTACTGTAAATTTTGTGGGTTACTTACAACTGCTGCTGTTTGAGAGGTGATGATACTGGATCCCCTTTCCTCTCCCTCGACCACAGCGCCCGCCGCCTCGAAATGCCAGCCCTTTCAACCATCGTAATGTTTTGGACAAATTTTGTACCAAAGGTGGACTTTCATGGTACTTTCCTGACATCATTCTCCTGAAGTTACAGCCCTACACATTCAGATTTGGTTAACATTCAATGCTTCCTAAATTATCACCACTGATCATACCTTGAATGAAAGAAAACAGAAATATGCATAAGTTGAATTATAAAATTGAATAAACATAAGATCCTATTGATACCACAATTAAAAATAAAAACAAAAACTCGTAATAACTACCCAAGGAACTATATCCACAAACAAATCTTTCCTAGGTCAATAAAAACTGCATATTACCATTGAAGTTTGTATCAGTTGTTTCTGTTCAGTTATTATCACACCTCTTTACAGTACGATAAATATGGAAATATTTTTGGGAGTTCTTTGTTTGTGAATATCTATTCTGAGATTTGGGGAAAATTATACACAATAAAATTTGCATACAATCAAAACATTGATCTGACGTGTTGTTTATGGTCCAGATAGAGTGCTGGGGTGTAAACCACTTATCAGCTGTTCTAAAATTTATGTGTTCAAAATTATAGACATACTAAAATACAAGAAAACTTAATCAGGGTTGTTAAATCACTGTCATCCTTCATCACTGTAGATTACCCACCCAACTCCCAAGGGTCAAAACAGGGCACTCAATTGATGGAGAAACTTTAGGACAAACACTAAACATAATTACCCCTCACATGTAAGAGATATAGGTAGAAGAAATTTGATATTTTAAGTCCAGCAACTTGCCTAGAACTGTCACCATCCCATAAAGTGGCTTGCAATCCTCATTTACTGTGTTTCTGCATTCAGAGAGAGTGAACAGTTCTGACACCATACCTAGCTGTGAAGCACATATCTATCTCGTGACTTTTCTACTCATATGATGAATTCTTACTGATTGTTTTTTTATTTTTTTATTTTTCAGTGATCAACAACAAAATGGTGCAGGTAGTATTTCTTTATTTATTTACCTATTTCTTTATTTGTTTAAAGACAATGTTCTACAACAATAAACAATCAGAATTCTCACTGACTACTGGAGTGATGAAGGTAATGGGCACTTTTTCGACAAGTGTGAATAACATGCAATGTATTTTCCAATACAGTTTGTGATTTGACACTTGTACCATGCGCTGTCAATTTTCATCTCTTAGCATCCAAGAATAATTCAATTTCAAATGTTGATAGAAGCCAAGTCTTGTAGAAGGGACCGCCCTGACTGCAAAGAAAACTGAAATCACCCAGCTCCGGCTCGAGAGGTCGACACTGATCGAACCACCACACCGCATGGCCGTCACACAAGGACTCACTGGTACTGGCTTCCCACAAATAACAAATATAAATAGAATGAAGAATGCTTAATAATCATTGACAGAAATCGTTTTGGTGTAGGATACCACTCAGCTTACAAACTTTCAGATGACATCTGCTGAACATTCAGGTTTGGTTTGCGCCTTGCTTTCTCCTAAATCTCCCCTGGCTCACACCATTCTTGTCTCCGCCGAATGAAGAGTGCTCCTCAGCATCTCAGCGTTTTCATAGGTTCTCTCCTGATCAAGAGAGGCAAAATAAAGTTCCCGTATATAAATTGCCAATGTAAAACTACCTGTGTAAATCAAAGCCATGTAGACTCACAGATATACAAGTCTACACATTATAAACGTAACTTTGTCGACTTCCAGGTAATCTCTTCATAGGCCTATATATGTTTGAAAACTCGTTTCAGCGCATCCAACTGCCAAGAATAGGCCACCATCTCACCACTTGCAAAAGTACAAGCATTCTTCATATACATTAAGACTTTGTCCCTGGATTTTAGCTTCATAGCTACGCCTAAATCGAAAATGTCAGACAGATAAAAAAATTTTTATTTGGAATACATGCCGGTTGTTTTTGTTTTGTTTTGTTGTTTTTTTTTTGTTTTTTTTTTTTTTTGTTTTGTTTCTTTTACATAGTTTTAGCGTATTGGTGTATACCGATATTTACTTCTCTTGTTAGTAGGCCTGCAAGATAGAACCTAAGTATGAACAGAGTGTTCAGGATAGATTGGATATGTGAGCAGTTGAAATCAAAGCGCAACTGAGATAGACGTACATACACGTCTGTAGGCTTATAAAGTTGATTAACATATACATTACGGTTGTATGGTTCTCGATGTGCATATTGATTTTATTCATCCGCCTAGAACATTCTTTGCTGCTTGTTTGCACGAATTTCTCCCAGTTAAAGACAACATATAACGGTAACATGGTACACGATTTGGATAGGGCCTACTGATTTTATTCATCCGCCTATAGACCACTCCTTGCGTTTTTCCGTCATCACTGAAAGCTGTTAACTGCTTCTCTTTGCCCGAATCACTGCTAATTGATTTCTTTATATACTTTATTGGCTCTGGAGTGGTTTGTGTTAAACGTTAGTTTTGGAAATTGGTCTTGAGATTATTGGCCCTGAATGCTCATTTCTCTTCACGCCGGTGATATACGAAAGGGTGTTTCACTGACTGCAGAGATTCGCCACATTGTTATTGGCTTTTGGGGCTTGTTTTGCCTAACTAGTGCATGGAACTAAGAATTTGCTTTATACAAGTACCTCGGTAATCTTGGGGATTAGACCTGTAGGCCTATATGAATGATTGTTGAGTGGTTTTACAAAAGATCTTAAATCTCACTGTAATTTGTGACATTACATGGGTCAGGCTGGGTTCTACCACTCCACGTGCATGAGGCAGGCTGCGAATTAAGGACCTCATTGCCCAATATAGGCAGGGCTAGCTACTTGTTGACCTTCTCAGAAAAATTTGTCAGAATTTTCCCAGTGGAAAAACCTTTATTTGCAATTTACTATTCTGAAATTCTTGTTCAGAACAACTACTCAACGTTGAAATCAGAGCGACGACAGAATTCATGTTTGGGATGGTTTCTCTTCCCACCTATGCCACAGGTTAACAGAGCAACTCCTTACTCCATTTGAGACAAGCACGGAATTATCTGTTTTACCGCCATGCTTTTCTGAAACAGCTGATTAGCCTCAACTGTCTTCTGCTCTCTGCTTAGCACTTGTCACAACTATAGGCCGATGTGACTACCGTCTTGTGCATTTTGTTTCTGTACAACCGAAATAGGCTTCATTTTGGTCAACACTAACTGCCACATTTGTTTCGTAGTTGTAACGTAACAGAAGAAATGATTCCATGCGTTTCCTCATGCATTAACCCGTGCACATCCTATTGCCTGCTATCCCATACATAAGCTACATGTAACATGTCATCTTAGACATTTACAAAGGGCCTTGTAAGTTCAACCTGTTTTTACTTCTATGCCCACAGTATATACATGCATATGTCTCAGTGTACATTTATGTTCATTCTTGCAATAAAACCGAAATTCTCAATCAAGTATGGCCTTGTGTCATTGGAGTTGCCATAGTACTCCGCTCTGTAATATGTTTACAGCTCGTTCATTTTCATTTGCCCGGCGGTATATTGACTACCTTTTAGCGATAAGTAACCCCCATTTTGTTTGAATGGCGAAATAAATACTTGTATATCCGCCTTCCTTGGATTTTAAGTAGACAATTACAGATAGTCATGATGGTACAGCTTATTGGGACGTACATCTGTTCAAGGATGACCAAGGTCTCGTCTCAAGCCGCCTCCATAACAAAAGAGTTAAAATCTGAGAATTCTCTTCATAGTTGTACTTTCAGTTCATTAGTGGTATGTGCTAAAAGTTTTCTTTTGGACATTTACCTCTCGATTATTATCGATTCGATGTCGCCATTCTCAAGAATACTTCACTTATACGACGGCATTTTGGTGGGGGAAACCAGCAAGGGATGTCACACCCAAATGTGTGTGACACCTGACAAAAGTGAATGTAATACATGTAGCACTAGTGAATGTAATACATGTAGCACTAAATCACTTTCCTGTATGTATGCCTGCTTAGGTTTAATCTCATAAGTCATATGATGGCGAAGAGTCCTTAACATGTATATATATAAAATGTGCCTTCTTGTTGAAGGTTGAGTCCATGAAACCTACGTGCTGCTGCCACTGGAACATCATGCAGAAGACACCAGGCATGACACCCCACCCTGTCACATTATACTGGCACTAGGCCAGTCAATTCTGTCTCCTTGCTCTAACCTCTCAACGCTGAGAGCGAAGCAATGCGGCCAAAAGAACCATTTTTAAAATCACCCGACCCCGAGGCAGACGCTCTAACTACCAGGCCACCGAGGCGGTCGCGCAAAGTATAAAGTTTCTGTATCTCTGGAGGTGAAACTTGACAAAACGAATGTTATATCACTTTCCTGCGCAAGTCAGTGTGCATGAATCAATGACTGATTATTGCTCTGTGTAACTCTGGCGCTATTACAATGACTGATTACTGCTCTGTGCCACCCTGGCGCTATTACAATGACTGATTACTGCTCTGTGCCACTCTGGCGCTATTACAATGACTGATTACTGCTCTGTGCCACTCTGACGCTATTACAATGACTGATTACTGCTCTGTGCCTCTCTGGCGCTATTACAATGACTGATTACTGCTCTGTGCCACCCTGGCGGTATTACAATGACTGATTACTGCTCTGTGCCACCCTGGCGCTATTACAATGACTGATTACTGCTCTGTGCCACCCTGGCACTATTACAATGACTGATTACTGCACTGTGCCACCCTGGCGCTATTACAATGACTGATTACTGCTCTGTGCCACTCTGGCACTATTACAATGACTGATTACTGCTCTGTGCCACTCTGGCACTATTACAATGACTAATTACTGCTCTGTGCCACAATGGCACTATTACAGCCCAGGTGGATTTGAAGCTTGATAAAGTGGACAAAATAAGAACAAATAACTTTCCTTTTGACAAGGCTTTGAAATCTGATAAAGTCAAGTGTAATAATACCAAATCATATTCCTTTACACGTTGATATGAATCCTATTCGAAGTGGACGTAACAGCACTGTGTCACTTTCCTGTCCGCATGGAAGTCAAGCCTGGTAAAGTGGACGTAGCAGCACTGTGTCACTTTCCTATCCGCATGGAAGTCAAGCCTGGTAAAGTGGACGTAACAGCACTGTGTCACTTTCCTGTCCGCATGGAAGTCAAGCCTGGTAAAGTGGACGTAGCAGCACTGTGTCACATTCCTGTCCGCATGGAAGTCAAGCCTGGTAAAGTGGACGTAGCAGCACTGTGTCACTTTCCTGTCCGCATGGAAGTCAAGCCTGGTAAAGTGGACGTAGCAGCACTGTGTCACATTCCTGTCCGCATGGAAGTCAAGCCTGGTAAAGTGGACGTAGCAGCACTGTGTCACTTTCCTGTCCGCATGGAAGTCAAGCCTGGTAAAGTGGACGTAGCAGCACTGTGTCACATTCCTGTCCGCATGGAAGCCAAGCCTGGTAAAGTGGACGTAGCTGTGTCACTTTCCTGTCCGCATGGAAGCCAAGCCTGGTAAAGTGGACGTAACAGCGCCGTGTCACTTTCCTGTCCGCATGGAAGTCAAGCCTGGTAAAGTGGACGTAACAGCACCGTGTCACTTTCCTGTCCGCATGGAAGTCAAGCCTGGTAAAGTGGACGTAGCAGCACTGTGTCACATTCCTGTCCGCATGGAAGTCAAGCCTGGTAAAGTGGACGTAGCAGCACTGTGTCACTTTCCTGTCCGCATGGAAGCCAAGCCTGGTAAAGTGGACGTAGCAGCGCTGTGTCACTTTCCTGTCCGCATGGAAGTCAAGCCTGGTAAAGTGGACGTAGCAGCGCTGTGTCACTTTCCTGTCCGCATGGAAGCCAAGCCTGGTAAAGTGGACGTAGCTGTGTCACTTTCCCGTCCGCATGGAAGTCAAGCCTGGTAAAGTGGACGTAGCAGCACTGTGTCACTTTCCTGTCCGCATGGAAGTCAAGCCTGGTAAAGTGGACGTAGCAGCGCTGTGTCACTTTCCTGTCCGCATGGAAGCCAAGCCTGGTAAAGTGGACGTAACAGCGCCGTGTCACTTTCCTGTCCGCATGGAAGTCAAGCCTGGTAAAGTGGACGTAGCAGCACTGTGTCACTTTCCTGTCCGCATGGAAGTCAAGCCTGGTAAAGTGGACGTAACAGCACTGTGTCACTTTCCTGCCCGCATTGGAAGAGAAGCCTGTTGGATGCAATGTCAGCACATCACTGACCAGTACATGAAATCAGTTCCTGGTTTAAATGCATCTACACTGAAGGTATATGCATGTTCATGACTGATTCTCACATCACAACTGATGGCAGACAAAACACAACAAGACACAAAAGAAAAGCAAAAAACAAAGCAATCCTTTTTTAGTACTTTTAATACATGATTTTCCTGAAAGGTTAGTGCTTCTGATAACTTGTTTAGGGTAGTGTCTGTAATATATGATGATGTGGAATATCTATTCCTATAAATGTATATGCAAACATCCACATGAGCTGTTATAAAATTACACGAAGACTTCACAGCAGCATAACGTAGTTCTCAATACAAACAAAGTCTTTGTATCATCCAAAGCTACAAGCAAAAGTAATACAGGGCATCACACAACTGTACAGGTACAGCAACACAAATAATTCATGTGATTATTTAACCATACATGTAAATATATTAAGTATAGTAGATTTAACGCATTCTGACTTAAAGAAAAGAAAAAGCAGTATGTGTTAGTCTGTTAGTCTGACCTCATCTGTGAGTACAGACCTGTTCAAAATATTATCCGTAATAACTCTGTTTGCACTACAATCATAACTAAGAACATATAGAATTTCAGAGGGAGTATGAACATGAGTGATTTCATACAGCGCCAAACAATTTGTAATAACTTTGTTCACACTGCAATCTGTAATAACTCTATTCACAATTCAATCATAGCTACAAACATTTAGAATTTGAGAGGGAGTATGAACATGGGAGTGATTTCATACAGCTCTAAACAATTGTAATAACTCTGTTCACAATGTAATCTGTAATAACTCTATTCACATTGCAATCTTTAATAACTCTGTTCACACTGCAATCTGTAATAACTGTGTTCACATTGCAATCTGCAATAACTCCATTCACAATACAATGATGAATAAATGACTAAATAGAATTTCACCCTAAATGGAACTGATATATACACAAAGGGAGTATGAACAGGGGAGTGGATTTCATACAATTGAAGATATAATTAAATAATTCAAACCTAAACTGTCAGTAATAAATGTTACATCAAAAAAGTTTTTCTCGCCATCGCAGACAAAATTGAGAGATTCACATGCACTCAACAAAATCAGCACTTTATGAGATCTCCTTGAATCCAAGGGATTCAGGTATTTTCCACACAAAAATCAACAAAATCACTAATGTCTTCAATCGCCAAACCTAGACACATTTATCTTATGAAAATTAGCACATTCATTGCTCTTCAATCCACAACATCTAGACATATATGTTTTTATCTTTTACAAGAAAACTGAACACATTTCTTTCTATTCACTGATTTATGTTCAAACTAATACAGGCCACACATGATTCAGGGATAACTCAAACTCCTATATCGATACATACTAATACCACAGGCTCTACAATACACTTGTACAGTTACCTTGAATATGACAAAATGGGAAAGGAAACAAATGGCATCTGCTAAGACACAGATTCTTACCAGACTCTGAGCAAAAAAGAAAAGTGAAGCAGAAATGTTCAAGACAAGTCACATATGCCAGGGCATTGTTTAGGGATACCTGTAGACGTCACTGTTCGGTAATGTAACACACTATACAGAAGAATTTGACCTAAATCATGAAATTTATTTAAACACAATAGGTTATTTTCTCTTACTTCTTTTTTTTTGTGACCCTAGATGTTGAATCTTTAGACACTTGCTCATTGTGGCAGAAAGTTTAGCTATCTTCCTCTTCGCAAACAACTCTTTCTCGGCAGCGTCATCGATCTCAGTTTTCACTTTCTCATACATCTCTCCTTTCCAGATCATGTCAGATGATATCTTATCACTGAAAGCAGAATTTAATGTGTCATGAATTTGTAATTTGGAAGAAAACTCCAGAAGCTGAATGAAACTGACTTTTGTATTGAAGATAAATTCTTACAAAAGTACGCCCACTGTTGAAAACAGACGTAAATATGATATCTCCAATGTAGATAAACCTTCTGCCCTAACAGATAACAGATGCCCTAGGCTGAAAACGAAAGTAAATGTCACACACAGGTCTTCCTCAGACGGCCATGAGACCATCTTGTGTGAAAGGCCTATACTCTCAAGTGACACACGTATCTGATTGAAAGTGAGCCTCGGAATCCTAAATACACAATAACGCATAGGTAGGTTTGCTTTGTGAAACAGTCGTATGTCGTAACATTTAACGTAGGACTTGAATTGCGACTTACGACCCTTAGTGAAATGAGTCCCTGGAGCCTAATGCAAGGACTTTATAATCTGACTACACCACTTACTGCAATGTCTGGTATACTTTCGTAAGTGTCGTCAGTGTTGTTTTGATGACTGACATCATGTCGTCTGTGAACGGTCGTTTATCCCAGTCAATCCGTTCGTCACCGGCGACCGAGGCCTCAGAGCACGACAGCTGCTGGGCTATGTTCCATAGAGAATCCCTGGCACTGGCATCCAAGTTGCTGTCAAGCTCTGCCAATTTCTCATACATGGTCTGATAAAATAGGAGGAGTTAAAAGCCATCACTCAACATACCAGTTAGACTCTGAAAACTGCCATTAAAAACGCAGTCACACATAACGGTAAATAAGTGTACGTAAACAATGTTATGTGTAATTGCGGACAGTTTAAGAAACTGGGAAACAAGTGTTACATTTATTTGTTTTTACTGTTACTGAAGGGCTCAAATTCTGCCATTATATATGACTTACTGATGTAAACTCCAGTCTAATGTTGTCATCTGGTTACATTATATTGAACTTTGCATACATTTTCCATCTCTGTTTATCCGAAATGCTTGAAGCTACCCTTCACAAAGCCTTCTCTGTTAATTGCACTATGGTGGGAGGAATTTAATGCAAATCAAACTGATGCCCATTTTCCATGTTCTCTGTTTATCTCAATTTTTGAAGGCACAATTCACATTAGTCTTCTCACGAAAGAATTTTTCTTGATCCATACAAATGCATGTTCTTCTCAAAACAACTTAAGCTGGACTTCAGTACATCTGTGTCCAACAAAAACCAACAGTACCATATCTAACATGGGGACATCTGAGCACCTGAACAATGGAGAAAATTAGGGAGGGGCGTGTTTGTGACTTGAAGTTACCGGAAGAAAGAGATTTCATTTGCACCGTTCATGTCTCTGGAACACGGAGTGATTAACTGATGTCCACAAAAGCTGTCTTGTCAAGTCACATCATACAGCTGGACCTTTTCTCACCACAGCAACACAAGAGATTTACCTCAAATCTTGATCTCAAAACTCAGCTCGTCCAGTATGGCTCAGTTGTTGCCGATGTGACATTAAGCCATAATCATTTCATGAAAACTCCTGGAGACATACCTGTATATCACACAGCTTGACATGACTCACACATATCTCATACTCCTCAAACAGTGTCTTGCAGGTAGGAACACAACTGTACAAAACCTGTAAAGAAGAGACAATGGAATATCATAATATCTAAAGCTCCTAAACACATCTGCGTTATGGCAATCCAGCCCACAAGAAGGGACTTGAAATGCCAGTAAGTACTACGATCAGATAACAATAATATCTGACAAGCTTCCTACTGGACAGCAAGTTAACAATTTCTTGAAATTTTATAACAATATACAAACCAGTCTTGGAGATATTGCAGGCAGCTGGACAGATATGGTAGCAATATTCTTTGATCACAACTGACTGACAGTTAGAAAAAAGTGGAAGTACACAATTGCAAACAAAATGTCCTCATCAAACAACCCAACTTGGCAGGGATCTCCCTTCCCTGTACTCCATGTATAGTGGATATTTAGACTACTTTCTTTTCCTTTTCTATCCACTCTACTGAACAGTCACACAGCCCTGAGAAGGGATGTAATATAATCTACTACTTTGCATGGTAGAATTTACCTTGCATGTAAGAGAAAAACTCACATCCAAAACTGCCATACCTTTGCAATGGTCTTATTGTTCTCGATGAGGTCAAACAGTGGCTGATTCTCGCTCAAACAATCCGGACACTTTGAGAGATCGAAGACGTAGATATTCTTGTAGACATCACTTATACATATGGATGAAAACTTCTGTGCTTTGTCAGGAAAACAAGCAACAGTAATGACGTTCTCTTTACTGTCTTCAATGTTCTCAATAAACTCTACTGCCTCCTTTATTTTCTCCACACTGTCAATCACCTGTGTGGTTGGAGAGGCTGTAAGTAGAACAGAGGACTACAGAAACTTCACAGGTAACGGATAGATAATTTCTCCACACTGTCAATCACCTGTGTGGTTGGAGAGGCTGTAAGTAGAATAAAGGACTACAGAAACTCCACAGGTAACGGATAGATAATTTCCCCACACTGTCAATCACCTGTGTGGTGGGAGAGGCTGTAAGTAGAACAGAGGACTACAGAAACTCCACAGGTAACGGATAGATAATTTCCCCACACTGTCAATCACCTGTGTGGTTGGAGAGGCTGTAAGTAGAATAAAGGACTACAGAAACTCCACAGGTAACGGATAGATAATTTCTCCACACTGTCAATCACCTGTGTGGTGGGAGAGGCTGTAAGTAGAATAAAGGACTACAGAAACTACACAGGTAACAGGTAGATAACTTCTCCACACTGTCAATCACCTGTGTGGTGGGAGAGGCTGTAAGTAGAATAAAGGACTACAGAAACTTCACAGGTAACGGATAGATAATTTCCCCACACTGTCAATCACCTGTGTGGTGGGAGAGGCTGTAAGTAGAACAGAGGACTACAGAAACTCCACAGGTAACGGATAGATAATTTCTCCACACTGTCAATCACCTGTGTGGTTGGAGAGGCTGTAAGTAGAATAAAGGACTACAGAAACTCCACAGGTAACGGATAGATAATTTCTCCACACTGT
Source organism: Acanthopleura granulata (assembly GCA_016165875.1). Classification (NCBI taxonomy): domain Eukaryota; kingdom Metazoa; phylum Mollusca; class Polyplacophora; order Chitonida; family Chitonidae; genus Acanthopleura; species Acanthopleura granulata. Next base: position 614,608 of record JABBOT010000010.1, read on the forward strand.
CAATCACCTGTGTGGTGGGAGAGGCTGTAAGTAGAATAAAGGACTACAGAAACTACACAGGTAACAGGTAGATAACTTCTCCACACTGTCAATCACCTGTGTGGTGGGAGAGGCTGTAAGTAGAATAAAGGACTACAGAAACTCCACAGGTAACGGATAGATAATTTCCCCACACTGTCAATCACCTGTGTGGTTGGAGAGGTTGTAAGTAGAATAAAGGACTACAGAAACTCCACAGGTAACGGATAGATAATTTCCCCACACTGTCAATCACCTGTGTGGTTGGAGAGGCTGTAAGTAGAATAAAGGACTACAGAAACTCCACAGGTAACGGATAGATAATTTCCCCACACTGTCAATCACCTGTATGGTGGGAGAGGCTGTAAGTAGAATAAAGGACTACAGAAACTCCACAGGTAACGGATAGATAATTTCTCCACACTGTCAATCACCTGTGTGGTGGGAGAGGCTGTAAGTAGAATAAAGGACTACAGAAACTCCACAGGTAACGGATAGATAATTTCCCCACACTGTCAATCACCTGTGTGGTGGGAGAGGCTGTAAGTAGAATAAAGGACTACAGAAACTCCACAGGTAACGGATAGATAATTTCTCCACACTGTCAATCACCTGTGTGGTGGGAGAGGCTGTAAGTAGAATAAAGGACTACAGAAACTCCACAGGTAACGGATAGATAATTTCTCCACACTGTCAATCACCTGTGTGGTGGGAGAGGCTGTAAGTAGAATAAAGGACTACAGAAACTCCACAGGTAACGGATAGATAATTTCTCCACACTGTCAATCACCTGTGTGGTGGGAGAGGCTGTAAGTAGAATAAAGGACTACAGAAACTCCACAGGTAACGGATAGATAATTTCTCCACACTGTCAATCACCTGTGTGGTGGGAGAGGCTGTAAGTAGAATAAAGCACTACAGAAACTCCACAGGTAACGGATAGATAATTTCTCCACACTGTCAATCACCTGTGTGGTGGGAGAGGCTGTAAGTAGAATAAAGGACTACAGAAACTCCACAGGTAACGGATAGATAATTTCTCCACACTGTCAATCACCTGTGTGGTGGGAGAGGCTGTAAGTAGAATAAAGGACTACAGAAACTCCACAGGTAACGGATAGATAATTTCTCCACACTGTCAATCACCTGTGTGGTGGGAGAGGCTGTAAGTAGAATAAAGGACTACAGAAACTCCACAGGTAACGGATAGATAATTTCCCCACACTGTCAATCACCTGTGTGGTGGGAGAGGCTGTAAGTAGAATAAAGGACTACAGAAACTCCACTGGTAACGGATAGATAATTTCTCCACACTGTCAATCACCTGTGTGGTGGGAGAGGCTGTAAGTAGAATAAAGGACTACAGAAACTCCACAGGTAACGGATAGATAATTTCTCCACACTGTCAATCACCTGTGTGGTGGGAGAGGCTGTAAGTAGAATAAAGGACTACAGAAACTACACAGGTAACAGGTAGATAACTTCTTCACACTGTCTATCAGCTGTAGGATTGGAGAGGCTGTAAGTAGAACAGAAGACTAAAGAAACTGCACAGGTAACAGGTAGATAATTTCTGCCCTGTCAATCATCTGTAGTACTGATCAGGTTGTAAGTACAACAAAGGACTACAGAAACTACACAGGTAACCGGTAGATAATTTCTCCACACTCCTGATCAGCTGTATGACTGGAGAGGTTGTAAGTAGAACAGAAGACGAAATAAACTATAGAGGTAACAGGGACATCATTTCTCCACATTCTCTATCAGCTGTCTGACTGGAGAGGCTGTGAATAGAATGCAGGACTACAGAAACTGCACAGGCAACAGGTGCACAATTTCTCCACACTGTCAGTCACCAGTATGACTGGAGAAGTTGTAAGTAGAACAAAGGACTACACAAACTACACAGGTAACAGGGAGATCATTTCTCCACACACTGTATCAGCTGTCTGACTGGATAGGTTGTAAGTAGAACACAGGGCTACAGAAACTACACAGGTAACAGGTAGATATTTTCTCCACACTGCCAATCACCTGTAGGACTGGAGAGGCTGTAAGTGGAACAGAGGACTACAGAAACTACACAGGTAAAGTACAAAAGCATAGAAACTCCGAAAAAAGAAATGTAACACATGGTTGACGTTCTCAATATTTCGACTAAGTTTTACTTGTCATCTTCAGGAGAAGTAATTTGTACAATCAACAAACACACATATATATACATTTACAGAGATGCGGACAATAGAAGGCTGAATAAAATACACAGGTAACAGGTAGATAATTTCTCCACACTCCTGATCAGCTGTATGACTGGAGAGGTTGTAAGTAGAACAGAAGACTAAAGAAACTACACACGTAACAGGGAGATAATTTCTCCACACTCCTGATTAGCTGTATAACTGGAGAGGCTGTAAGTAGAACAAAGGGCTACAGAAACTACACAGGCAACAGGTAGATAATTTCTCCACACAAAACACAGTTTTTCTCGCCACTGCAGACAAAACAGAGAGATTCACATGCACTCAACAAAATCAGCACTTTATGAGATCTCCTTGAATCCAAGGAATTCAGGTATTTTCCACACAAAGATCAACAAAATCACTAATGTCTTCAATCGCCAAACCTAGACACATTTATCTTATGAAAATTAGCACATTCATTGCTCTTCAATCCACAAAATCTAGACATATATGTTTTTATCTTTTTATCAAGAAAACTGAACACATTTCTTTCTATTCACTGATTTATGTTCAAACTAATACAGGCCACACATGATTCAGGGATAACTCAAACTCCTATATTAATACATACCAATACTACAGAGTGTACAATACACTTGTACAGTTACCTCGAATATAACAACATGGGAAAGGAAACAAATGGCATCTGCTAAGACACAGAGTCCCACCAGATTCTAAGCAAAAAAGACAAGTGAAGCAGAAACGTTCAAGACAAGTCACATATGCCAGGGCATTGTTTCGGCATACTTGTAGACATCACTATTCGGTAATGTACACACCATACAGAAGAATTTGACCTAAATCATGAAGTTTATTTAAACAGAAAAGGTTATTTTCTCTTACTTTTTCCTTTTTTTTTCTTACATGTTGAATCTTTAAACACGTGCTCATTGGGATCTTTCTTTGCGGCAGCAGCTTTAGCTGCCTTCCTCTTCTCAAACAACTCTTTCTCGGCAGCGTCATCGATCTCAGTTTTCACTTTCTCATACATCTCTCCTTTCCAGGTCTTGTCAGATAATATCTTATCACTGAAAGCAGCATTTAATGTGTCATGAATTTGTGATTTGGAAGAAAAATCCAGAAGCTGAATGAAACTGACTTTTGTATTGAAGATAAATTCTTACAAAAGTACGCCCACTGTTGAAAACAGAAGTAAATATGATATCTCCAATGTAGATAAACCTTCTGCCCTAACAGATAACAGATGCCCTAGGCTGAAAACGAAAGTAAATGTGACAAACAGGTCTTCCTCAGACGGCCATGAGACCATCTTGTGTGAAAGGCCTATACTCTCAAGTGACACACGTATCTGATTGAAAGTGAGCCTCGGAATCCTAAATCAGTTCCGGAAATCGTTGTATGAGAAAGGACATGTAATGATTTTAACTCCCAACAGAAAAAGATTTTGTGAAAACAACAGTAAATGTGACATTTCTAATGAAAATAAATTTGAACAACTGCTAATTCTAATACAGAAAACAACAGTGAATGTGACATTTGCAAATCTTGACATGCAGATGCCTTCTGCTAAAGAGAGACAATAAATGTGATCTTTTGATAAGGGTAAATATTAACAATCAAATGTCCAACAACATTGATTTAGTTTCCTCCCTCATCCACCTCATCTCTACCTGAAAAATCTGTTCACTTAAATTCACACTCAAACTTGAGGTACCTATGTCAGAACAGGCGACATCACTGGTCAACGGCTAGTGAATTTCAAAGTGAACCCATGGGAAAACTGAGCCAGAAAGGCCTCCATTTTTGATTGAGTTGTAACAGCCATGTGCACAATTAATGAAGGTCATCCAGGCCTGGGCCTCATTTCACTACCAAGTCTTAAATGGCGTAAATTTTAATCTTAAGTCCTAAGTTTCACCACTCGATACACAATAAAGCATAGGTAGGTTTGCTTTGTGAAACAGTCGTATGTCGTAACATTTAACTTAACAGGACTTGAACTGCGACTTACGACCCTTAGTGAAATGAGTCCCTGGAGCCTAATGCAAGGACTTTATAATCTGACTACACCACTTACTGCAATGTCTGGTATACTTTCGTAAGTGTCATCAGTGTTGTTTTGATGACTGACATCATGTCGTCTGTGAACGGTCGTTTATCCCAGTCAATCCGCTCGTCACCGGTGACCGAGGCCTCAGAGCACGACAGCTGCTGGGCTTTGTTCCATAGAGAACCACTGGCACTGGCATCCAAGTTGCTGTCAAGCTCTGCCAATTTCTCATTCATGGTCTGATAAAATAGGAGTAGTTAAAAGCCATCACTCAACATACCAGTTAAACTCTGAAAACTGCCATAAAAAATGCAGTCACATATAACGGTAAATAAGTGTACATAAGCAATATTATGTGTAATTGCGGACAGTTTAAGAAACTGGGAAACAAGTGTTACATTTATTTGTTTTTACTGTTACTGAATGGCTCAAATTCTGCCATTATATATGACTTACTGATGTAAACTCCAGTCTAATGTTGTCATCTGGTTACATTATATTGAACTTTGGATACATTTTCCATCTCTGTTTATCCGAAATGCTTGAAGCTACCCTTCACAAAGCCTTCTCTGTTAATTGCACTATGGTGGGAGGAATTTAATGCAAATCAAACTGATGCCCATTTTCCATGTTCTCTGTTTATCTCAATTTTTGAAGGCACAATTCACATTAGTCTTCTCACGAAAGAATTTTTCTTGATCCATACAAATGCATGTTCTTCTCAAAACAACTTAAGCTGAACTTCAGTACATCTGTGTCCAACAAAAACCAACAGTACCATATCTAACATGGGGACATCTGAGCATATGAACAATGGAGAAAATTAGGGAGGGGCGTGTTTGTGACTTGAAGTTACCGGAAGAAAGAGATTTCATTTGCACCGTTTATGTCTCTGGAACATAGAGTAGCAGCACTGCCGGCGAACGCAGGGGGGGGGGGGAGGCTTATTTCCAGTAATTAAACCCCCCAGCGGTTTATCATATTGGATTCTGCCACGCCCTTATTAAGCCTCCTGGCCATAGTTCTCGTACCGGAGCGAGTATACCGAAAAACATAGGTGAGAGCCCCTGGGGACGGCCCACCCTCCTCGCAGGCCCGGGCTCTCACCGCCTCCCAGCGGATTATAATCATCGCTATTTTGATTTAGACACGCCTCGGAATGTAGTATATGTAATCGGAACATTCCATTTAGAACCATTTTACCATGGTTCCCCTATGGTATACCCTATGACATCAACATGGCATCGCATGTAGCAAGAGCAAGACAACTTCGAGACGAGTTCAAAGCCGTCACGGGGATATGGCCCCGATACCCCCCGGTCCCGCGTAGCCCTCCAAGAACATCACGAGACCCTCGACCGCTACAAAGCGGCCATGGCTGCCCGCAAGGCCAGTATCGACCGGAAAATGTCCGACGAGGACTTCGTTGACAAGTTCTTTCGTCTGAGCAAAATCGAAGGCGACGACTTCGACCTCGACACGCCTACTAGTGCCGGGAAGCTTGAAGGGGAAGCTGGCTGGCTCCTACAGCGAGCCAAGGCCCAACATCGACGTCAGGGCGCTGCCCACGTCTTCAGCTCCTGGAGGCAGGAGTCGCCCGACCCGTACGAGCTCGGCGATGTCATCGTGGACGACAATATCCGCATCCGTGGCGGCAACGTCATCATTGATCACACCCTGACCGCAGAAAGGGCCGCAGAGGTCCTCAATAAACTCACAGGAGGAGGAGAATACATCGTCAAGGTGAAATTCCTCCGTGAGAAGGCCCCAGGTGACTGGGTCTTTGAAGATGCCTTCGCCCCCCTGAAACAGAGGCAGACCCGGGGCGGCAATGTCCTCGAGGTTACCTCAGCAACTCAGCCCTGTGCTCTGGAAGGGATTGACCGACTGTACTACGCCAATGCCTACCCTGTCAGTGCTGTTGTCTACGGCCTCTACCCCATCCGCGAGCCCGACGAGAGGAACCTCGATCCAATGCGAGACGGGGACCTCAATTGTGTTGCCCAGAGGGCTATCAAGCACTTCGAGGGGGCACAGAGGGGCCAGGGTCTTACCCCCGCCAGGCTCCAGAAGATCGAGGAGTGGGAGGCCAAGGTCCATGACACTGGCGCCACCCTTCAAGACGTTTCCGGCCTCGAGAACATCCTCAAGCGGGCAATCATCGTCCGCGACATCACGTGTGCCGACCTCTATAACTCAGGGAAGTATCAGCGTGGAGGCAATGGCATACGCGGAATCATCGAGTTCACGCTCCACAACGGTCACGCCTGGGGGGCTGACCTCCACTTCCCCCAAGCCTGCCAAGTCATCATCTACGAAGGCGACGTGTGGGAAGCCCTCCGGGAAGCCACGCAAGACGGGCCCAAGGCCGTCTGGGTCCTTGGAGGAGGAGGAGGAGAAGGTAGCCGGCGCCTCACAGTCGACCAGTTCGTCCTCGAGGGTGGGCGGACTTACCGGACGCGAGCGACCCATGAAAGTATCCTGAGGACGTGCCGCGCCCTGGCACCGGAGGATCCTGAAGCTTTGGCCCAAAAGGTATTCGGCGAGAACCACGCCGCTAGCGTTCTCGCAAGAGAAAAAAACGGCTGTAAGCCTACACCTGTCGACTTCCTCGACATGGTGCAAAGCGCTTGCATGGAACACGGCCATGGAGGCCTTTGGAATGCCGCGGACTATAACGTGAACGACGTCGTCAGCATCGACATGAAGGCCTGCTACCCCGCCTCGTTCCAGGGTAAAGGCGAGGCCGGTCCGTGGTTCCAGAGGTTCGGGCACCCGAAGCACCAGATGACACGCGTCGCAGTCAACGGGCCCCTCCCCAAGGACATCGGTACAGGCTTTGCCCAGGTCCGTGCATGGGAGTTCGCCGCTGGGGTCCACCCCGTGATCGTGGCCTGGTTCGGGGGGCATCTCCACAAGAAGCAATGGGCTCCAACCGCGCTGCTCGCCTACGTGCGAGAGACGGGACTGCTCACCCGGCTCGAAGTCGCCGACGCCATCGTTTCATTCGACAATCACAAGGAGGGGGTCTGGTTGCCGGAGAGCCGTGACCTGGCGTGTTCGGTGATAGCTAAGTTTACGCAGGGAGCCAAGGCCGACAGCAAGAGGCTTACACGGCGGCTTGTCACGGACAGAGGTGAGCTCGACTTCCTTGTCCGAGATATTCGCCAAAATGGGACCCTCGTTGGTGCCCCCGAGGTCTGTCAGGTGGGCTGGATCCTCACCTACTACGATGGCAGCCAACCCCAGTACGCACACCTGCGGGCCTCGATGCTCGCGTACGCACACATCAACCTGCTGGAGATGCTCCGCCGGTTCACGCCAGAGGAGACAGTACGGGTGGCCACGGACAGCCCCTACGCTTCATAAGCTCGAGGGTGTCAAGGCGTACGCGGCTCCTGAAGTCCATCCCAAGGGATATTGCTTAGCGTGCCTAATCCGCCACGATCGACCCACGCCGCGGCCACCCCAAGAGGTCACCCTGGCCCAGTGGCGCGACAAAGGTGAAAAGATCTTTGCCTGTTTGTACCATGCGGTCTACCAGCCCGAGCCCGGTCACTGGGAGGGCACACACAAGCTGGAGGACAGCCCCGTGCCACGCTACGGCGACCCGCTGACCAGATACCAACTGAGCTACTTAAACGGGGGCGGTGGCTCTGGGAAGACGACACGTGCAATCGAGCTGTTCCGTGGCAGGAAACCTCTGGTCTTCACCCCGACCCACCCAGATGTACCACTCCTTCTTCCGGTGGTCTGGTCAGACGGGGTGGAGACCAAGGCCAACCACCGTCAATCGCAGGGGACGAGCCACATGCGTGGCTCCGGGAAAAGGCCGACTACTACGAGGAGGTTACCGTCGACTACCGGAGCCGTGCGAGGAACTGAAAACCTTGAAAAGGAATATAAGGCTCCAGCCTGACCGGGTACAGTGCCAGGAGATGCCCAGGGCCCTCCCTGTATGCCGGGGATGGGAAGACTTCGTCCAGGCTTGGCACCCCCGAGACCGCATACTAGTTTCCTGCAAGCGGGCGCGGGACCGCGCCCTGCGCCTGCTCTTCAAGCACCACCGCGGTGCCTACCCGGACGAGCCAGTCCCACTCCTATATCGCCCTAGGGACACCCGCAGACAAAACGTCAAGGTCCAGATACCCGGCAACGGCCAGCCAGCAATAACTGGTCCTCAACGACGTCATCCCGGTCCCGGTCAAGACCGCAGCCGAGGTCCTTGATGGCAAATGGGGGGGCGACTGGACTCTCGGGTATGCTATGACCATACACTCGAGTCAGGGGCTCACGATCAAGGACCCGCAAAAAGTCTGGATCATCGACGACTACCTACAGTGGACCAACTTGGCCTACCTAGCCTTGTCCTGAGTCCGCTACCTCCGTCAACTGGCGAGATGTTGCCCCCCCGCCGCCTGAAGCAGACAGCCATCCCGCGCCCCTACCTGTCTACGACGAGGCCACAGCGAGGAGGAACATAGGCTATAAGCTCCAGAGTTACAAAAGAACGGACGCTGGCAAGGGCCTGGGGAAGTGCAACCTCCGCATGAAGGATACCCTTAGCCTCAAGGGTCAGCAGGGGAACAGGTACGCAGACTGCGACGCCGAGCTCCTATGGTGTTATGCGCCAAAGGACACCCGGCAGTTCAGCATCGACCGGCTGGACAACTCGAAAGGGCATACCCGCGACAATGTGAGGTTGACCTGTCTTGAGTGCAACCGAAAACGCGGAGCTCAGGCCTTGCTGCCTCTGGCCGCGGGCGCTCTGGGCATATCAGCCAAAGGACACCCGACCGGCAAGACCACACACCCAAGGGCACATCCATGACAATGTTCGCCTGACTTGCCTGGAGTGTGCAGGGGGTACACAGTTTTCTCAACGCCTGAGGACCCCATCTGGTGGAAGCTGAATGTCAGGGGGTGCCACAAGGAGCTCCTCACGGACAAACCCCGCGCGGAGCGCAGTCTAGCAGGTAGTACAACACTGGCTCATCGGGCTTGGTAACTGAACGCCCAAGACGGTACACCCCTAAAGACCATACAGGGTCAGTTGCACGACGCCGGCTACCTTCCAGCTCTCCCGCCTGGTAGAGGTAGCGAACGCCCACACCAGAGGGGAGTTTTTGCTCTGAGAGACCAACCGGGCGGCCGGGAATAACCGAAGAGGGTTTTTGTGTGAGCGGCGTCTTAGCCTTGATGGCATCCTTAGGCTTCTTACCAGTCAACCGGGTCTCCTCACCGTTCAGAGCCGCGATGACGGCTGGCAGCCGAGCAACCCACGAGGTCGACCTCTGGCCCTCAGGGAGACGCATCTCCTGGGCGTACTGGTGCCCGAACAGGTGCTCGGCCAGGGTCCGATTGAAGCGCTCCACAATCCCCTGGTCACGGTGGATGTTCACACGACCGCGCCTGACAGAAACCCCGTGCTTGGCGAGCAGCTGGTTCACCGAACCCATGAACTCTCTCCCAGGGTCAACCTGGAGAAGCTTGGGCCACTTCAATGGCCCCCGTCTGTAGATCCGAGACAGACCATAGGCAACCTCTACTGCAGTGTTGCTGGACAGGGGCTCTGCCGCTTTGTAACGTGAAGCAATATCGACCATGGTCAAGGCGTACTTGTATGTTCGCTGTCTTACCTTATTGTGCGGAAGGAAAATGAGGTCGGCCTGGTGGACCTCGTTTGGCTCCCCAACGTCGAACTTAGGCCGTGGAATGTGCCTTGGAGCAGGTAAATAAATCTGCCAGATGGCCTGCTTCTTCAGCCAGGCCCGGGCCACATCGTCAGAGACTCTCACAGCCTTAGCCAGCTTCTTGATGGCTGCGAGCCCCATCCAATACCCCTTGGGGCTATAATAAAGATTCGCCAGGCGGACAGACAACTTCCTAGCGGACATGGTTTGCGAGATATTCCAGAAGCCTAATCAATCTCCAACATGCGGAAGCCACAGGCTCAGGAAGCTGTCCAGTTGTCAACCCCTGGAGGTTGGTGGGACTAACCAGCACCCCTGTGGCGAAACACATCGCGGTCTTCTCATTACGCCGCCAGAGCTCGAGCGACCTTTGTGCAATATTGATCATTGTGTGGGCCAGAGGACCAGGAATCTTGTGACGGCGAGCACAGAGGCCAACCCCCAACATGGCGAAGTAAAGCTCTTCGGGAAGACCCAGTGTGGTTCTATACCAGGGTTGTATATATAATGGGGGAAAATTAAACCTACCTAGGTGGTGTGGCCCCAAACACCGGGATCACTTGGCGAGCTTATAGGAAACAAGGCCGGTTGCGGCCATCCCCATAATAACGAACGCTATCTCACGATCCTTCTGACCTTCGGATGGTGTATAGAAATCACTTAGGACAGGCTCAGATTCGACGGGAAGAGTTTTACCCGTGACGTGTGCATATTGACGCATTGCAACATCCACATCGCGAAAAGTGCGCTCAGCGTGACCCTGGCGGTCAAGTTCTTCATTAATCCAGTCTAGGCGCTTTGTTCTGTTCTGAGACCATTCTGCCTGAGCAGCTTGGAGTTGCTCTATAGCTTTATCGTGGCGTTTACGCTCTTCGTCGACTCCCGGGTTTCGAAGAGCTGAGAACACGAAGCTGCTACCAGAAAACGCAAGAGCATTTACTATTGCACCTCCAACCATCATTGCAATTGAGGCCATATCACTAGTATACAATCTACTTCACAATATTCGGAGGAATAATCCCCTGTTTAATTAGCATATCTTTTGTGAACGTGGCGAGGCCAATGTCAAGGATGACCAAGCCTAGATCACGAGGGGGCGTGTAGTCAAGCTTTGGAACAACGCCTCCGATGACCATCTTACCTAGTCGAGAGTAGCCGATGGCAAGACAACCAACAACAGCACTATGATATGCCGCGTTGGCGAGCATCTTCCCGTCAGTTGTTGGAGTTGACATAATTATTCACCTCATATCATGAGGGCCCCTCCTAATGTCTAACATGTCTGGATTTCCAATCTGTTGTGGTGGATCGGCCTCTGTTCCACAAGTACTACGCGGCCTAACGCCGGATGCTGGCGTAGCCACCACCAAACAAGACCAAGACTGGCTGCAACGCGTCCAACAATCAAAAGAGTAGAGGCCTCTGGCCATTTTGGTGTAGACTCCTGAGGGTCTTTGGGAGCCGGACTGGGGTCTCTACTCGGTGGCGCTCGGATCGTAGTATCCGCTTGCTGCTTGGCCTTTTGGAGTTCCTGCTTGGCTTTTCTTGCAGCTGCTCCAGCCTTCCCCGCAGCAACTTTTTTGGGATCTTTAGTTTTAGTTATCGGTTGAGGTTCGGGGGCAGCCTGACTTTGATCGACTTGAGTCGAACTGTCCTCCAGTGGTGTCATTTTCTGCTCCGTCTCCTCCGGTGGTGTCATTTTCTGCTCCGTCATCATTATCGTATGTAGTTCTCGGGCATGCAAGTCCAAATTGACAGCAGTGCTTCAAAGTTGTCAAAGCTGCTGTGAAGGGAGCTAGAAACATACCATAGCGATGATACAGTTCGCATGTAGCAGTCTAAGCGCATGACCCACAAATGGATCAGCGCCCAGGTCAGCAGCCAGCTTTGGCAGATTTTCTGGAGGAATCGGCAGGAACAGTGACGCTAACCCAGAGTACATGGTCAGCGCGGTTTGTCCGAGAGTCTTGGTCATAGCTGCACCAAGTTGTAGCTCATAACGAGCATACAGCTTTTCAATTTCTTTATCGCTCATAGAGCCGATCTGTTTGAGTGTAAAGGCTCTTCCGAGATACTGTTTACTCTGTCCAGCAGCAACAATTGCTTCTAGGCGGTCTCGTTTTTGCATGCCACTTCCCACTCCTCTCTCCTGTTGTTCCGATGATTCGTTGTGGCTGGATTCTGCCGGCCCCTGGGGTTGGTGTCCAGTGTCACCACCATTCTGCAGGACCTCGTTGATAAGTTCATCACAATCCATGGTAGCAAATATAGTTCGAAATCTTATCACCAAATACTGTTCAAGTCTAATATACTGCCAGGCAAACCACCCGAAGAAAGATAAAATCAGAATCTGGGAACTAACTAAAGACTGCAGGGTGCCGCAGGTGATCAGTTCACTCATGTGCTTAAGCAAGATGCTAATGTGCTATAAGCACGATGCTAGCAGACAACATATTCAGCAGGCTGGTCAGTCTTTAACAGAAGCTTGGCATGTTTTGTCTTTGCGAGGCGTTGACGAACCTCCATTCTTTCTTCGTGACTGCCGTGAATCACATCAGTCGTCAATGATGTACAGGGTGGGCTCACCTTTAAAGAGCGAGAATAGAGCTCGAAGGTAGTCATGCAACCTCTCGCCCAGGTTGAGGACGTAGATCTCAGGTTCGTCCCAGATCTATCTACGCGTTTGGTAAGTTTTGTTGTACTGTATCGTGGGACACGGAATCACAATATGTTCGAATGTCCCACGGTAGTGGCTCTCAAGCAGATTGAGAGCGAACACCGTTTTCCCACACCCTGTCTGCCCGCAGATGATGGCTGAGTGAGGGTCTTTTGGGAGAAAGTGGTAATGGTTAGTAGATTGCGTTGACAAACCTGCCATTTTCAATGTTAAGCTGCGCGTCGATGACTACGTAGAGGTATATATTCAATGGAGCAGGTTCCTCAGCCTCCTTTGTAATCTGGATCGTAACTCCTTCGCTTGCATTTTGCAACCGACGCCCGCTGCCGTGCAGCCTGTCATCGTCCGTGCTTCTAAAGTCGAACCACAGGGCATACTTCGTCGTGAGATACTCACCAAGCGAGACGCCTGCGAGTCCGGCATCTTTGATAACTTCTGCCACTTCTGCAGGCCGCTCAAGGCCACCGGCGAAATTCTTTCTAGCCTCTTCCCACTGCTGGTAAGGACGCATGCCTTGTCTATAAAGCTGGTTCGGAATTCCCTCAATGGTTGCCTCAACCTTGGTGATTTTCGGGTTGCAGAAGTGTTCGGTGTTTCTATTCCAGGCCGATCCTGTGGGTTTCTCGCACAGCATAAGGACCTTTCATACTGTGTGCGGGGACGTTGATGTTGATATTCCAAAGGGTGTCGCTTTTGTCGTACGAGATTTTGCGGTGGCGCAGGATCCTGTCGTACAGGATCGCTAGGCGGCCGTGGATTGCGGACAATGCGGGCCAGCTCAGCATCGGTGACCATCTCGTACTCCAGGGATATGTTATGGATCGTGTATTTCGCTTCAGTGTCATCGGTAGCCTTTATAACCCTGCTATAGTCGTTGAAGGTTAGCTCATACTCAAGGCGGTCTCCCAGTGCAGCTTGGTAGAAAGGCATGTGAGACTCCAGAAGCTCGAAATCGAGTGGAATGTAGAACCAGTTCCCACAGGCATGTGCGATGGCTTTGTCAGCCTTCTTGTTGTCGTTGAAATCAGCTGCTCCCACTCTGGCTTTCGTGACGTTCTGTTCTCGGCTGGTGTCGATCCCCTGGTACTGAGTGTTGTTGCGTTCCAGCGCAGTCTTCCATAACAGTGGTAAACGTCGGAGTCGTTAATGCTCATTGATTGTTGTCTTTTTAACCACAGCGCGCCCTATGTTCTGGACAATAGTTCGGTTTTCATCTGCTGAATCTAGGGTGATTGTGAAGGCCAGACGTGCTGTTTCAGGAACGATTACATCGTGGTCACCGAGATTGGGAAACCTGACCAGTAGCTGCTGATTCTGGTCAATTCTGCCTGGGTTGTTGGTTATCACAACCGAATGCCGGATGCCCTTGACACCGAAGGCATCCCGCAGTCTGCGATGACGGTTAAGTTTGCGTCCGTATTGTTCAGCCATGTGAGCTATATACTACCGTTGAAGTCTTATATAGACATAGGCGTTGAGTCTAACAGATAAAAAATGGATGTTGATCCGCAAAGCTTCGACACTGATGACCCAAACGTCGGAGATGATGATGTTGAAGACATTGATTCGCCAGGCCTCAACACCCCATCACCTACGGGGGCATCCAGTCGACCGGAGGAAACTAGAAACTTACAGCTGCTGCAACGGGAGCTTTTGGAAGCTGCTGTCAACGATTATTACGAGGCACTAAAGGAAGAAAACGGAGAGATACTGAGTTTGGGTATAGATTACAACAAGTTCATAATTAAAGATGACGGCTCGCTGGGCCTCAAGGCGCATCCAAATATTATACAACTGTCGTGGAAAAAAAACCCCGCTCGCACTGTCAACAATATCTGGAAGAATTGCAGTTGGGGGGACCAACGCCATCCGAGACGAGCTAGTATTTGTTGACTGGCCAAGACAAAAGAAAAATATATCTTGCGAAGCTGCTGCAGCTCTCCAAACTGGTGACAAAAATCTAGGTGAGGTCGCAGCTGAGGTAGATAGTGTGGAACTGAAAGATCTTGGGCAAGTGGCACAGGACGCATCAAATGTGGTTCAAACAGTGGAAACCTCCTTGACTGACGATGGCATAAACGCGGCTCTTGAAACATATGGTGATCCGCCTTTGACACCTTTCACTCCTCGCGAGATTAGAGGACTCGACAAGGCTCTGCGGACTATTCGTGGATAACTCACAAACAACCTTGCCAAGCTGTCTGTACTGGACGACCGCATTGCTTTGGAAAAAAGAAAGTTAACTGAGGCGGGTGATGATGAGGAATCTAAACAGCGTGTTAGGAATCGCCTGTCAGACCTTGAGGATGAGAGGGCAGATCGTCTTGAAGCCGCATCGGCATGCCGCGATTCTCTGCGCTCGCAAATCAATCGGGTGCGGGAAACAATCAAGCGCGTCCTTTACTCAGACACCACACTGGCTGAGCGCCTCCGTACTTTGTTTCGCGAACAAGGTATCACTATAGCCAGTATCCTTACTGCGTTGGGTTTCATCGCATCAACATTGGTACTTGCTCTTACCCCGTGAAATACTACGGGACCTTGAACACGAAAAGGTCAAAAGATCCGCACTCTACAAAAAATATCGCCGTTGCGTGAACACCTGCAATGGCATTGAGACCGGGACATTTGCGCTCAGTTTGGGTCTTGGCATCTCTGGGGTTGGTTTGTTAGCAACAGTTGTTGCGGCGCCAGTGGTTATAATAATGGAAGGCTCTTCCATTACAATGGGCGTTGTTGGAGTTATTGGGAAATTTGTTGGTAAGACAAGGCTAAGAAACATGATGAGATACGCATATTGGCGAAGTCAAAGATAAACTCCATCTGCGGTCTCGTCAGTCAGGCATTAGTCAACGGAAACATTTCAGCTGAGGAGTTTAATCTGATTCTAGCTGAGAAGGAAAAATTCTATCAACTCGTTAAGTCTATTCGGACTAAATCGAACAGAAATGTTGGTATCTCTGATGAAGAAAAAAAGAACCTGATAGAACAAGGCAGAAACGAAACTCGGTCGTCTATGCACAAGCATCTACAGTCCTAAAGCCAAGTGAATGCTTTCTGTTTCTGTTGATAGTCAGTGAATCCTAATGTATTAATACTTTACAGTACCCGCATCGCCACAAGTCCCGGGTACGAGTTCTTCTGCCAGCTCTACAAGCTGCGTCTGTACGCGCTGGAGTGCCACGCTACGCCGGAAAGGCTAGAGGACGGCTAGGGACCCACTCGTCGCCTTCTGGGGGTGCGTCGCCGGCGTATCCGCGCTAATGCGCGTCCTCTCTTTTTCGGCCCGCGTGGACAAAAAAAGAGAGTGCCTAGGCGTTGAGACCGTGGGTACGGTAGGTCTAGTGGGAGTGGTAGTCCGCCAGCTCGTCGAGGAAGCGGCAGATGGTGTGGATGCGGACGTGGCACTTCGCGGAGACGTCTATCGCGGTGATGCCCATCCCTTTGCGGTGCAGCACCTCGGCGGTGGTCGCAGTGACCTTGCTGCGCATGACGGAGCGGAAGCCGATGCTTTTGGCGTCGGCGATCCAGACGATCGCTGCCACAGCCTCACGGTGGGGCTCGTAGCACTCGTCGGCCAAGTCCAAGTAGGTGAAGGTAGTGATGATTTGGGGCCGCAGGCTGTCCTCATTCATGTTGATGTCGAGACCCTTGTCCTCGTCGATCGAGCGAAGGAAGTCGCCACCGCATGCAATCCCGTGGTTCGGGAGCTTCGCAAACTCGGCCGCCTCGGCCCGGGTCCGCGTAAAGCCCCGCGAGATGCAGGTATGGAAGACGAGGGCAGCGAGGATGCTCTTCTTCTTCTGGCCGCGTTGCATATCGTTCTGCTGGATGATGTGTTAGTTCTCGGCGACGTCCTGGAGGACGTCCTTGGGGAAAGGGTTCCCGCCGCGGTTCTCGTAATCCTTGTTGAAGCGGAGGAGCTCAGCGTAGGTTTTCTTCTTCTGCCCTTCAGACCACTCCCCAGGGTTCGTGCGGTCCATGTCCGGCTGGAACCGGACAACCTCGGGGCCGACGATGCGGAGGCGCCCCCGGAGGGAGGCTGACCCCGGCATCTCGGGGTTGCTGTTGGGGAGGACGTCCTGGATGTCGACAGCCTCGAAGACCTCGTGGCAGGACGGGCACTCGTACTCCATTCCGGAGACTTGGAGTGGGTAGTGGCACTCCGAGCATGTCGTCTCCGCCGTGGACGCTTCCGGCGCCGGCTATCGGGCCCAGAACCCCGTAGGGGTCGGCCAAGGCAGCCAAAGTCGCCTGGCCACTTTGGAGGTGCGCGCGATCAAATTGGAGCAGAAGCTCAGCGAAGTCCTCGTCAGACTTTTTCCTTCGATATTGGCCTTGTGGGCAGCCATGTTGATGTCATGGGGTATGCCTACAGTAACCACTTATCTAAATTGAATCTCCGTCGGTATCTGTAGCCACGACGCCCTCAGATTCGGCCTTCATCTCCCTCTGTTTTCTTCGCCACCTGGCCACTTTTGCGCAAGCCCCACCACATGGGCGACATAGCTCTAGAGTCGTTCGAACCCCGACGCCGCATCTCTTGCATGGAAGGGTCCCACCACCCTTAGCAATGTGGGCGTTGTGGACATTGCAATACCGTCCGAGGCATGAACGCCCGCCAAGGTCCTTCTTTCTGAGTAGACGCCATTGGCATGTCTGTGTACCCCTCATTGTTGTGATTACGTATACTACATTCCGAGGCGTGTCTAAATCAAAACAGCGATGATTATAATCCGCTGGGAGGCGGTGAGGAGGGTGGGCCGTCCCCAGGGGCTCTCACCTATGTTTTTCGGTATACTCGCTCCGGTACGAGAACTATGGCCGGGAGGCTTAATAAGGGCATGGCAGAATCCAATATGATAAACCGCTGGGGGGTTTAATTACTGGAAATAAGCCTCCCCCCCCCTGCGTTCACCGGCCGTGCTGCTGAAGTGATTAACTGATGTCCACAAAAGCTGTCTTGTCAAGACAGATTTATCTCAAATCTTGATCTCAAAACTCAGCTCGTCCAATATGGCTCAGTTGTTGCCGATGTGGAATTAAGCCATAATCATTCCTTCAAAACTCCTGGAGACATACCTGTATATCACACAGCCTGACACGACTCACACATATCTCATACTCCTCAAACAGTGTCGTGCAGGTAGGAACACAATTGTACAAAACCTGTAAAGAAGAGACAATGGAATATCATAATATCTAAAGCTCCTAAACACATCTGCGTTATGGCAATCCAGCCCACAAGAACGGACTTGAAATGCCAGTAAGTACTACGATCAGATAACAATAATATCTGACAAGTTTCCTACTGGACAGCAGGTTAACAATTTCTTGAAATTTTATAACAATATAAAAACCAGTCATGAAGATATTGCAGCCAACAGGAAAGATATGGTAGCAATATTCTTTGATCACAACTGACTGACAGTTAGAAAAAAGTAGAAGTACACATTTGTAAACAAAATGTCCTCATGAAACAACCCAACTTGCAGGGATCTCCCTTTCCTGTACTACATGTATAGTGGATATTTAGACTACTTTCTTTTCCTTTTCTATCCACTCTACTGAACAGTCACACAGCCCTGAGAAGGAATGTAATATAATCTACTACTTTGCATGGTAGAATTTACCTTGCATGTAAGAGAAAAACTCACATCCAAAACTGCCATACCTTGGTAATGGCCTTATTGTTCTCGATGAGGTCAAACAGTGGCTGATTCTCGCTCAAACAATCTGGACACTTTGAGAGATCGAAGACGTAGATATTCTTGTAGACATCACTTATACATATGGATGAAAACTTCTGTGCTTTGTCAGGAAAACAAGCAACAGTAATGACGTTCTCTTTACTGTCTTCAATGTTCTTGATAAACTCTACTGCCTCCTTTATTTTCACCACACTGTCAATCACCTGTGTGGTTGGAGAGGCTGTAAGTAGAACAAAGGACTACAGAAATTTCACAGGTAATGGGTAGGCAATTTCTCCACACTGTCAATTGGCTGTATGACTGGAGAAGCTGTAAGTGGAGCAGAGGACTACAGAAACTACACAGGTAACAGGTAGATCCTTTCTTCACACTGTCAATCAGATGTAGGATTGGAGAGGCTGTAAGAAGAACAAAGGACTACAGACACTACACACGCAACAGGTAGATAACTTCTCCACACTGTCAATCAGCTGACTGGAGAGGTTGTAAGTAGAACAGAAGACTAAAGAAACTACACAGGTAACAGGTAGATCATTTCTCCACACTCCTGATCAGCTGTATGACTGAGGAGGTTGTAAGTAGAACAGAGGACTAAAGAAACTACACAGGTAACAGGTAGATAATTTCTCCACACTCCTGATCAGCTGTATGACTGGAGAGGTTGTAAGTAGAACAGAAGACTAAAGAAACTACACAGGTAACAGGTAGATAATTTCTCCATACTCCTGATCAGCTGTATGACTGGAGAGGTTGTAAGTAGAAAAGAGAGCTATAGAAACTACACAGGTAACGGATAGATAATTTCTCCACACTGTCAATCAGATGTATGACTGGAGAGGTTGTAAGTAGAACAGAGGACTACACAAACTACACAGGTAAAAGGTAGATCATTTCTCCACACTCTCTATCAGCTGTATAACTGAACAGGCTGTACATAGAACAAAGGACGACAGAAACTACACAGGTGAGAGGTGGATAATTTCTCCACACTCTCTATAAGCTGTCTGACTGGATAGGCTGTAAGTGGAACCCAGGACTACAGAAACTACACACGTAACAGGTAGATCATTTCTCCACACTCCTGATCAGCTGTATAACTGGACAGGCTTTAAGTAGAACAAAGGACTACAGAAACTACACAGGTAACAAGTAGACCATTTCTCCACACTGTCAATCACCTGTATGGCTGGAGATGATGTAAGTAGAACAGAAGACTAAAGAAACTACACAGGCAACAGGGAGATCATTTCTCCACACTGTATATCAGTTGTATGACTGGAGAGGTTGTAAGTAGAACACAGGGCTACAGAAACTACACAGGTAACAGCGAGATCATTTCTACACCCTGTCAATCTGCTGTATGACTGGAGAGGTTGTAAGTGGAACAGAGGACTACAGAAACTACACAGGTAACAGGTAAATAATTTCCCCACACTCCTGATCAGCTGTATGACTGGAGAGGTTGTATGTAGAACAGAAGACTAAAGAAACTACACAGGTAACAGGGAGATAATTTCTCCACACTGTCAATCAGCTGTATGACTGGAGAGGCTGTGAGTAGAACAAAGGACTACAGAAACTACACCGGTAACAGGTAGATCATTTCTCCACACTCCTGATCAGCTGTATGACTGAAGAGGCTGTAAGTAGAACAGAAGACTAAAGAAACTACACAGGTAACAGGTAAATAATTTCTCCACACTCTATATCACCTGTATGACTGGAGATGTTGTAAGTGGAACAGAAGACTAAAGAAACTAAACAGGTAACAGGTAGATAATTTCTCCACACTCTCTATCAGCTGTATGACTGGAGAGGCTGTGAGTAGAACAAAGGACTACAGAAACTACACCGGTAACAGGTAGATAATTTCTCCACACTGTCAATCACCTGTATGGCTGGAGATGATGTAAGTAGAACAGAAGACTAAAGAAACTACACAGGCAACAGGGAGATCATTTCTCCACACTGTATATCAGTTGTATGACTGGAGAGGTTGTAAGTAGAACACAGGGCTACAGAAACTACACAGGTAACAGCGAGATCATTTCTACACCCTGTCAATCTGCTGTATGACTGGAGAGGTTGTAAGTGGAACAGAGGACTACAGAAACTACACACGCAACAGGTAGATAATTTCTCCCCACTCCTGATCAGCTGTATGACTGAAGAGGCTGTAAGTAGAACAGAAGACTAAAGAAACTACACAGGTAACAGCGAGATAATTTCTCCACACTCTCTATCAGCTGTATGACTGGAGAGGCTGTAAGTAGAACAGAAGACTAAAGAAACTACACAGGTAACAGCGAGATAATTTCTCCACACTCCTGATCAGCTGTATGACTGGAGAGGCTGTAAGTAGAACAGAAGACTAAAGAAACTACACAGGTAACAGGTAAATAATTTCTCCACACTCTGTATCACCTGTATGACTGGAGATGTTGTAAGTAGAACAGAAGACTAAAGAAACTACACAGGTAACAGGGAGATAACTTCTCCACACTGTATGTCAGTTGTATGACTAGAGAGGCTGTATGTAGAACACAGGGCTATAGAAACTACACAGGTAAAAGGTAGATCATTTCTCCACACTGTCAATCACCTGTATGACTGGACAGGCTGTAAGTAAAACAGAAGACTAAAGGAACTACACAGGTAACAGGTAGATAACTTCTCCACACTGTATACCAGCTGTATGACTGGAGAGGCTGTATGTAGAACACAGGGCTATAGAAACTACACAGGTAACAGGTAGATAATTTCTACATCCTGTCAATCAGCTGTATGACTGGACTGGCTGTAAGTAGAACAAAGGACTACAGAAACTACACAGGTAACAGGTAGATCATTTCTCCACACTGTCAATCACCTCTATGACTGGACTTGCTGTAAGTAGAACAAAGGATTACAGAAACTACACAGGTAACAGGTAGATAACTTCTCCACACTGCCAATCAGCTGTATGACTGGAGAGGCTGTAAGTAGAACAGAAGACTACAGAAACTACACACGTAACAGGTAGATAATTTCTCCACACTCCTGATCAGCTGTATGATTGAAGAGGCTGTAAGTGGAACAGAAGACTAAAGAAACTACACAGGTAACAGGTAGATAATTTCTCCACACTCTCTATCACCTGTATGACTGGAGAGGTGGTAAGTAGAACAGAAGACTAAAGAAACTACACAGGTAACAGGTTCATATGCTGATCACATCTTCTTGATGGAAAACAACTAAATGTACCTTGTTGTTGATTAACTCTTACATGCAAAAGTAACTCCTGGAAAGTCAATTTTTAATGCATTTCTCTATTTAAAGAGGTAGCTGCAAAGTACAATTTGCTATGAAATGTCCAGAAAACCTTGGAAATGCTCAACCTTTTGACCAATACAACCCGTCATTGCATTCCTAATACTGTCAACTCTTCAAAGGACATACCTATGTGAGTATCTAGTATTATATCGTGATCAAACAAATGACATCAGCTGTTTTATTACTGTCATACATGCACTACACTTACATTGCTTTCCTTCATCTTTGACTGTCTCAGCTTCTCTCTGCTTCTTCTTTGTCTCCGGGTGCCCGTCCTTGACTCCTGTAGACCCCTGGTCAACCTCTAAGCTTTCCACAGGCTCTATCTCTGCTCTGTCCATCTCACTCTGCTCTACCTTTCCTGCAGCATCACCCAGATGGAACACAGACGGCTGCTCTCCTGTTAACAATATTTCTGCTCTGATTATCTCTCATGTTCAGAGTACCTCCGTGGCTCAGTTGCTTAGTGCGCTAGCACAGTGTAATGACCCACAAACCTCCCACCAATGTGGTCGCTGTGAGTTCGTCCAGCTCATGCTGGTTTCCTCTCCTGCCGTACGTGGGAAGGTCTGCCAGCAATCTGCTGATGGTCATGGGCTTCCCTCGTGCTCTGCCTAGCTTCCTTCCAAAATAATTCTAGCCGCCGTCGTATAAATGAAAAATTCTTGAGTATGGCGTAAAACACCAGTCAAATAAATAAATAAATTTCCTATGTTCATGTTTATGTGCTTGAGATCATATGTTATTTTGACAATCATGCCAAAAAAAAAAACAATAACTCCAGAAATGGAAATGAAGATGAACCAGTATCCAGCTGAGTTACTATCTACTTCACGCTCCTTTGTTACCATCTGTCAGGTACATTTGTCTGAGTTAAGTGTCATTACCTTTATCGTTCAAGACAAAAGGTGTTGTGATTTGAGGCTAAGTATCCGTAACACTGTAACACCATGCTGTAGTCTTGCCTCACTGCAACAATATGCTGTAGTGCTGCCTCACAGAAACACCACGCTGAGTTTCTGCCGTGTTCTGTGTTAGATGGCCTGACCAAGCAGCCAACCAACACTGTGCCCTTCACCTCCCAAAATACCTGATCACCTCGTCAGGAGTTAAGTAACCACAGGCCCTGATTCTCCCCAAACAGCCTAGGACGACAGCTTTCCACTTCTGTGGCATGGAGAAGAAGAAAATCACAGAGAAGAAATATGACACACTTACCACTGATCACTCCCTCTCCACCCGGCTCCCCTGGGGCAAAGTGAATGTGATTGCGGTTCATTCCACACAGACCCTGAAATACAACATAGTTAACACAGGTATTATTAATACATGTATGTACAATGTGGAAACACATGCTAGCAAAAAAAACACATGCAGTGGGATGAGAACATAACAGTAGAAACACATGTAGAGCAGGAAGAACACATAGTACAGCAAGACACATAGTACAGAGAAACACATGTAGTGAAGTAAGAACACATAGTACAGGGAAACACATGTAGGGCAGGGAGAACACATAGTGCAGAGAAACACATGTAGAGCAGGGAGAACACATAAAACAGAGAAACACACGTAGGGCAGGGAGAACACATAGTGGAAAGAAACACATGTAGTGCAGTGAGAACACATAAAACAGAGAAATAAATGTAGAGCAGGGAGAACACACAATACAGAGAAACACATGTAGAGCTGGAAAAACACACAGTACACAGAAACACATGCAGTGCCATGAGAACACATAATACAGAGAAACAAATGTAGAGCAAGGAAAACACATAGTAGAGAGAAACACATGTAGTGCAGTGAGAACACATAGTACAGGGAAACATATGTAGTATAGGAAGAACACATGTATTACAACTGAATGAGCAGAGAGTACAAGTGATGCTGTATCCTGTGTCCAGTTCCCCTAATATGGCCCATGGCTGAAATATCCCCATAGGAGTTCTATTTCATTCGTGTCTTACATTTAAGTATCATTTCTGTACACAAAACAAATTTAAACTGCTCATTCTTTCATCACTTATACAAGAATGTAAGTCAGAATTATTGATGAGTTCTGATTTCTTGTAATGACATGGACACAAACACTGTCACTTATCCTATAAAATCTTTGTATACAGATATAGCAGCATTTCAAGTTTGAACTGTTTCATAGTTCAAGTTAAAATGTTTTCAACTATTTCAGATTACATACACTATAACATTGGCATTGGAAAAAAGTTTCACAAAGTTAATCAGAGTAAACAAACTATGGAAAAAATTGAGAAGCTGAACATACAAGAACTTAAAAGGACAGTCCACCCTTAGATAAAGAATGGCTCATTTAAAAATCACTACTGTACTGATTCCAGATATGATAATTATGATTTTTTGGAATTTTTTTGGCCGTGAATAAAATACAAATAATGGCAGAGTTTATTCTGTGGGCTTTTTGGACTGAACAAGCTGAATCACAGTGACGTTACCAATTCTTTTTTTGGAGCCAAACAAACTATAACTGACACATTTTCACATTAAATACACACACAGATGTAACAATACATGTATATTCATGCTGAATGTAGCAATATAGCAATCAGATGATGTTTAGCACTTAAAACGAACTCATGATGTAACTGTGCTTCATAATGTGGTCTAAAAAGTCCACCGCAGAAATGAATTTAGTTTATTTATTTCAAAAAAACAACAGAAAAATTATGATGAACATATTTGGAATCAGCACAAAATAGGCTTTTGGAAGATGCATACTTCATCTAAAGGCAGTCTGTACTTTTTGGTATGTTATTTGTGCCTCCGGAACATACCAATGAAGGTGACTGGTAAATTAATATCAACAAAATTTGTGTAACATTTTTGACAGTAATGTCTTTTGTTTGTTAACCCTGAGTGACAGAAGAGTGTGAACTCATCAAAGACATCAAACAGTATTTCAAACATTGATTTTACATGTATTCTTCATCATTCTACTCCACAATTTCATTTGTCAAGTATTTGGATAAGGCAGGATATAATAAAATCGGCACACATTTGTACTGAAGATTTGTACTACCTGTATCGAAAGGTCTTCAAACACATGTTTACAACATTTTTATACCTGTATGGATTGGCCCTCACAAACTTTGGTATGCAGGGGATTTAGGTCACACTCAACAATTTTTCAGTTATATGACGAGGAATAGTCCGTAGAATGTATACACATCAGCCAATGAAATTTGGGTACATGACGTAACCAAAAAAAGCCTTGAATAATCGATTCTTGGGTTTTGCTGTGACACGAAAACAGACCAATCGATCGCACGAACTGGTAACATGAACTTGATATCACATGATAATTTGTGTTGAAGCAATGCTGACCAGCAGTGAACGGTGATCTAAATCCTGCCACATGTTGTTCACTGCAGGTGTAAACTCTTTGCAAAACTAAATTTCGTGTTCAGTGGCATTTTGATGTTATGTCAATCAAAATCACCAAAGGCCAACCCATGGTAGATTTATCCGAACTGAAAGCTCTGACACATCTACTTTAATTCACCTCACATTCCAGATGAACAACACGTGCAGACACAATGGTGTCAAGTACATGTATCATGCAAAGAGAGCACTAATACAATTGCATGTGGTCCACTGATGTAGATGTAAGGATATTTCTTCAAAATTCTGACAGCCACCGTCACCCGCAGCCCTTCATCCAAACTCAACAAAAGCGCCCTAGACCTCGGAACTCGAGGTCGATTAAACTGCTCTCGATGAGGTTCGCACTTGTGTCACCCAAACTTATGTGTATTCAAAATTGACAAGAACGGAAATTTTTGGCCCTCTTTGGTTGTATTCTGAAGATTTAAGGAGACCCTACAGACAGCAATGAAACTGGGTCAAGGTTTTCAAGATGTCGCTGATGCCATAACTTCGTTACATTTCAGGACCAAGTGTAGGTTACCAGACTTTTCAAAATGGCTGCCAACGGTGAACAGTTTGGTACTTCAAAGTGCTGTCAACAAATCTGACAACAAGAAAGCTTCATCAGTAAAGGTAGTAAATTAAGAGGATATGACTTAAGATTCAAAAGGAAAATGACAAAGAAATGGGTAAAAGAGGTCCACATAATCAATTTACTGGTCTGCACAATTACACTCCACTTAACCAGCGCCAAATTTCGTTGCCTGTATATATTTTGTGTCTTCTTGAGGCAGGGAGAGTCCATGCCAGACACCAGACATGACACCCAAACCCAGTCACATTATACTGACACCAGGCCCACCAGTCCTGTTTCCTTGCTAATCCCCGATCTCCTGATCTTCAGGCAGACACTCTAACCACTAGGCCTACAAGGTAGTCCCAAACTTTTATACAGCACTTGTTCTATCTGTACTGAATGGTCTCAGCACACTTCTGTAAAACACTGATCATACCTGCACTGCCTAACCTTGGCATACTTTTGTACAACACTCACTATACCTGTACAGAATGGCCTTGGTTAGCTCGGATCATCAGTTTCTTATTCTCCTGGTCTATCTCAAGTGCAAACCTCTGCTTGTCATTCTCAGCAACAACCTTCTGTACATCAGGGACTTGAAAACCTTTAAATCGTGGCAATCTTAAGATGTCATCCACGTAAAGGAATCCACCTAAAACAGCCCAATCATGTGTTAAGCAGCAACATTCTGATTACAACCATCCCTGCTCACAAAGCCTGTATCTATGTATGATACATCCACATGCACATCTAGTCTTGTTGATTATGAAATAGATCAATGTTAAAGTGTAACTTATTTAAGTCAAAACTGAATATAACTGAACCTACAGCCCATCCTGACAATGATTGTGTATTTGACATATGTTTAAAGATCAAAATTACTATAACCACTGAAACATACTTAGAAATAAATACACAGTGGGCACCAGTTAGCCAACTGTATTTACTGTACCAACTGACCCAAAGGTCCCCTTCTGGGAGAGAAAAAAACAGGCATACAACATCCATTACAGTACAGCTTGACCACTAAGGGCCACCCCTTTCTGTACCTGTAATGGATGGGTATACAATGGGCACCTCTGTACCACTTGACCACGAAAAGGTATGGGTATACAATGGGCACCTCTATACCACTTGACCAACAAAAGGGATGGGTATACAATGGGCACCTCTGTACCACTTGACTAACAAAAGGGATAGGCACATAATGGGCACCTCTATACCCCGTGACCAACAAAACTGATGGGCACAAAATGGGCACCACTGTACCAACTGAACAACAAGTGTGATGTGGACACCATTGGCACCTCTGTACCACCTGACCAACACGAACCACACCTTTCTGTAACTGTAAGCAATGAGCACACAATGGGCACCTCTGTACCACTTGACAAACAAAAGGTATGGGTATACAATGAGCACCTCTGTACCACTTGACTAACAAAAGGGATAGGCACATAATAGGCACCTCTATACTTAGTGACCAACAAAATTGATGAGCACACAATGGGCACCTCTGTATTACTTGACCAACAAAAGTGATGGGTATACAATGGGTACCTCTGTACCACTTGACCAACAATAGGGATGGGTATACAATGGGCACCTGTGTTCCATTTGACCAACAAAATTAATGGGCACATAATTGGCACCTCTGTGCCACTTCAATCAAAAATTGATAGACACACAATGGGCATCTCTGTACCACTTGACCAACAAAACATATGGGTATACAATGGGCACCTCTATACCACTTGACCAACAAAAGGGGTGGGTATACAATGGGCACCTCTGTACCACTTGACCACGAAAAGGTAAGGGTATACAATGGGCACCTCTATACCACTTGACCAACAAAAGGGGTGGGTATACAATGGGCACCTCTGTACCACTTGACCACGAAAAGGTAAGGGTATACAATGGGCACCTCTATACCACTTGACCAACAAAAGGGGTGGGTATACAATGGGCACCTCTGTACCACTTGACCAACAAAAGGTATGGGTATACAATGGGCACCTCTGTACCACTTGTCTAACAAAAGGGATAGGCACATAATGGGCACCTCTGTACCACATGACCAACAAAACTGATGGGCACAAAATGGGCACCTCTGTACCAACTGAACAACAAATGCGATGTGGACACCATTGGCACCTCTGTACCACCTGACCAACACGAACCACACCTTTCTGTAACTGTAAGCGATGAGCACACAATGGGCACCTCTGTACCACTTGACAAACAAAGGGGATAGGCATAAAACGGGCACCTCTCTACCACTTGATCAAGACAAGGGATACCTCTGTACCACTTGACCAACAAGAACCACACCTTTCTGTAACTGTAAGCGATGGGCACACAATGGGCACCTCTGTACCACTTGACCAACAAAACTGATAAGCACATAATGGCCATCTCTGTACCACCTGACCAACAAAAGGGATGTGTATACTGTGGGCATCTCTGTACCACTTGACCCACATAAGGGATGGGCACAAAATGGGCACATGTGTACCACGTGACCAACAAATGGGATGGGCACACAATGGGTATCTTTGTGCCACCTGACCAACAAAATTGATGGCCTCATAATGGGCACCACCATACCACCTAACTGACAAGAACTCCACCTTTTTGTGTCTGTAAGATATGGCCACAAAATATGATATTACCTGGTAAGAACTTTAAGCCCTGGTTTCCTGCAGCATGCCTCAAAATCCACGCCAATGATTTTGACAGATAAACCAGATTGTCTTCATGCTGAAAATACAACATACTCAAGCAAAATGACTTCTGCAAAGGCAACATAAGTCATCATTGTGTCCCAATAATTTTTGAAATCATGTGCTATAAATGGTCACTTGTTTTCATTTTCACATATATTCGATAAATTTCACTTTCACTTTATCTTGAAAAGTGAGGATAGGTATACAATATATAATGAAAAGTGCAGCCATCGCTAAGTTTTATTTTTAATAACATCTGTTGAGCGCTGTGAAGTTCAAGAGCTGTATTTGTGGTGACATTCCGAGGACAGGTCCACATAATCAATTTATTGGTCTGCACAATTACACTCCATATAACCAGCGCCAAATTTCGTTGCCTGTATATATTTTGTGTCTTCTTGAGGCAGGGAGAGTCCATGCCAGACACCAGACATGACACCCAAACCCAGTCACATTATATTCACACCAGGCCCACCAGTCCTGTTTCCTTCCTGATCCCTGATCTCCTGATCTTCAGGCAGACACTCTAACCACTCGGCCTACAAGGTAGTCCCAAACTTTTATACAGCACTTGTTCTATCTGTACTGAATGGTCTCAGCACACTTCTGTAAAACACTGATCATACCTGTACTGCCTAACCTTGGCACACTTTTGTACAACACTCACTATACCTGTACAGAATGGCCTTGGTTAGCTCGGATCATCAGTTTCTTATTCTCCTGGTCTATCTCAAGTGCAAACCTCTGCTTGTCATTCTCAGCAACAACCTTCTGTACATCAGGGACTTGAAAACCTTTAAATCGTGGTAGTCTTAAGATGTCATCCACATAAAGGAATCCACCTAAAACAGCCCAATCATGTGTTAAGCAGCAACATTCTGATCACAACCATCCTTGCTCACAAAGCCTGTATCTATGTATGATACATCCACATGCACATCTAGTCTTGTTGATTATGAAATAGATCAATGTTAAAGTGTAACTTATTTAAGTCAAAACTGAATATAACTGGACCTACAGCCTATCCTGACAATGATTGTGTATTTGACATATGTTTAAACATCAAAATCACTATAACCACTTGAAACATACTTAGAAATAAATACACAGTGGGCACCAGTTAGCCAACTGTATTTACTGTACCAACTGACCCAAAGGTCCCCTTCTGGAAGAGACAAAAACAGGCATACAACATCCATTACAGTACTGCTTGACCACTAAGGGCCACCCCTTTCTGTACCTGTAATGGATGGGTATACAATGTGCACCTCTGTACCACTTGACCACGAAAAGGTATGGGTATACAATGGGCACCTCTATACCACTTGACCAACAAAAGGTATGGGTATACAATGGGCACCTCTATACCACTTGACCAACAAAAGGGATGGGTATACAGTGGGCACCTCTGTACCACTTGACCAACAAAAGGTATGGGTATACAATGGGCACCTCTGTACCACTTGACTAACAAAAGGGATAGGCACATAATGGGCACCTCTGTACCACATGACCAACAAAACTGATGGGCACAAAATGGGCACCTCTGTACCAACTGAACAACAATGCGATGTGGACACCACTGGCACCTCTGTACCACCTGACCAACACGAACCACACCTTTCTGTAACTGTAAGCGATGAGCACACAATGGGCACCTCTGTACCACTTGACAAACAAAACTGATGGGCACAAAATGGGCACCTCTGTACCAACTGAACAACAATGCGATGTGGACACCACTGGCACCTCTGTACCACCTGACCAACACGAACCACACCTTTCTGTAACTGTAAGCGATGAGCACACAATGGGCACCTCTGTACCACTTGACAAACAAAACTGATGGGCACAAAATGGGCACCTCTGTACCAACTGAACAACAAATGCGATGTGGACACCACTGGCACGTCTGTACCACCTGACCAACACGAACCACACCTTTCTGTAACTGTAAGCGATGAGCACACAATGGGCACCTCGGTACCACTTGACAAACAAAGGGGGTAGGCACAAAATGGGCACCTCTCTACCACTTGATCAAGACAAGGGATACCTCTGTACCACTTGACCAACAAGAACCACACCTTTCTGTAACTGTAAGCGATGGGCACACAATGGGCACCTCTGTACCATTTGACCAACAAAATTGATGAGCACATAATGGCCATCTCTGTACCACCTGACCAACAAAAGGGATGTGTATACTATGGGCACATCTATACCACGTGACCAACAAAACTGATGGGCACAAAATGGGCACCTCTGTACCAACTGAACAACAAATGCGATGTGGACACCACTGGCACCTCTGTACCACCTGACCAACACGAACCACACCTTTCTGTAAATGTAAGCGATGAGCACACAATGGGCACCTCGGTACCACTTGACAAACAAAGGGGATAGGCACAAAATGGGCACCTCTCTACCACTTGATCAAGACAAGGGATACCTCTGTACCACTTGACCAACAAGAACCACACCTTTCTGTAACTGTAAGCGATGGGCACACAATGGGCACCTCTGTACCATTTGACCAACAAAATTGATGAGCACATAATGGCCATCTCTGTACCACCTGACCAACAAAAGGGATGTGTATACTATGGGCATCTCTGTACCATTTGACCAACAACAGGGATGTGTATACAATGGGCATCTCTGTACCACTTGACCCACATAAGGGATGGGCACAAAATGGGCACCTCTGTACCACTTGACCAACAAACGGGATGGGCACACAATGGGTATCTCTGTGCCACCTGACCAGCAAAACTGATGGGCTCATAATGGGCACCACCATACCACCTAACTGACAAGAACTCCACCTTTTTGTGTCTGTAAGAAATGGCCACAAAATATAATATCACCTGGTAAGAACTTTAAGCCCTGGTTTCCTGCAGCATGCCTCAAAATCCACGCCAATGATTTTGACAGATAAACCAGATTGTCTTCATGCTGAAAATACAACATACTCAAGCAAAATGACTTCTGCAAAGGCAACATAAGTCATCATTGTGTCCCAATAATTTTTGAAATCATGTGCTATAAATGGTCACTTGTTTTCATTTTCACATATATTCGATAAATTTCACTTTCACTTTATCTTGAAAAGTGAGGATAGGTATACAATATATAATGAAAAGTGCAGCCATCGCTAAGTTTTATTTTTAATAACATCTGTTGAGCGCTGTGAAGTTCAAGAGCTGTATTTGTGGTGACATTCCGAGGACAGGTCCACATAATCAATTTACTGGTCTGCACAATTACACTCCATATAACCAGCGCCAAATTTCGTTGCCTGTATATATTTTGTGTCTTCTTGAGGCAGGGAGAGTCCATGCCAGACACCAGACATGACACCCAAACCCAGTCACATTATATTCACACCAGGCCCACCAGTCCTGTTTCCTTCCTGATCCCTGATCTCCTGATCTTTAGGCAGACACTCTAACCACTCGGCCTACAAGGTAGTCCCAAACTTTTATACAGCACTTCTTCTATCTGTACTGAATGGTCTCAGCACACTTCTGTAAAACACTGATCATACCTGCACTGCCTAACCTTGGCACACTTTTGTACAACACTCACTATACCTGTACAGAATGGCCTTGGTTAGCTCGGATCATCAGTTTCTTATTCTCCTGGTCTATCTCAAGTGCAAACCTCTGCTTGTCATTCTCAGCAACAACCTTCTGTACATCAGGGACTTGAAAACCTTTAAATCGTGGTAGTCTTAAGATGTCATCCACATAAAGGAATCCACCTAAAACAGCCCAATCATGTGTTAAGCAGCAACATTCTGATCACAACCATCCTTGCTCACAAAGCCTGTATCTATGTATGATACATCCACATGCACATCTAGTCTTGTTGATTATGAAATAGATCAATGTTAAAGTGTAACTTATTTAAGTCAAAACTGAATATAACTGGACCTACAGCCTATCCTGACAATGATTGTGTATTTGACATATGTTTAAACATCAAAATCACTATAACCACTTGAAACATACTTAGAAATAAATACACAGTGGGCACCAGTTAGCCAACTGCATTTACTGTACCAACTGACCCAAAGGTCCCCTTCTGGAAGAGACAAAAACAGGCATACAACATCCATTACAGTACTGCTTGACCACTAAGGGCCACCCCTTTCTGTACCTGTAATGGATGGGTATACAATGTGCACCTCTGTACCACTTGACCACGAAAAGGTATGGGTATACAATGGGCACCTCTATACCACTTGACCAACAAAAGGTATGGGTATACAATGGGCACCTCTATACCACTTGACCAACAAAAGGGATGGGTATACAGTGGGCACCTCTGTACCACTTGACCAACAAAAGGTATGGGTATACAATGGGCACCTCTGTACCACTTGACTAACAAAAGGGATAGGCACATAATGGGCACCTCTATACTAAGTGACCAACAAAATTGATGAGCACACAATGGGCACCTCTGTATTACTTGACCAACAAAAGTGATGGGTATACAATGGGTACCTCTGTACCACTTGACCAACAAGAACCACACCTTTCTGTAACTGTAAGCGATGGGCACACAATGGGCACCTCTGTACCATTTGACCAACAAAACTGATGAGCACATAATGGCCATCTCTGTACCATCTGACCAACAACAGGGATGTGTATACAATGGGCATCTCTGTACCACTTGACCCACATAAGGGATGGGCACAAAATGGGCACATGTGTACCACGTGACCAACAAATGGGATGGGCACATAATGGGTATCTCTGTGCCACCTGACCAACAAAATTGATGGCCTCATAATGGGCACCATCATACCACCTAACTGACAAGAACTCCACCTTTTTGTGTCTGGAAGATATGGCCACAAAATATGATATTACCTGGTAAGAACTTTAAGCCCTGGTTTCCTGCAGCATGCCTCAAAATCCATGCCAATGATTTTGACAGATAAACCAGATTGTCATTATGCTGAAAATACAAAATACTCAAGCAAAATGACTTCTGCAAAGGCAACTTAAATCATCATTGTGTCCCAATAATTTTTGAAATTATGTGCTATAAATGGTCACTTGTTCTCATTTTCACATATATTTGATAAATTTCACTCTCACTTTATCTTGAAAAGTCAGGTTAGGTACACAATATATTTTGAAAAATGCAGCCATCTAGGAAAGATGTTTGGCACAAACCACAGGTGGCTGAATCATCCAAAAGCTATTTATACCTAATGTATACATGCATAACAAGGTACACAACTTCAGTGCCTCTGACATAAACCCTAACTTTACATGAACTGGACACGAAACACGGAAAAATATCCCTCCAACAAACGGCACTCATTTGAAAGCTGACACACTCATTTTTCCGTTGGTATATAAATCGCCGCGCAAACATGAAGCCTGAAACCTGTAAGTGTTAAGTTGCTCTTTTGGACTGAAGGGATTATCACTATTTACCACTTGATTTAAGCAAACACACACCAAATGAATCAGGGTATCACATAAGTATTTGTATTTGTTTTACCTCCCATAATGGAGATGTTACACAATAAGGTTGCGCTTGTACAACTGTTCTGACATGCCAGTAAGTTTGTAGGTTTTTTGTTGGTCAAAGCTAAGCATTGTGTGTGACCAATCAGAGCAAAGTTTTTTTCGCCATAACAACTTAGGAATCTCGCTGACAAGAGGAACTGACAGCTGCAAATTTAAGGACTGAATAGTAGAGAAAGCCGTATAACTTCCATCGAGTGTCACAAATACAAGTATTCAAAAGTGTTTATTAAAAGAACAGTTTACGTGGTCGAAAATAGTAGAAATATGGTGTCTTCACCAGCTTTCATGGCTGAGAAACCAAGCCAGAACTGTCGCCTGTCTCTTTTCTGTTACCAGACTTGTCTGACTAAAGAAAAACCTACAACTTAGGGCTTTCAGGCTTCGTGTAGGCAAGAGGAAGCATGTTTCTTTGTCGACTCATATACTTACCTAAAGTTGTATCAACTTTCCAACAAATGTCATTTGGTTGAGATGGGAATATTTTTATGCGTTTTGTGTCCGGTTATGTAAACGTTGGGCTTACGTCTGAGGTACTGAAGTTATGTGCCTTCTTATATATATATTAGTAATAAATATCATTTGGACCCTTGTGCCACCTTCGGCACAGACTGACATAAAACTTGCTCAAGGAATACAAATTTATGTATACACAAAAAAGACATTAAGAGTTCTGGCAAAGGCATTTTAAAACTATGCGGGCCTCCGTGGCTCAGTCGGTTAGCGGGCTATCAAAGCACAATGACCCGAAGTTCCAGACCAGCTCATGCTGGCTTCCTCTCCAGCCGTACATGGGAAGGTCTGCCAGCAACCTGCGGATGGTCGTGGGTTTACCCCGGGCTCTGCCTGCTTTCCTCCCACTATAATGCTGGCTGCCATCGTATAAGTGAAATATTCTTGAGTACAGCATAAAACACCAATCAAATAAATAAATAAATAAATTAAAACTATGCTTTTTCTCCAGTCTACATAACAGTTAATATCAACTTTTCTGATTAAATTCATCCAGATGTAAAATATAAACTAATCTGAATGCTCAGATAATAACACACGCTTACGTCTGATGTTGTGGACTGTGATGGATAGTGACCTGATGTTTGTTGGCCATCTCCAAGCCAGCTGTGAGATGCAACTTTGCCATGGCTACCACCTCCTCTATGCCAGCTGTAGTTCTGGAACCCAGCAGTATTAACTGATAGCTGTACATTTACTGAGTGAAGAGAACCACAAGCTGTATAACTTGTATAACAGAGTGTAACAAATCAAAGTATCTGAAAGTGTTTCATTCAGAGAACAGTTTACTTGGTCAATAGTAGAAATATGGTGACTTCAGACATTTCGTCACTCAGAAATCAATTATCAAGCCAGAACTGTCACTTGATTCTTTTCTGTTACTGGATTTGTCTGACTAAACCAAAAAACTTACAACTTAGGGTTTTCAGGCTTCATGCTTCATGAGGAAGCATGTGTGTTTGTCGAATCATACACCAACTTAAGCTGAGTGTGTCAGCTTTCCAGTGTCGTTTGTTTGAGACTGGAATATTTTTATGTGTTTTGTGTCCAGTCATGTAAAGTTAGGGCTTTATATCCGAGGCACTGAAGTTATGTACCTAGATATTTTATTAGTTATAAATAGCCTTCAGATGATTCTGCCTCCTATGACATAGACATAAAACCTCCTCAAGGGATACATACATAAAATGACATAAATAGTTTGGGGGAAAACTTTTTCCAGTTAAATGAACATTTTATATGAACTTTTCTGATGACATTTATTTGTTTGTAAAATAGAAAAGAATCTGAATGCTAGGATAACAACACAAGCTTACATATGATCCTCTCGATGGAGATGAATAGGGTCCTGATCTTTGTCGGCCATCTCCATGCCAGCTCCGAGAGTTACCACCTCCTCTACGTGAGTCATGGTCCTGGGACCTATCACCTCTTTCTCGTGTATTCGTTTGCTGAAATCTGTCCTTACTGGTCCGCTGCCTGTCGTGAGACGCTTGACCGTGTCCGTAGTTTTCATGTCCCTGTGAGGACGTGGTGTTCGTATTACTGACAGATCTGTTTGCCTGTCCAGTCCCACTAGAATGGCCATTATTAGCTACAGTCACCGACAAAGTATCCACTTCTCTACTGCTTGAACTGTTGGCCATCTTAAGTCTCAATAAATTTCCTTTACCGGACAACGACCTGAATGAATGCAGGCTTGTTGAGCCCCTATATGAAAATCCTGACAAATCTCGTTTCGCGTCCCTCACAATACCACCACTGATACGCGCAACAGAGTGCATAAAATAGAATCGACAACGAATGCAGACGCAATTCTATTACAGTAGCTAAACGCCCTGCTCAGCGGCGGCACTAATGTTAACACAAAAAAAAAAAAAAAAAAAAAAAATTGCCACGCTGCAGATACTTGATCACGCAAAGCCAATGTCTAGTACTACACAGGTTGCGGCTGCACAGTAAAGCACTAAAGTCGTTGTGATGCCGGCCAACAATGTGACAAGCCCCTTCTTTCAATACATTGATATCGCCTCAAGACAGCCTACTTACAGTTTTTCATTAAAGTAACCGATTACTCTCATGCTCGAACAAAATGGCGTCATGGAAATTTCACCACCTGTTTGCTTTCACTTTCCATTTCCCAAGATTTCACAGGGACATTTTGTAGCCGGTTTTTTTTTTTGGTCTTCACAGTAAGAGAGTACTCAAGGGACACCACTCTTCGATGACAATAACGCTACCACCATTGTGCAATCACGGGTTCAGCGTGATGGACCAAAAGCAATAAAAGCAGTTAGAGTTTTGTTAACTTGTTTAAGGTTGGCCTTTTCAGTGTCTTGAATTAACAAAAAACTAGTGCTGCAATTGTTTTAATTTTTTGCAAACTACCCCTAATTCTTCAAATTTTTGGGACACCTGATCTACCTTCTTAGCTAATAAACATGTAATGCTAACAGCGATAGAAAGTTCTTTTTTCTTCCATGGTTAGACCATCTAATGACCAACACATCCATATCTTTACTTTTTCAAAAAACAGGGAGAGAAATGTA
The DNA here is from genome assembly GCA_016165875.1 of Acanthopleura granulata. Lineage (NCBI taxonomy): Eukaryota > Metazoa > Mollusca > Polyplacophora > Chitonida > Chitonidae > Acanthopleura > Acanthopleura granulata. The sequence continues at coordinate 651,595 of JABBOT010000010.1, forward strand.
ATATATTGCTTTCAGCAAGACAAATATTTGTCCGCATAATTGGAAGAATTAGGGTAATGACACACCTGTTAGCCGGATATCGATGTCCTGGTCTTATTTTTATTAAACTATCTTCGAGAAAGATGCAACAAAATGCTCCTTGACTGCCAAACATAGGCAGACGAAGTATAGGTTCAACACAAGACCTGGGCAGGGCATTTCAACATCCAACCGCTCTCAGAGTGCATGGGGCCTGGTGATTCTAAGTCATGGGTGGTGTCTGTGGTGCCTTTTGTGCAGTCCAATGTTCATTGAAGATCACCTAGCACGAGGTTGCTCAGACGTTGAAATTTGCATTAGACATGATGCGGTTGCCTGCGGCAAGGCGGTCTGGTGTTTAGACGGCCTTCCAAGTCCAAGAAACGAACCTAACATGAACCTAAAACTGTAATAAAGCTACTCTCCGGAAACCTTGGTGACTACACACCATTCTGTTTAGCCTATCTAAACTAGTCCGGTCTCCGTTGCCACTCCAAAGCAAATCCAAAACGACTCATTCCCGGTTCGCTTAAAACTCTTGATGTCTGGAACGCGCAACGACAATGGTCAGTTTTATGACAGTTATCACTCAGGGATACCAGCCGGGGATACCAGTCTCAAACTATAAATCTACCTTAGATGGGCTAAATACCATGTTATGTAGTTATATATGTTTCCACGGAGGAGTTTAATAGCAGTTTAGACCCAGGTTAGGCTTGTTTCGCGAGCGTAGATGGCCGGTCTGAAAGTCAGACCACATTGCCGCACCATTGAGTATAGCGCAGGTCTCAGACGTGAAATTTTGAGCGTTTGTGCCATTTCTAATGCAAATTTCAACTTCTGAGCAACCTCGGACAAAGGATCACCTTGTCTTCCACCAATATGGCCCGGCGCTTGAAAGTTCATCTGTATCCCAAAGACAGGAACTTGACAAGGTCAAAAAATTGTCCGGCATCATAATTATTCGACTCTTGCTTAATGCCATACTCAACAATTTTTCGCTGATACAAAGGTGGTCATTTTTATAGTGTAGAAAACTGCAGTGCCTGGCATAAATCACGAACATATGGCACGTTCGACAAACTGCATGAGCTTCCCCACGTAACGAACAGGCATGCACTCCGTATTAGCGGAAGACAGCTAGGTGGTTTTCAACAAACATCAGGCTGCACAAACAGCATCATTAGTGTCGTTGTCAGCTGTCACAAAGCTGCTGAGAGAGTGACAGAATCTGGAACCGACATCTTGTGTAGTTGCACTTATAAATGAACAAAGATGAACATAAGTATCACTATGTAACACCAGATAATATAACCGTTTACCACAAACTTGGTACCTTACTGGGGCATGAGGGCATCTTTATGAGTTGCAACGATACTATCAATAATCCTTGTGCTATCCTGTGTTATGTCTATGTCCTTGTGTTATAATGGCAACATCCTTGTGTTATTATGGCAACATCATTGTCTTATGATTTCTACATCATTTAGTTCATTTCGTGCTGATTCTTCATTATATCTGGCCTTTTTTACAGCGCTTAAAACGTATGGTAGACTGCATGGGCCATATTGAAGCACAGTGACGTCACAGATTCTTTTTAGCTGCAAAATATCTTCTGATTCCTATATGTCTACATTCTACATGAATATATGTGTAGTGCAACACGTACTGTATTCAATGTGAAAACGTAACAGTTACAGCATGTTTAGCAGCTAAAAAGGAATCTGTGACCTCACTGCTTTTCAAAATGGTCCAAAAAGTCCACAGCAGCACCTCTGTGTTTCGGTTTTAATTATTGTAATACAATGACAACAATTAAAGAGATCATGTTTGGAATCAGCACGAAATTGCCTTTTTCATGCATACTTTCTCAAAATGTGGTCTGTTCTTTTAAACAATCTGCAGATGACAGGAGGATAAACATACTTCTACCAGCATTTCCCTTACAAGGACATCCTTCACTGACATCTGTGAGTTTGCAAAAAGCACAGAAACGATTGAACAGCTTGATCTACTTGACCCTTTTAAACATATTAATTGTAGCAATGTTGTTTAGGGAAGTCTGCCAGTCACCTGTAAGAGAGTTAGTAGAGCCCTGCTATGGAGAGCAATGTGTAAATGCAAAAGTTTCATGTGCAGAGATGAGGTAGGGACACAATACAATACAACAGCACGTACTGATCATATAAATGTCCACTGCATGTTAATCGTAAGCAAACAGAGGACAAATTGTCATAAGAAAACACAGAACTTATTCTGGTGGATGTTTACTGATTTTCATCACATCATTTATTTTGTCACAAGCAAGAGCATGGTTTATAACAAATTAAATAATGAAACAAGTACGAAATATAATTCAATTTTTTTATTTCCTTCATTACTGTTTATTTTGTACATAGATTGTTCTCACATAATGGCAGTCAGCTTTGTGGAAAAGTAACAGCCGAATGAATTTCCAGAAAACAACCAGTGCCATTCAAACAATGTTCATGTTCCTGTTCAACATTCTTAACAATATACAAATACAACAAAGTGAATTACCAGAGTTTCAGCACATATAAATCTCAATTTAAACTGACAGCATTCTGGTCAGTTATACCATCAGGTGTCTATTTCGCTTGTATACATGTAGATGTATGTCTTCATAAAACTTTACACACTTGTAGAAAAAAGTCTAATTTCATCAAATTATTCAGAATAATTAGCGGTAGCTGTCGAACATGGTTTGTTGAAAGCATAAACATTGCCAGCCTAAAGTACATGTAATTCTGGCCCACGCTGTGTAGCCCATTGTTCATTTGTGCCTTTCGATGATCATGTTGTGAGCAAGCTGGTAACACAGTACTCATGTATTCAAAGAGAATAACAAATAGAATGCATTACAGGAGAATTCAACTTGGGCCTGAGACGCCATTGTGCAGGAAATGGTGCCCCATTACTATGACAACATCGCTGAACACAAACATTGTTGAAAACAACACAAGCACTTCTGAAGCACCTGGCTGAGGATTGTCAACAGAAAAACATCACATAGCCAATATTATGTAATTGAGTAACAAACAAAGAATATGAATGGTTGTAATGGATATACACACGTTTGTTTCAAAGTTATCCATTGGTTTGAATTCACATCAGTATATATACATTTATACTGTGTTTTGCCTCTACAATTATCAGTATGAATAAAAAATATCCCACAACAATTTTTTTCATCAAATATTTCTGGACATGATTATTATTTCACCTCAATTAAGATTGTGACATGACAAAAAAAAGCATATTGGTCATATTTAACCATAAATGCAGGTATTTTTTCTACAATAAATGTACATATGGTAATTATCTTCACAACAAAATCAACATCAGTGACTGCTTTGATTTAATGATCTTCTTCCTTCCAGTGTGGAAATTTAAGCACCTGGCTCTCAATACAAACCCTACACCATCAAGGTGGATGAATTTGGCAAGATGTAGCCTCTAACAGCTACGTGAACAACATGACAAGAAATACAATGTAGACTGTGAGATTTCCTGCAGATAAAATGCACTCACCAATAAAAACACAAACATATTTAGAATACTGGCATGAATGGCATAACATTGGTTGACAAATTTTCTCAAAGAATTCTGGAAACCACAAGTCAGAACACTCCAAACAGGTAATGACTGCACAGTTAAAAGTACTACAGTACGCACAAGCGAGGATACTCCAGACAAGTAAATACAGTACACAGATGATGCCTGCAGAACGAGAAATATTACTGTACCCACATGTGAGGATACTCCACACACGTGAATACAATACACAAATGATGACTGCACAGTGAGAAGTATTACAGTACACACAAGTGAGGATACACCAGACAAGTGAATACAGTACACATGATGACTTACAGTGAGAAGTATTACAGTACACACAAGTGAGGATACCCCACACAAGTGAATACAGTACACAGATGATGACTTACAGTGAGAAGTATTACAGTACCCACAAGTGAGGATATCCCAGACAAGATAATAGAGGTGATGGTTGTACAGTCAGAAATATTATAGTCCTCATAATACAAAATCACTAACATGTCTGAATCACCAGAGGCCAAGATACACCTGGCCCAGTAACTGACCAGCTTCATGCTCACACTACCAGGTACTACGTTTATCTCATTACAGTGCATAGCTGTTTACTCCATTTCCACCAGGAGATCATCCCCGTCCAGCTTCATCCCGTCTGATACGGCCACATTTTTTATCTTGCCAGAAATTGGTGCAGTGACAATCATCTCCATTTTCATGGCACTGAGGACAATGATGGGCGCGCCCTTTTCCACCGTGTCGCCCACCTTGACCCTGACGTCGACCACGGTGCCAGGCATTGGGGCGCCAACTGAACCTTTAACGCCCTTCACTGCCTTCGGATGGAAATGCATCTCCTAAGAACAGAAAACACACACACAAAAGTGTACTCATCTCATCAATGTTCTAAACTTTTTAGGCGTTAAAGGCAGGTGACAGTAATGGGCACACAGGCCTGCACTCTCCGACTTTCTGCATGTAGCAAACTAATGGCAATTCTTTCAAAACAGATGTAAGAATCAAAATTTCAATGACACACATGGAATGATCTCGACAAAGATTCCCTTTTTTCCATCCAAAAATTTCCTTCAACACTTCGTGGACACAAAGCTGTCAACAGAGAATTCCGACCGAATGTTGTCATCTAGTTCTCTGGAAAGTAAGTGATTTGTGGCAAGACATAAACTCTCGGAACGAAATCATCCATTTTTCTCAACCTTGCAGATAAATTTATGTTGATGTCATGAAGACATATAGAAGTATTGGCAAATGATCACACTTTAACTTACATAAGTTACATTCAATCACTTTCAAGGTCTCACCTGACAACAGCAAGTTACTTCAGTGGTAATTCAGTGGAGGCCAATTATTTTCCAACTCCCATTAAACCTACAGGAGCACACTATATTCTAAAGCAAAGGACAAAGGAGAAAATTGTAAACTTGGTACCATCAAAGCAATCTTCTAGTGTGAAAAGGAAACTTACCTTTGTTGCTTCTTTATCTAAGATAAATACAGATCTCAGCTGTCCGTTCAACTCAAAGAAGACTTCCCGCTGGCCATTTTTGTTTAGATCTCCCACAGCCAGTGTCTTGATATGCAGTGTTTTCCCTTTCTCAATTTCAACCTGTCAGGCCAAAACAAGAGGGTATTATATAACACACTTTCATTTTTAAAAGCACCCCATCTAACCTTAGACACCAGTGCAGATCGGTAGATAATAAAACAATTCAAGAAACTGTGTTAATTGTACACACTTTTGATGCATTCAACAGTGAAACTTCACACTTATGTATAAGATAAATACCATATTTACACGACAATGTAACTAATGTAATACTTTGTTGCTTTCTTTTTTCTTTTCCATTTTTTCAAAATCATTTCATTGCATCCAGACTGATCTTTTATCTACTTGAGTTTTATGCTGTAATCAAGAATATTCCCTTAAATGACCGCAGCCAGCATTATTTAAGAAGGAAACAGAACAGAGTCTGGGGGAAACCCATAACCGTACACATGCTACTGATGGACCTTCCCAAGTAGGGCTGAAGAAGAAGCTAGTCTGAGATGAGCTACAACTCACACCTGTTGCACTGCTCACAAGCTCCCAAGTTACTGAAATGTGCCAACATGCCAACAGCCAGGTCATGGAACTACCCACCTGCTACACCCCTGCCTAACAATTACAGAAAGGTAAGACATGATAACGGATTCGCTTCAATACTCACATCAAACTCCTCTGCCATGCTCGGCCCAGTTAGAAACAGGCGTGTGTTGAGAGTGTTCACCGGCCCATAAGCATCCCGGAAGTTGATGTAGTCCTCGGTTACCTTCGGGTAGAGGGCAGCACTCATCACATCCTCATCTCGGATCACATTCTGGCCGTGTCTTTCCACCATCTCCGACTGTAACTTGTCAAAATCAAATGGTTCCATGGAGGCGCCCGGTCGCCCCTCCACCCTTGGAGCACCCTTCAGAATCTACAACAAGAGATGAGCTTTAACCTTGGTACACATCAAAGTAAACCAAAACTCCTCCTATTGTACACATACGAAACCACAACTCCTGCTCCTACGAACACATAGTAAACCACAACTCCTGGTCCTATGTACAAATAGTAAACCACAACTCCTGTACAAAAAGTAAGCCACAACTCCTCCCATATACACATAGTAAACCACAACTCCTGTTACTATGTACACAAAGTAAACCACAGCTCCTGCTCCTGTACAAATAGTAAACTACAACTCCTCCTATGTTCACGTAGTAAACCACAACTAATTCTATGTACACATAGTAAACCACAAATCCTGCTCCTGTACACATAGTAAGCCACAACTAATCCTATGTACAAATAGTAAACCACAACTAATGCCCCTGCACAAATAGTAAACCACAGTTCCTGCTCCTATGTACACATAGTAAACCACAACTAATCCTGTATACACATAGTAATCCACAACTCTTGCTCCAATGTACACATAGTAAACCACAATTCCTGCTCCTGTACAAATAGTAGACCACAATTAATCCTATATGCAGAAAGTAAACCAGAACTCCTGCTCCTGTGTACACATAGTAAACCACAACTACTGCTCCTATGTACACAGAGTAAACCACAACTAATCCTATGTACAAATAGTAAACCAGAACTCCTGCTCCCATGTACACATAGTAAACCACAACTCCTGCTCCTAAGTACACAAAGTAAACCACAACTTATCCTATGTACACATAGTAAACCACAACTACTGCTCCTATGTACACAGAGTAAACCACAACTAATCCAATGTACAAATAGTAAACCACAACTCCTGCTCCTAAGTACACATAGTAAACCACAACTTATCCTATGTACACATAGTAAACCACAACTACTGCTCCTATGTACACATAGTAAACCACAACTACTGCTCCTAAGTGCACATAGAAAACCACAAATCCTACACCTTTGAACACAGAGTAACAAACAACTATTGCTCCTATGTACACATAGTAAACTCCAGCTCCTATGAGCAAATAGTGTCTATATACCACCCACACATAACTGCCACAGCTTTCTAATGTCTACATCACTGGCTGCCATAGCAGTTACCTGCACATATAAAACACACTTGGCATTTCCTACACACAAGTGCTATGGCTACGTAATCTCTATTTTACTGGCTGCAATGGTACATGTGGTTACCTGCAAGTATGTGGACAATCTGAATGTCCCACAGTTACCCACCTTTGTGCGCAGAGGTTCTGGAAATCCACCAGGTGGTTGTCCCAAGTAACCTTGGAAGAATTCAATGACAGATGAAGGGAAAGATAACTCTTCTGCTTTCTGCTCCATGGTTTTGGCATTCAGCTTGTTCTGCACCATGAACTGAGCCAAGTCGCCCACAACCCTGGATGAGGGAGTGACCTGAAATAAGCGGAATATCATATGTTGAGTATAACGTCAAATACACATCAATGTTTGATATGCAAAGACAAAGACAAGTCACCACCAAAAGCTCTTTCTTTTTTGAAATTATGTACAAGGGACACAATTTTTCCAACCTGCTTGCCTTTTTTTTTCAAGGTTATCTGATCCAGGTTGACATGTCTTTAAGAGGAACAAAGATTAGGAAAAACCCAACACCACTTTCCCCAACACTAACAATAGCTTGCCTTACTTATTGCTGGGACAGCCAACATTGCCCATAAAAGGAAAAGGATTTGTTAATTTTGTTTTAATTTCATACCTTCCTCTTACATGGAAAGAAAAATTCATTCTCCCCATAAGACAAACACTTAATTTGGCATGGGCCTACATATGTAAAAAGATACTTAACATACGTTTTGTGCTTACCGTTGTTCTACGATCAAAATAAAACACATTCAAGCAAAGAAATGATGTCTAAATAGCCTCGAAACCTTCAAGCAATATTGAGCCTAACTTCATACAAATAAAGTACAAGTATCAACAAACAATAGAGCAAACTTGAGGAATCTGATTCCGTTGGTGTGAGGTACCTTGACAAGATCTCCCAGAAGCTGGTTAGCCTCTGTGTACATCTTCTTCACTTCCTCAAACTGCTCAGCCAAGCCCAGGCTGAAGGCTTGGAACTGGAGATTGGTGTATTGGCCACCTGCAGAGCAACACATGGAAGCACATGTATAGGACTGAATGCCACATTGACCTTTTTTCACTTATACTATGGTGGTTGAAAAGTTTTATGGGAGAAGGTAACTGGATTGTCTGAGGTAAACCACCCACCTTTGGCAAGTTACTGACAAACTTTTTTTTCCATGTGCGATGTACACACAAGTACACCATACTGGTGAAAGCCAACTGGTTTTCAAAGAACATTAGAGTGCACAACTGGTCTCACTAGAGTCCCAAGGCCCAACAAATAATGAGAGTAAGATTCTACAAACTCTCTGTCAAATATTACACGTTTTGGAAGAGAACCCACAAAAACAATTCAAATTAGTTACAGACAATTTATTTCAGCGAGTGTGAGTATTAGATGTGATGCTGCATGTTCATTTGTGTCACTTCCTGTCCATGTAGGTCATCAACACATAGAAATAACCATATTACACATGTCAATAACATGTCCATATTACCTGAGGAGTAAAAATTACATGTACTATACATCCAAGTCATAACTTCACAGACAAGGTAACCTAAAAGGAGAACAGTACTATATGTAGTTCACCTGGAATTTAATGAAGGTAGACATCTGCGTTTCCACTCTTCATTGTCACGCAGCACTCAAACGGAGCGTACAACTGGCGAGCCTGCTCCCAGTAAGATGAGTAGCGAGAGACATCCTCAAGCTTTATACCTACAGCAGTCCAAAATATTTGAAGGTTATATACAGTCTTTACAATTCAAATCACTGCTATTTAAACCACACACTAATGTAACAGTGTCATTTTTACAGAACATATTAGTTCTGTTGTGTATGTAATAGTGCATTACAAATTAATCCAACCATGGAGAAATCTTTGATCAAGGTACTGATACTTTATCTGAGCTAAAATTTCAGCCATGACTATGTCACTCTTGCCTAGTTCAGATAGATCTATGGATATCAGAAAGCTAATTACACATCCATTAAGGAGGTATCCTGATGTCCTACTGGAATAAGATAACTCTTAGTACCAATATTGATATATACCATCTTCTTTCAGCTCTATAAATACATTTTTATGAGCAAGTTATTAGGTCAGATAAATCAATTAATAACATATATCAAAATAAATCACTGAAATTTGTCTTAATCAATAGTCTTCTTACAGTATATTTACATAGAGGCCATTACCTGTATCATGTTTGGTGTTGGCCAGAGCAGCCACCAGGGCCCCCATGCTGGGTTGTGAGGTCATCCCCGACATAGAGTCCACAGCAACATCCACGGCATCTGCACCCGCCTCTGCAGCTGCTAACATGGAGGCCACACCTGCACCTGCTGTGTCGTGCGTGTGCACGTGGATGGGGATATCTGGGTGGCGGTCACGCAGCGTGCGCACCAGCTGGTCAGCTGCACGTGGCCTCAACAGCCCAGCCATGTCCTGTAGATACAGGATGGACAGTGTGTACAGGAATATACAGTAATATGTGGCACTCATGATATTTGACAAAGAGGAAAATGTTCAGCTTCACAGTACAGGTGTCAATTTCTCAAAACTTTGTAAGACATCAGTCATGAGTTTCCTACCTTTTTTCATAAATGCTGTTGTGGAGGTTATATATATTATCATAAGGTGACATGACTTATGAGTTAGGAAACATCGATTCATGAAGTTTTGTGAAATTGTGCCCTGGCCTCAAGATTTACTAAATCAAAAATGGCCCTGTGCAACGTACAGTTTGGCTAAGCAAACATATTTTGCATTTTGGGTTACAAAAGTTGCTTAGGTAAAGGTTTCACTCCAGTACTCTGATACACCTGATTGATGACCACATCTTCTTTGAAATTTGTCATTTTGACCTGGCGTGATTGAAGCTTGAAACGGAGCCACAATGGTGGGGTAGGTAATTTATTTCTCTCCTTGACCCTCGGCTAAACAAACATTGCTATGGGACTGCTATGCTCATATGACTAAGAGGTGAGAGTGAAAGTCAGGACATTTTGCCCTTTGACCACCAGTTACAGTGCACCAAAAATATTGTGTGCACTGTGCCAACTGTGTTGGTTTTACGTCACGCTTCATGATATTCAACCTGTGATTCGGCAAACAAATAGTTTTACAAGAATTTATGTTAGTGAGTGTGAAGTAACTTGCTTTTGATGTCACCAGTACATGTATTTGTAAATTTAAAACTTCAAACTTTAAAACTTCTGAGGAGTTTAATGAGTATATATATATATATATATATAACATGTGTCACATGACATGAAATCTGGTGACATAATTATATCAACATGTCACACACATGGTTAAACACAATTAGACCATCAGTACACCTCACATCCTGGAATATGATTTAAAAATAATTACACCATATGGAAGGTTTTACTACATAACTTATGGCAAACATGGAGTATGATGTAACACCATTAGAATAAGCATGGATAGAAATAAAACTTTTGTGGCATAATGCAATAGCATTTGAAGGAGCTAAGAAAAACTAAATCAAAGACATTTCCAATTACACTGATGTTCAGTTCAGATAAACAACGTTAAAATCATGGACTGATAAACCTTCTGATGAGCACACAGCTGACCAACCCACAAGTGTGATAAACGGTTCCTTATTCACGGTTTTCAAGCTCACAAATGGAAGTCTGACTCAAACTTTGAGAGAAGCCTTGTATTATTCTCTCCATGTTTGTCAACTTCCACCAAATCCCAAGCTTGGTTTAAGAATGTAAATCGGAAAGCCCTCAGATTCTGGAGACAGTTTCAGGGGCAGCACTTGGCACAGATGACTACAATGTGGTAACAAAACTCTACGGCTTTTCCGTTCATTTGTGAGCCGCTAGTTTGATTCTTTCTTCACATTTTCCGCCCCTTCCCTTGTGACCTTTCATTTTGTCTGACCTTGATCCCTGTGGTCTCTTGACTCTCTCCAACCCCTCTGCTATACTTTTATAGGTATGTTTTCTGCACAAATTTAGACTTCACAGATTCCTTGGTTATGCGCTCTTCAGGCGGTGAACAGTCCTGAGTTGGCATTCCAGCTCCTCAATGAACACTTTCAGGGTGTGAATGAACGTCCACTCTGGTGAAACAAACATTTTGAGTTTTGTCTATTGTACAGCATTCATGTGTCTCTAAAATAACAAAGGTTATAAAGCGTCTACCCCTCAGGTAAATAAGGATTTAAACTACATGGCACATTACTGTCAGTTCATGTTCTAATGTGTACAAATCTTTCACCTTCCAAGAGTCAGCCAGCTTCATGGTGTCTTCCATCACACAGCCGTCACTCAAAACACCTTTCTCATCTGTGTCCATCAGGTAATAGCCCTCTAACTCTGATTCAGTTTTCTCTTCTGATTGTGTCTTGGTCTCCTGGATCTCAGTAATCTCAATTTTCCTCTCATAATTACGTTCTGTTACTTCAGTCTGCTGTACAATTATTGATATTTCCTGGAACAACAAGGCATTACTTGGTTTACTCTTGTTTGGTTACACATTACTTGGTTTACTCTTGTCTGGTTACACATTACTTGGTTTACTCTTGTCTGGTTACACAGTTCACACCAGGGTTGTATGGCCGAAAATGCCTGTCAATGGACTGTGAGAAGCCAACAAACATACTAAGTTTGACAAGAGCATGCTGTCTCTCCCATGACAACCTAAATATTCATTGAAGTTCACAAGCTCTCTGAAATACATTTATGTTCAAAAACAAGATTTTGCAACATTTTTTTTCATGATATTACATCCACAAAAGATTTTTTGCATGTGGCATACAAGATGGAGATACCCCAGGGATATATATTTATTTGGTGGTCGTTTCACACCAGACTGTAGAATTTTTCACACTGACAGTCAATTACCTGAGTTCCTCGGGTAAACCACCAACATTTAGCAAGTTAGTGACAAACTTTCACACATGATGTACACACATGCACACTATATTGGTGGAGGCTTAGTGTCTTCATCTAAATGACTACATCGCTCCAATGACCATGTTGACCCGTCAAGTGAACATCTTTGAATGGGGGCGACATCTGGTGGGCATGGTTAATTTCTGGTGTGTTGACTGGTCAATTCCCCTCATTTCCCCTCTTTCTTTTCTCAGTCACCTTGCACCTTTACATCCACAGGCTTTACTCCTTCAGTACTCCATTCATGGCTTTTTCCTCCAGAAAGTCCTGTCTCAGTGTCAGCCTCTGGTTCTGCCAGCTTAGCCCTGGGCTCACGTTTGGACATGGGTATTTTCGTCCTCCGCACACAGTGTGGAGACTCCTGAAACACCACCACACCACACAAAGGTCAGGTCTCCAGGAATTACATGAACCTGGGGCAGTGGACTGGTAAATATTCCAACACTGACACATAATCCACAGTAACACACTGTGCAAATGAAAAGATGTGCAAGTATGTCTACATGGACAACAACATTTTGATATTTCATTCATTTATCTATTTGATGGCTGTTCTACACTGTACTCAAGAATACCCCACTTACATGACAACAACCAGCATTATGGTGGGAAGAAACTGTTCAGAGCTCTAGGGAAACCCATGAACACCTGCAGGTTGCTGGCAGAGCCTACCAAGTATGACCAGAGAGGAAGCTAGCAAGAACTGGACTTGAACTCACAGCCATTTTGAGCTACTATGCATTAACATAATACACTTGGCTTAATACATTAACATGACTTATTATCAAAACCATCTATTCCACTGGTCTGACTTCTATTCACATTAAGCCATACTTAAAATAGTGTTTGTTGGGCGTAACACTACCATATCAGAAAAATAGGATTGGTTGATGGGCAATTTTTTTTTAATCTTATTCTTGAAAAACATAGGAATTTTAAAGAAATTATAAACATGGAGAGCTTTTATCAAAACACCAATAAAACATTTAAGTAGGGCTTCAATGGGCATATTTTAGGATGACCTCAGACATTATACCTGGTTGTAACCATTCTTAAAAATCAGACTGAGAGTCAAATACAGAAAGCCTGTTATAGATAGGGGTCATATCTGAGCCCAAACTAAATCTCACCAGCTCAAAAGGCAGGGTGTGTCCTCCGTTAGCCCTGATCTTCCACATCAAGTTCTCCTCATCAGGGCTCAAAGTGAACCGCGTTTTCTCATCGTTATCAACCACCTTCTTCACATCTTCAAACTTGTAATGTTTCAGGTAGTTTAACTTTAGCAAGTCATCCACATATAAAAATCCTCCTGGAAAAGAGAAAAGGACACTTTAAAACAACTGACAACTTTATCAAATCTATGTTCATTTTGGATTCAAACAGCAGGTTTATTTACTGATGTATTGATGAAGCTAATTTACTAGTGAAACATTTATGGGAAACAAACAAGGCGTTAGCTGTCAGCTATCCCAGTATTTATGACAGAAAAAGCAAGCTGCAGAAATGACAATGATGTGGCTGTTATGATGTGATGCTTTGCCCTAGGACTGCAAGACCCGGCTATTATACACCCGTTTTGATCTTAAGTAACAATATGCTGAAATAAACAGTTAAAGTAAGATTCACATACCTTTCATAAACTTCAGACCATTACTGATGGCTGTATGACGCAGAATCCTTGCCAGGGAACGTGACAGTGTGACTAGGCGGTCCTACACAACATAAAACAATTTGACAAGGTAACTAGGTGGTCCTAAACATCATGAAACAATGTGACAAGGTAACTAGGTGGTTCTAAACAACACAAAGCAATGTGATCAGGTAACTACATGTAGGTGGACCTACACACATGAAACAATGTGACATGGTAACTAGGTGGTTCTAAACAACACAAAGCAATGTGATCAGGTAACTACATGTAGGTGGAACTACACAACATGGAACAATGTGACAAGGTAACTAGGTGGTTCTAAACAACACAAAATGTGGCAACAACAGGAAGGTGACACAGTAACTGCCGGGCTTCCACACAACATAAAACAATGTGACAAGGTAACTAAGTGGTTCTACACCACAGAACATAATGTGAAAAGGTAACTAGGTGTCTTACACAAAATAAAACAATGTGACGTGGTAACTAGGTGATCCTACACAACATAAAACAATGCGACATGGCAACCTGGTGGTCCTACACAACATAAAACAATTTGACATGGTAACCAGTGATCTTACACAACATAAAACAATGTGACATGGTAACTAGGTGGTCCTACACAACATAAAACAATTTGAAAAGGTAACCAGTGGTCTTACACAACATAAAACAATGTGACATGGTAACTAGGTGGTCCTACACAACATAAAACAATTTGACATGGTAACCAGTGATCCTACACAACATAAAACAATTTGACATGGTAACCAGTGATCCTACACAAAATAAAACAATGTGACATGGCAACTTGATGGTCCAACACTACATAACATAATGTGAAAAGGTAACCAGTGGTCTTACACAACATAAAACCATGAGACATGGTAACCAGTGGTCCTACATAACATAAAACAATGTGACATGGTAACTAGGTGGTCTTACACAAAATAAAACAGGGTGACAAGGTAAGTAAGTGGTCTGACAACAAAAAACAATGTGACAAGGTAAGTAGGTGGTCTGACAACAAAAAACAATGTGACAAGCTAACTAGCTGGTCTGACAACAAAAAACAATGTGACAAGGTACGTAGTTGGTCTGAAAACAAAAAACAATGTGACAAGGTAAGTAGTTGGTCTGACAACAAAAAACAATGTGACAAGGTAAGTAGTTGGTCTGACAACAAAAAACAATGTGACAAGCTAACTAGCTGGTCTGACAACAAAACAATGTGACAAGGTAACTCGGTGGTCTGACAACAAAAAACAATGTGACAAGGTAAGTAGTTGGTCTGAAAACAAAAAGCAATGTGACAAGGTAAGTAGGTGGTCTGTCAACAAAAAGCAATGTGACAAGGTAAGTAGGTGGTCTGACAACAAAAAACAATGTGACAAGGTAAGTAGGTGGTCTGACAACAAAAAACAATGTGACAAGCTAACTAGGTGGTCTGAAAACAAAAAAACAATGTGACATGGTAAGTAGGTGGTCTGACAACAAAACGCTATGTGACATGGTAAGTAGGTGGTCTGACAACAAAAACAATGTGACAAGGTAAGTAGGTGATCTGACAACAAAAAACAATGTGACAAGGTAAGTAGGTGATCTGACAACCTGTGTGTAATATTTTACTTCTGGTGCTGAAATGTACATTGTTTAAGTATACTGTAGGATATCATTCTACCTTCCCAACAAACCTCAAAATGCCTTTCCAATTCCACTAGAGCTCTTGGGCAAAATAAGTAACTCAGTCATGCACCACATAGTAGCACTTGTAGTCCTGAACTACAAACATGAAGTGCAACGTACCTGTGTGACATACATTTGCTTGAGCAAAAGTACAGCATGAAAAACATACACAGCTGTTAAGCAACGAGACATAGCAGCCTCTGATTGACAACCCCCTCCATCCAACACTGACTTTGCACAGCCAGTATAGGCCTACGTCAAGTGAAGCACATCTCTCTTCATGGTGCAGTGCTTAACACCAATGCTCCCCTCCCTTCTATGCCTGACCACATGGGGCCTTCGCTGACTCGTGCAGCTCAAGCAGCTCGCCGCAGCCCATGAGCCCAAGATCAAGGCATTTGTCAAGAAGATGTACCTAGCGCCAGGATGACTTACTTTGGCCTTCTCACACAAGTAAGTTGACTTCTGATGTACCTAACACCAGGATGACTCACTTTGGCCTTCTCACACCAATAAGTTGACTTCTGATGTACCTAACACCAGGATGACTTACTTTGGTCTGATGCACCTAACGCCAGGATGACTTACTTTGGCCTTCTCACACCATTAAGTTGACTTCTGTTGTATCTAACGCCAGGATGACTTACTTTGGCTTTCTCACACCAGTAAGTTGACTTCTGATGTACATAACGCCAGGATGACTCACTTTGGCCTTCTCACACCATTAAGTTGACTTCTGATGTATCTAACGCCAGGATGACTTACTTTGGCTTTCTCACTCCAGTAAGTTGACTTCTGATGTACCTAACACCAGGATGACTTACTTTGGCTTTCTCACACCAATATGTTGACTTCTGATGTACCTAATGCCAGGATGACTTACTTTGGCCTTCTCACACCAGTAAGTTGACATCTGATGTACCTAGCACCAGGATGACTCACTTTGGCCTTCCCACTCCAGTAAGTTGACTTCTGATGTACCTAACGCCAGGATGACCTACTTCGGCCTTCTCACACCAGTAAGTTGACTTCTGATGTACCTAATGCCAGGATGACTTACTTTGGCCTTCTCACACCATTAAGTTGATTTCTGACGTACATAGCGCCAGGATGACTAACTTTGGCCTTCTCACACCAGTAAGTTGACTTCTGACGCTTCAGTGAAAACTTTGGTGTTCAGTAATAATCAATTAAACAAATAAATTCACGACCACAAACTCACCTACATGTACAAGATAGGCAGATTTCAACCCCAACCATTCTACTAATAAAACCGGTAAGGAGATTACTATTACCTGATACACTTGTACATATAATTACAGACAAAAGATAACATGCTCACCTGTCTGTAAGGTCGCCTCCTTCTGTACCTTCCTGAACTGTGTAATCCAGAGCTCACTCCAGACACACCTGATATCTGAATCAGGAATAAACACCAAACACAAGGAGACATGCTATGGCTGCTTACTGAATATCAGTGAAAATGACAAATCTAAAGCACAAGAATATTAATAATACTTACTAATTCCTTTTATCTACTCAAATTTTTTTAAAGCCACACTCTGCTGTTCAAGGTGAAAAAGAGTGCTTTAGATATATATGTTGAATTTTCAAGCCATTAAAAGCGTTGAACTATTCATAGTTTAGCTTATCAATGGATGTGGTTAATAACCAATAGAAGAGAGGGATTTTGGGTGGTTCAGCACTTGTTAATGTATAAAGTTATATTCTTTTTCTTTTTTGGATTAGTGGCTTTTACTGCACTCAAGAAGGTTTCACTTCATATAAGACAGGTTTATGGGTGAACGAAAACCATACAAATTTTTGGAATGAATCTTCATAAACACCAGCATTTACAAAGATTGGATTTGAACTTGCGATCACAGAGGTCAAAGGCAGGTTGACCAGCAAAGACCACAAAATGAGAACACATACAACTGCCATATTATGTGTCAAAACAATGAGCACTATACCTCTATACCATTTATAGATGTACAAGTATTCTACCATATGTGCCTGCAGACAGACAGCACCAGGACACTCTGACCTGTGCTAATTAAGCAGGTTAAGTCCTGGTCAAAAATTGGGTGAATTTCTCACCCTGCTTAAAATCAAAACAACTGGCTTATGTGTAATAGAGCATATGCAACGTACACTGATGGTATGTCCACTGTTGGCCTTGATCTTCCAGCTGCCGTAGTCGAGCACCAGACGAAACCGGTTCTTGTTATCGTTGACTACCACATCTTTGATGTCACAGATGTTGAAGCTTCTGAACGCTGGCACCCTCAGGACATCCTCCACAGGGAGAAAGCCACCTGGGCAGGGATTAATGAGTGATACAGCAGTAACTTCACTTAAAGTTAGGGACCATTCCACAGAGCCATTTCTAACTTCAGTCAAAATCTGATTTCTTACATCTTATTTTTGGGCACTAGAAATTAAAATGACCACCACATCAGAAATGTTCTTTTTACAACAACTGCATCAAAATTTCAACTACCAGTGCCAAAAACTATGCACTGTCATGAGGTTTTCAATTTTCACTTACATGACAAATGGTTTTATGGTACTGGACCCTGTTTAGGTGACATTTACTGACATACATGTCGCTTACTAAATCCTACATCCTGTGTTATCCCAATTCATTGGCTCACCTTCCAAATTTTGTCCACCGTAATTATGTACTAAAATCTCACTGTAAATCCACATGTAGGGTTATGATGGACCGACTGTAAATCCACATGTAGGGTTATGATGGGCTGACTGTAAATCCACATGTAGGGTTATGATGGACTGACTGTAAATCCACATGTAGGGTTATGATGGGCTGACTGTAAATCCACATGTAGGGTTATGATGGGCTGAGTGTAAATCCACATGTACTGTTATGATGGGCTGACTGTAAGTCCACATGTAGGGTTATGATGGGCTGACTGTAAATCCACATGTAGGGTTATGATGGGCTGAGTGTAAATCCACATGTAGGGTTATGATGGCCTGACTGTAAATCCACATGTAGGGTTATGATGGCCTGACTGTAAATCCACATGTAGGGTTATGATGGGCCGAGTGTAAATCCATATGTAGAGTTATGATGGGCTGAGTGTAAATCCACATGTAGGGTTATGATGGGCTGACTGTAAATCCATATGTAGGGTTATGATGGGCTGACTGTAAGTCCACATGTAGGGTTATGATGGCCTGACTGTAAATCCACATGTAGGGTTATGATGGGCTGACTGTAAATCCACATGTAGGGTTATGATGGGCTGACTGTAAATCCACATGTAGGGTTATGATGGGCTGACTGTAAATCCACATGTAGGGTTATGATGGGCTGAGTGTAAATCCACATGTAGGGTTATGATGGCCTGACTGTAAATCCACATGTAGGGTTATGATGGCCTGACTGTAAATCCACATGTAGGGTTATGATGGGCTGACTGTAAATCCACATGTAGGGTTATGATGGGACTGACTGTAAATCCACATGTACTGTTATGATGGCCTGACTGTAAATCCACATGTACTGTTATGATGGGCTGACTGTAAGTCCACATGTAGGGTTATGATGGACTGACTGTAAATCCACATGTACTGTTATGATGGACTGACTGTAAATCCACATGTACTGTTATGATGGGCTGACAGTTGTTAATTCAGTCTTACATCAGATCTAGTGAGCAACAAGCCAGTATAAAAACAGCCATCAGATATGACTATGGCTTGGCTTAAGTCAGGGATGTGTCAGACTAACCCATTTTGTCAAAATTCTGTGTAGGTTTTGATGCAATTTTTTTATCTCAGTTATTTTACTGTTGTTTAATGTTATTCTGAAGAATAGTTCTCTACAGGATACATGTAGCAGTTACAGAAGATTGCCCAATCGGAGATACCACACCTTAAATGAACAGAAAAATAGCACTCCACACTTTTTTTCAATGTCCATTCATACAGAATTGAACAATAACAGACAACCTCTACTTAATTCTACCTTATAAAAAAGGATAACTACAAACATATTGCCCATAACTATCTCACAATAAGTTCCCTAAAGAAATACACAAGTTCCAACTCCAAACTCACTGCATGTACCTCCCAAGGAAACTAAAAAAAGCTTTTCTGCAATTATTGCCTAGATCCTGGTTCCCTAGGTCCCAAATGCTAAACTCCCAGGGATTTATCACTTGGGTCTTCGTTACATATACCCACAGAACTTGCCAAAAGTAAAATTCCCACCACTTCTGTCTCAAAGCTCAGTTCATTACTGAACACAACACCTGCTTCCTGTGAACAAGAACAAATTTTGCTGCAACTCAGTACTCAGAACTCAGTTCCTACAAAACCGGACAAAATGAAAATCTGTTCCCTATGGCAAAGGACAACTGAACTGAGATAGAATTCCCAAAAGCCACCATCTTTCTATTCAGTTCCTTAGAGAACCCTGGACAATGTCAGTTAATCTTCACAATCAGAAGTTAATCTTCGCAATTATCTAGAATTCCCTTCAGCACTGGACAACAGCAACAGAAATTATTAGTACATTTAGTTAGTTTTCTAGACAACTGGTCAACAATAAGATTTGGTTCCATACAGAACTAGAAAACAGCATAATCGCCTGAGAACTGGAAAACAGCATAATAGCCTAAGAACTTGAAAACATCAAAATACAGTTCCCCATGGACAAATTCAGGATAATACAGGGCTGAACAAAAGTAAAATTTGTTTCCCAATAGAACAACAGAACAAAATTCCCAGAAACTTTTGCCTTTTCAAACAGGTCCCTTGAGAAATGGACAACAGCAGTCTCATTAATTTTTTTCCCTCAAACCTTGGTTCTTAATAGAACGGGACATGCAAAATTTGTTGTAATTTATCACCCGGAAGTCGCTGGAAAAAAAAGCAGGTATAGCAAAATTCACAGCAGTTATTTGCCTGAACTCAGTCCATTTCTGCAATACATTCTTCATTTGTTTATTGTTTCTTAATGTGATACTCAATAAATTTTTCACTTATACACTGGCAACTAATTTTCTGGGGGAGGAAAATGCAGAGTAAACCACTGACCTTTGGCAAGTTCCCATGTGAAACCTGTATATGTCACACTGGTGAAATTTAAAGCATATTTAGCACTGTTCCTTGAGACTAAGACCCTAACAATATTGGAGGCAGATTAGACTAGAAACATCCCTGTCCACAAATAAGATGGAACACACACTTCAGGTAAGTTGAAAGACAAGCATGTTAACCATGCCACCACGAGCCATTCCTCCTTGCCACACTGGGTAAGGGCAAAGAACACAGGAATTTATTACCCAGAACTTCTTATAGAATTAGATAACTGGAAACCTCTCTGTATTTATCTCTCAGGGCTCAGTTTTCCACACAAGTAGACAATGGCACCATTGCAAACATTTTCCACCCTCACATGTGTACTGTATTACCTGACATCAAGGTGAGGCCATAATCTTCTGCAGAATGTCGCAATAACCAGCTCAAGGTTTTTGACAAACGCACTCGAGCATCCTGAATTAATTGACAAGAAACATTACTTTTTGGAGTTTAATGAAACTCAACGTTCATTGATGCCTTTTTTTTTTGCTCATCATCACCTTAAATAAAACCTTAAAACATTTAAATTAACTCATCAGAAATTAGGACGAAATCAGAAATAAATTCCTAAACACCAATTTTCAATGAATGACAAAGAAATTATTAAGCCAGGACTTTTGTATACCAGTATCAGAGTCAACCCAGACACCAACTGCATGACTTACATAGATCTGAAGTGCTCTTTCTGAAGATGTGGCTTTTGTCTTCTGGTCATCACAAGCTCGACCTCCACCACATCTCGTCTTTGTGTCATCCATAGTCTGAAATCGAGATCTGGTTTTCATACCACCCTTAACCTGACCGCCATGGGATAATGTCATTGCATCCCTAGCCTGACCTCCTTGAGATCTTGTCTTCGTGCTATTCCTGGCCCAATCTCCACGAGATCTTGTCTTCGTCATCTTCACACATGTACTGCGACCTTCCTGAGATTTTGTCTTCTTATCCCACTTACCTCGACCCCCATGAGTTCTGTCATACCTGGCTTTAGATGACTGTTTTCTTGAACCTTTCTTCTTGACTGCCAAGAATGAACTACCCTGGGCAATAGTTTTCCGCTTCTGTGCGGCTTTACACAACTGCACAGTTCTCTCAGGCTCCCAGCCAGGTTTTTCTGCTGACACTCTGGGACCAGACAGCTGACATCCCCTGTGTATGTCCTCTTTTGCTTTCAGGTTGGAACTACATCTCACTGTGACAATTCTTTTCCCTTCAGAACAGGAGAACTTCTTGGCAGACAATGGCAGCAAATTCTTTACTTTTTCCTCTTTTATATCATACTTAGCACTGTCTGATGTTTCTGAAATCAAACTTTCTATTTCTGTAGATTTTCCACATTTCTCGATCGTTTTCTCAGTTATATTCGAGACGAAGTGATGTCTCAGCTTTGCTTTACCCTCAGATCTGCTCTTTGCTTTCTTGTACAGACTTGTGCAGACTCTCATTCTTACCAGTCTCTTGGGTGAGTTTTCTGATTCTTCAGCTGAAGTTTCTGGCCATTCACTAATTACTTCCAAGTCACCATCAAACACTTCTTCCTGATGCTTATCTCCTTCACACAGCCCAATCACTTCTGGAAAACCTCCACCAGTCTCATCCCATTCTACGAAATCTCCACCCAGTCTGCTTCCTTCCCACAAATTTTGACGTGTGTCCATCAAGTTCTCATTCGTTTCATTCAATCCTGAAACATCTCCAGATTTCTCCATCAGCTTTGGGAAATTTCCATTTATACCTGTCAATTCTGAGGAATCTCCAAGTGACTCCCGTTGTCCTGCAAAATCTGCGTCAAAATATGTCACCTCCATGTTGTCATCAAGAGAGATCTCGCTGTAATCTGATGGCCGCCTGAGCTCATCCCACCGACTGTCATCTGCTAATCAACATATCCCAATAAGGAGACACATGTATGTTACACAATACTGAAGCATCCACCTACAGTACACATATTTCTGATATGCATATACCTAGGCTACAAGTACAGTTCTGATCTCTCTCACATATTCCACGTATAAAATGCTTTTCTCTGCACTGCCAATCTGGAATATTAACATTAAAAATCCTTCCTCAGCCTAGAGATCGTCTGGCTGTATGATAAACTTTTAGAAATGAAAACTAGAGCCAAGGCAGCTTGATCTCAACAAGGGCTGACACATATCTTTTCTTTTATATTTTTGAGTACATTTAACAAGGAATACATATTTATATATTTCACAACAAAATACGCATTCAACTTCGTTACAACACAATAGGGCAATAAGGCTGCCCAGTTAATCATCATGTTGTGGAAATGTCAACCTGACAATGAAGGATAATAGCAGGTACATGCATATAACTTTGTACAAGTGATGTATGTTAAATACTCACTTAACAAATATACGTGTATATGTAGCTTAAGTTTATTTTCCAGAAAAATTTAATGATTCAAAAAGGTTTATGTATTATCATCTGTTGTGCACTTTTCTTTTTCAGAAAATTTCTTTCAGAAGATCCTCAAACAAGAGTCTCCAGACAAAAATAAAAGGCATTCCCGTGCCTCCTTTTACCGTATTCTTTAGGCTCAAAGTGAGATATTAACCCATAAAGATACACCTGATATAGCCTTATGAACTTCACAGTTCCGTGTTTACACTTATTCTTCATGTGTGAAAAGTGTTCTCATGAAATCTTGTGCGGCAATATCATGCTTACATACTAAATTTGGAGGGTATTTGTCGAGTTGCCTTCGCAGATCATATTTGTTTCTGAAAGATCCATTTGCAAGAAATCTCATAATACCAGTCATTGATCACTGCACTGTTTTTAACTTTGATATCTGTGTGTAGTACTGCAAATTTTGTGGTTTACTTACAACTGCTGCTGTTTGAGAGGTGATGATACTGGATCCCCTTTCCTCTCCCTCGACCACAGCGCCCGCCGCCTCGAAATGCCAGCCCTTTCAACCATCGTAATGTTTTGGACAAATTTTGTACCAAAGGTGGACTTTCATGGTACTTTCCTGACATCATTCTCCTGAAGTTACAGCAATACACATTCAGATTTGGTTAACATTCAATACTTCCTAAATTATCACCACTGATCATACCATGGATCAAAGAAAACAGAAATATGCATAAGTTGAATTATAAAATTGAATAAACATAAGATCCTATTGATACCACAATTAAAAATAAAAACAAAAACTCGTAATAAATACCCAAGGAACTATATCCACAAACAAATCTTTCCTAGGTCAATAAAAACTGCATATTACCATTGAAGTTTGTATCAGTTGTTTCTGTTCAGTTATTATCACACCTCTTTACAGTACGATAAATATGGAAATATTTTTGGGAGTTCTTTGTTTGTGAATATCTATTCTGAGATTTGGGGAAAATTATACACAATAAAATTTGCATACAATCAAAACATTGATCTGACGTGTTGTTTATGGTCCAGATAGAGTGCTGGGGTGTAAACCACTTATCAGGTGTTCTAAAATTTATGTGTTCAAAATTATAGACATACTAAAATACAAGAAAACTTAATCAGGCTTGTTAAATCACTGTCATCCTTCATCACTGTAGATTACCCACCCAACTCCCAAGGGTCAAAACAGGGCACTCAATTGATGGAGAAACTTTAGGACAAACACTAAACATAATTACCCCTCACATGTAAGAGATATAGGTAGAAAAAATTTGATATTTTAAGTCCAGCAACTTGCCTAGAACTGTCACCATCCCATAAAGTGGCTTGCAATCCTCATTTACTGTGTTTCTGCATTCAGAGAGAGTGAACAGTTCTGACACCATACCTAGCTGTGAAGCACATATCTATCTCGTGACTTTTCTACTCATATGATGAATTCTTACTGATTGTTTTTTTATTTTTTTATTTTTCAGTGATCAACAACAAAATGGTGCAGGTATTATTTCTTTATTTATTTACCTATTTCTTTATTTGTTTAAAGACAATGTTCTACAACAATAAACAATCAGAATTCTCACTGACTACTGGAGTGATGAAGGTAATGGGCACTTTTTCGACAAGTGTGAATAACGTGCAATGTATTTTCCAATACAGTTTGTGATTTGACACTTGTACCATGCGCTGTCAATTTTCATCTCTTAGCATCCAAGAATAATTCAATTTCAAATGTTGATAGAAGCCAAGTCTTGTAGAAGCGACCGCCCTGACTGCAAAGAAAACTGAAATCACCCAGCTCCGGCTCGAGAGGTCGACACTGATCGAACCACCACACCGCATGGCCGTCACACAAGGATTCACTGGTACTGGCTTCCCACAAATAACAAATATAAATAGAATGAAGAATGCTTAATAATCATTGACAGAAATCGTTTTGGTGTAGGATACCACTCAGCTTACAAACTTTCAGATGACATCTGCTGAACATTCAGGTTTGGTTTGCACCTTGCTTTCTTCTAAATCTCCCCTGGCTCACACCATTCTTGTCTCCGCCGAATGAAGAGTGCTCCTCAGCATCTCAGCGTTTTCATAGGTTCTCTGCTGATCAAGAGAGGCAAAATAAAGTTCCCGTATATAAATTGCCAATGTAAAACTACCTGTGTAAAAAAAGCCATGTAGACTCACAGATATACAAGTCTACACATTATAAACGTAACTTTGTCGACTTCCAGGTAATCTCTTCATAGGCCTCTATATGTTTGAAAACTCGTTTCAGCGCATCCAACTGCCAAGAATAGGCCACCATCTCACCACTTGCAAAAGTACAAGCATTCTTCATATACATTAAGACTTTGTCCCTGGATTTTAGCTTCATAGCTACGCCTAAATCGAAAATGTCAGACAGATAACAAAATTTTTATTTGGAATACATGCCGGTTGTTTTTGTTTTGTTTTGTTGTTTTTTTTTTTGTTTGTTTGTTTTTTTTTTGTTTTGTTTTTTTTACATAGTTTTAGCGTATTGGTGTATACCGATATTTACTTCTCTTGTTAGTAGGCCTACAAGATAG
This sequence comes from Acanthopleura granulata, assembly GCA_016165875.1. NCBI lineage: Eukaryota > Metazoa > Mollusca > Polyplacophora > Chitonida > Chitonidae > Acanthopleura > Acanthopleura granulata. The sequence continues at coordinate 677,154 of JABBOT010000010.1, forward strand.
AACCTAAGTATGAACAGAGTGTTCAGGATAGATTGGATATGTGAGCAGTTGAAATCAAAGCGCAACTGAGACAGACGCACATACACGTATGTAGGCTTATAAAGTTGATTAACATATACAGTACGGTTGTATGGTTCTCGATGTGCATATTGATTTTATTCATCCGCCTAGAACATTCTTTGCTGCTTGTTTGCACGAATTTCTCCCAGTTAAGGACAACATATAACGGTAACATGGTACACGATTTGGATAGGGCCTACTGATTTTATTCATCCGCCTATAGACCACTCCTTGCGTTTTTCCGTCATCACTGAAAGCTGTTAACTGCTTCTCTTTGCCCGAATCACTGTTAATTGATTTCTTTATATACTTTATTGGCTCTGGAGTGGTTTGTGTTAAACGTTAGTTTTGGAAATTGGTCTCGAGATTATTGGCCCTGAATGCTCGTTTCTCTTCACGCCGGTGATATACGAACGGGGGTTTCACTGACTGCAGAGATTAGCCACATTGTTATTGGCTTTTGCGGCTTGTTTTGCCTGACTGGTGCATGGAACTAAGAATTTGCTTTATACAAGTACCTCGGTAATCTTGGGTTTAGACCTTTAGGCCTATATGAAGGATTGTTGAGTGGTTTTACAAAAGATCTTAAATCTCACTGTGATTTGTGACATTACATGGGTCAGGCTGAGTTCTACCACTCCACGTGCATGAGGCTGGCTCCGAATTAAGGGCCTCATTGCGCAATATAGGCAGGGCTAGCTACTTGCTGACCTTCTCAGAAAAATTTGTCAGAATTTTCCCAGTGGAAAAACCTTTATTTGCAAGAATTACTATTCTCAAATTCTTGTTCAGAACAACTACTCAACGTTGAAATCAGAGCGACGACAGAATTCATGTTTGGGATGATTTCTCTTCCCACCTATGCCACAGGTTAACAGAGCAACTCATTACTCCATTTGTGACAAGCACGGAATTTTCTGTTTTACCTCCATGGTTTTCTGAAACAGCTGATTAGCCTCAACTGTCTTCTGCTCTCTGCTTAGTCACAACTATATTGCCTGCTATCCCATACATAAGCTACATGTAACATGTCATCTTAGACATTTACAAAGGGCCTTGTAAGTTCAACCTGTTTTTACTTCTATGTCCACAGTATATACATGCATATGTCTCAGTGTACATTTATGTTCATTCTTGCAATAAAACCGAAATTCTCAATCAAGTATGGCTTTGTGTCATTTGTTGAAGTTGCCATAGTACTCCGCTCTGTAATATGTTTACAGCTCGTTCATTTTCATTTGCCCGGCGGTATATTGACTACCTTTTAGCGATAAGTAACCCCCATTTTGTTTGAATGGCGAAATAAATACTTGTATATCCGCCTTCCTTGGATATTAAGTAGACAATTACAGACAGTCATGATGGTACAGCTTATTGGGACGTACACCTGTTCAAGGATGACCAAGGCCTCCTCTCAAGCCGCCTCCATAACGAAAGAGTTAAAATCTGAGAATTCTCTTCATAGTTGTACTTTCAGTTCCTTAGTGGTATGTGCTAAAAGTTTTCTTTCGGACATTTACCTCGCCATTATTATCGATTCGATGTCGCCATACTCAAGAATACTTCACTTATACGACGGCATTTTGGTGGGGGAAACCAGCAAGGGTACATGGGAATCCCACGACCAGCTGCTGGCAGACCTTCCGGCAACGTACTGCCAAAGAGGAAACCAGCATAACCTGGACCTAAACTCACAGCGACCGCATTGGTGAGGGAACGCTGCGCTAGCGCACTAACCGCGGAAACCCCAGCTAAAGTTACAAATCACAATAATTTAAACAGGACAAATACTTGCACTTTATCCCGGCTTCCTACACATATTTTTCCATCAGGAATTGTCTTAAACATATCTCCACTGGCATACCGCTTCCTGGGCCTATACGGCCCCTGCATGGACTATCGCCAATTGGGTTGCACGGGACAATCAACTGTAGGGCTGAAGGGCTACACATGGCTGTGACACACCTGACAACAGTGAATGGAACAGCACTATAATCACTTCCCTCAACATATGGGTGTGACATCTGATAAAAGTGAATGTAAAAGCACTATAATCACTTCCCTATACACGTGTGTGTGAGGCCTGACAAAGTGAATGTAATTGCACTAAATCGCTTTCCTCTACACGTGTGTGAGGCCAGACAAAATGAATGTAATAGCAAACCAAATCACTTCCCTCTACACCTGTGTGTGACAACTGACAAAAGTGAATGTAATAGCACCAAATCACTTTCTTCCACATGTGTGTGACACCAAAGTGAATGTAATAGCACCAAATCACTTTCTTCTACATGTGTGTGACAACAAAGTGAATGTAATAGCACCAAATCACTTTCCTCTACATATGGGTGTGAGGCCAGACAAAGTGAATGTTATAGCACTAAATCACTTTCCTCTACACGTGTGTGACACCTAAGTGAATGTAATAGAACTAAATTACTTTCCTCTACATATGTGTGTGAGGTCAGACAAAGTGAATGTAATACATGTAGCACTAGTGAATGTAATACATGTAGCACTAAATCACTTTTCTGTATGTATGCCTGCTTAAGTTTAACCTCATAAGTCATATGATGGCGAAGAGTTCTTAACATGTATATATATAATGTGCCTTCTTGAGGAAGGTTGAGTCCATGACACCTACATGCTGCTGCCACTGGAACATCATGCTGAAGACACCAGACATGACACCCCACCCTGTCACATTATACTGGCGCCGGGCCCTTCAGTCCTGTCCTGCTGAGAGCGAAGCAAGGCAGCCAAAAGAACCATTTTTAAAGTCTTTTGTACGACCTGACCCAGGTTTTCACCCGGATCACCCGACCCCGAGGCAGACGTTCTAACTACTAGGCCACCTAGGCGGTCGTGCAAAGTATAAAGTTTCTGTATCTCTGAAGGTGAAACTTGACAAAACGAATGTTATATCACTTTCCTGCGCAAGTCAGTGTGCATGAATCAATGACTGATTATTGCTCTGTGCCACTCTGGCGCTATTACAATGACTGATTACTGCTCTGTGCCACTCTGGCGCTATTACAATGACTGATTACTGCTCTGTGCCACCCTGGCACTATTACAATGACTGATTACTGCTCTGTGCCACCCTGGCACTATTACAATGACTGATTACTGCTCTGTGCCACCCTGGCACTATTACAATGACTGATTACTGCTCTGTGCCACCCTGGCACTATTACAATGACTGATTACTGCTCTGTGCCACTCTGGCGCTATTACAATGACTGATTACTGCTCTGTGCCACAATGGCACTATTACAATGACTGATTACTGCTCTGTGCCACTCTGGCGCTATTACAATGACTAATTACTGCTCTGTGCCACAATGGCACTATTACAATGAGTAATTACTGCTCTGTGCCACTCTGGCACTATTACAGCCCAGGTGGATTTGAAGCTTGATAAAGTGGACAAAATAAGAGCAAATAACTTTCCTTTTGACAAGGCTTTGAAATCTGATAAAGTCAAGTGTAATAATACCAAATCATATTCCTTTACACGCTGATATGAATCCTATTCAAAGTGGACGTAACAGCACTGTGTCACTTTCCTGCCCGCATTGGAAGTGAAGCCTGTTGGATGCAATGTCAGTACATCACTCAGTACATGAAATCAGTTCCTGGTTTAAATGTATCTACACTGAAGGTATATGCATGTTCGTGACTGATTCTCACATCACAACTGATGGCTGACAAAACACCTCAAGACACAAAAGAAAAGCAGAAAAGAAAGCAATCCTTTTAGGAGTTTAGTACTTTTAATACATGATTTTCTTGAAAGGTTAGTGCTTCTGATAACTTGTTTAGGGTAGTGTCTGTAATATATAATGATGTGGAATATCTATTCCTATAAATGTATATGCAAACATCCACATCAGCTGTTATAAAATTACATGAAGACTTCACAGCAGCATAAGGTAGTTCTCAATACAAACAGCCAAAGTCTTTGTATCATCCAAAGGTACAAGCAAAAGTAATACAGGGCACCACACAACTGTACAGGTACAGCAACACAAATAATTCATAAGATTATTTAACCACACATGTAAGTATCACTTTTAAGTATAGTAGATTTAAAGCATTCTGACTTAAAGAAAAGAAAAGGCAGTGTGTGTTACTCTGTTAGTCTGACCTCATCTGTGACTACAGACCTGTTCAAAATATTATCCGTAATAACTCTGTTTGCACTACAATCATAACTAAGAACATTTAGAATTTCAGCGGGAGTATGAACATGGGAGTGATTTCATACAGCTCCAAACAATTTGTAATAACTCTGTTCACATTGCAATCTTTAATAACTCTGTTCACAATTCAATCGTAGCTACAAACATTTAGAATTTCAGCGGGACTGTGAGCATGGGAGTGATTTCATACAGCTCTAAACAATTGTAATAACTCTGTTCACAATGTAATCTGTAATAACTCTGTTCACACTGCAATCTGTAATAACTCTGTTCACACTGCAATCTATAATAACTCTGTTCACACTAAATCTTTAATAACTCTGTTCACACTGCAATCTATAATAACTCTGTTCACATTGCAATCTGTAATAACTCCATTCACAATACAATCATGAATAATTGACATTTAGAATTTCACCCTAAAAGCAGATGGAAGTGATATATACACAAAGGGAGTATGAACAGGGGAGTGGATTTCATACAATTGAAGATGTAATTAAATAATTCAAACCTAAACTGCCAGTAATAAATGTTACATTAAACACTCTGCCCAAAAATAAAAACACAGTTTTTCTTGCCATCGCAGACAAAATAGAGAGATTCACATGCACTCAACAAAATCAGCACTTTATGAGATCTCTTTGAATCCAAGAAATTCAGGTATTTTCCGTACAAAAATCAACAAAATCACTCATGTCTTCAATCACCAAACCTAGACACATTTATCTTATGAAAATTAGCACATTCATGGCTCTTCAATCCACAAAATCTAGACATATATGTTTTTATCTTTAACAAGAAAACTGAACACATTTCTTTCTATTCACTGATTTATGTTCAAACTAATACAGGCCACTCATGATTCAGGGATAACTCAAACTCCTATATCGATATATACCAATACTACAGGCTCTACAATACACTTGTATAGTTACCTCGAATATGACAAAATGGGAAAGGAAACAAATGGTTTCTGCTAAGACACAGATTCTTACCAGATTCTAAGCAAAAAAGAGAGGTGAAGCAGAAACGTTCAAGTCAAGTCACATATGCCAGGGCATTGTTTCAGCATGCCTGTAGACTTCATTGTTCCGTAATGTACACACTATAAACTACACTACACTATACATATTTCTCTTACTTTTTCCTTTTTTTTTCTTACATGTTGAATCTTTAAACACGTGCTCATCCCAATGATCTTTCTTTGTGGCAGCAACTTTAGCTGCCTTCCTCTTCTCAAACAACTCTTTCTCGGCAGCGTCATCGATCTCAGTTTTCACTTTCTCATACATCTCTCCTTTCCAGGTCTTGTCAGACGATATCTTATCACTGAAAGCAGCATTTAATGTGTCATGAATTTGTGATTTGGAAGAAAAAGCCAGGAGCTGAATGAAACCGACTTTTGTAATGAAGATAAATTCTTACAAAAGTACGGCCACTGTTGAAAACAGAAGTAAATATGATATCTTCAATGTAGATAAATCTTCTGTCCTAACAGATAACAGATGCCCTAGGCTGAAAACGAAAGTAAATGTGACAAACAGGTCTTCCTCAGACGGCCATGAGACCATCTTGTGTGAAAGGCCTATCCTCTCAAGTGACACACGTATCTGATTGAAAGTGAGCCTCAGAATCCTAAATCAGTTCTGGAAATCGTTGTATGAGAAAGGACATGTAATGATTTTAACTCCCAACAGAAAAAGATTTTGTGAAAACAACAGTAAATGTGACATTTCTAATGAAAATAAATTTGAACAACTGCTAATTCTAATACAGAAAACAACAGTGAATGTGACATTTGCAAATCTTGACATGCAGATGCCTTCTGCTAAAGAGAGACAATAAATGTGATCTTTTGATAAGGGTAAATATTAACAATCAAATGTCCAACAACATTGATTTAGTTTCCTCTCTCATCCACCTCATCTCTACCTGAAAAATCTGTTCACTTAAATTCACAGTCAAACCTGAGGTACCTATGTCAGAACAGGCCACATCATTGGTCAACGGCTAGTGAATTTCAAAGTGAACCCATGGGAAAACTGAGCCAGAAAGGCCTCCATTTTGACTGAGTTGTAACAGCCGTGTACACAATTAATGAAGGTCATCCAGGCCTGGGCCTCATTTCACTACCAAGTCTTAAATGGCATAAATTTTAATCTTAAGTCCTAAGTTTCACCACTCGATACACAATAAAGCATAGGTAGGTTTGCTTTGTGAAACAGTCGTATGTCGTAACATTTAACTTAGGACCTGAACTGCGACTTACGACCCTTAGTGAAATGAGTCCCTGGAGCCTAATGCAAGGACTTTATAATCTGACTACACCACTTACTGCAATGTCTGGTATACTTTCGTAAGTGTCATCAGTGTTGTTTTGATGACTGACATCATGTCGTCTGTGAACGGTCGTTTATCCCAGTCAATCCGCTCGTGACCGGTGACCGAGGCCTCAGAGCACGACAGCTGCTGGGCTTTGTTCCATAGAGAACCACTGGCACTGGCATCCAAGTTGCTGTCAAGCTCTGCCACTTTCTCATTCATGGTCTGATAAAATAGGAGGAGTTAAAAGCCATCACTCAACATGCCAGTTAGACTCTGAAAACTGCCGTCATTAAAAATGCAGTCTCATATAACGGTAAATAAGTGTACATAAACAATATTATGTGTAATTGCGGACAGTTTAAGAAACTGGGAAATAAGTGTTACATTTATTTGTTTTTACTGTTACTGAATGGCTCAAATTCTGCCGTTATATAAGACTTACTGATGTAAACTCCAGTCTAATGTTGTCATCCGGTTACATTATATTGAACTTTGCATACATTTTCCATCTCTGTTTATCCGAAATGCTTGAAGCTACCCTTCACAAAGCCTTCTCTGTTAATTGCACTATGGTGGGAGGAATTTAATGCAAATCAAACTGATGCCCATTTTCCATGTCCTCTGTTTATCTCAATTTTTGAAGGCACAATTCACATAAGTCTTCTCACGAAAAAATTTTTCTTGATCCATACAAATGCATGTTCTTCTCAAAACAACTTAAGCTGGACTTCAGTACATCTGTGTCCAACAAAAACCAACAGTACCATATCTAACATGGGGACATCTGAGCATATGAACAATGGAGAAAATTAGGGAGGGGTGTGTTTGTGACTTGAAGTTACCGGAAGAAAGAGATTTCATTTGCACCGTTTATGTCTCTGGAACACGAAGTGATTAACTGATGTCCACAAAAGCTGTCTTGTCAGGTCACATCATACAGCTGGACCTTTCCTCACCACAGCAACATAAGAGATTTATCTCAAATCTTGATCTCAAAACTCAGCTCGTCCAATATGGCTTAGATGCTGCCAATGTGGAATTAAGCCATAATCATTCCTTCAAAACTCCTGGAGACATACCTGTATATCACACAGCTTGACATGACTCACACATATCTCATACTCCTCAAACAGTGTCTTGCAGGTAGGAACACAATTGTACAAAACCTGTAAAGAAGAGACAATGGAATATCATAATATCTAAAGCTCCTAAACACATCTGCGTTATGGCAATCCAGCCCACAAGAACGGACTTGAAATGCCAGTAAGTACTACGATCAGATAACAATAATATCTGACAAGCTTCCTACTGGACAGCAAGTTAACAATTTCTTGCAATTTTATAACAATATACAAACCAGTCTTGGAGATATTGCAGGCAGCTGGACAGATATGGTAGCAATATTCTTTGGTCACAACTGACTGACAGTTAGAAAAAAGTGGAAGTACACATTTGCAAACAAAATGTCCTCATCAAACAACCCAACTTGGCAGGGATCTCCCTTCCCTGTACTCCATGTATAGTGGATATTTAGACTACTTTCTTTTCCTTTTCTATCTACTCTACTGAACAGTCACACAGCCCTGAGAAGGAATGTAATATAATCTACTACTTTGCATGGTAGAATTTACCTTGCATGTAAGAGAAAAACTCACATCCAAAACTGCCATACCTTGGCAATGGCCTTATTGTTCTCGATGAGGTCAAACAGTGGCTGATTCTCGCTCAAACAATCCGGACACTTTGAGAGATCGAAGACGTAGATATTCTTGTAGACATCACTTATACATATGGATGAAAACTTCTGTGCTTTGTCAGGAAAGCAAACGACAGTAATGAAGTTCTCTTCAACGCCTTCAATGTTCTCGATAAACTCTACTGCCTCCTTTATTTTCTCCACACTGTCAATCACCTGTGTGGTTGGAGAGGCTGTAAGTAGAACAGAGGACTACAGAAACTACACAGGTAACGGATAGATAATTTCTCCACACTGTCAATCACCTGTGTGGTGGGAGAGGCTGTAAGTAGAATAAAGGACTACAGAAACTACACAGGTAACAGGTAGATAACTTCTTCACACTCTCTATCAGGTGTAGGATTGGAGAGGCTGCAAGTAGAACAGAAGACTAAAGAAACTGCACAGGTAACAGGTAGATAATTTCTGCCCTGTCAATCATCTGTAGTACTGATCAGGTTGTAAGTACAACAAAGGACTACAGAAACTACACAGGTAACCGGTAGATCATTTCTCCACACTCCTGATCAGCTGTATGACTGGAGAGGTTGTAAGTAGAACAGAAGACGAAAGAAACTATAGAGGTAACAGGGACATCATTTCTCCACATTCTCTATCAGCTGTCTGACTGGAGAGGCTGTGAATAGAATGCAGGACTACAGAAACTGCACAGGCAACAGGTACACAATTTCTCCACACTGTCAGTCAGCTGTATGACTGGAGATGATGTAAGTAGAACAAAGGACTACACAAACTACACAAGTAACAGGGAGATCATTTCTCCACACACTGTATCAGCTGTCTGACTGGATAGGTTGTAAGTAGAACACAGGGCTACAGAAACTACACAGGTGACAGGTAGATATTTTCTCCACACTGCCAATCACCTGTAGGACTGGAGAGGCTGTAAGTGGAACAGAGGACTACAGAAACTACACAGGTAACAGGTAGATCATTTCTCCACACTCCTGATCAGCTGTATGACTGGAGAGGTTGTAAGTAGAACAGAAGACTAAAGAAACTACACAGGTAACAGGGAGATAATTTCTCCACACTCCTGATTAGCTGTATAACTGGAGAGGCTGTAAGTAGAACAAAGGGCTACAGAAACTACACAGGGAACAGGCAGGTAATTTCTCCGACACACGAGATCAGCTGTATGACTGGAGAGATTGTAAGTAGAGCACAGGGCTACAGAAACTACACAGGCAACAGGTAGATAATTTCTCCACACAAAACACAGTTTTTCTCGCCATTGCAGACAAAACAGAGAGATTCACATGCACTCAACAAAATCAGCACTTTATGAGATCTCCTTGAATCCAAGGAATTCAGGTATTTTCCGTACAAAAATCAACAAAATCACTAATGTCTTCAATCGCCAAACCTAGACACATTTATCTTATGAAAATTAGCACATTTATTGCTCTTCAATCCACAAAATCTAGACATATATATCTTTATCTTTTACAAGAAAATTGAACACATTTCTTTCTATTCACTGATTTATGTTCAAACTAATACAGGCCACACATGATTCAGGGATAACTCAAACTCCTATATTAATACATACCAATACTACAGAGTGTACAATACACTTGTACAGTTACCTCGAATATAACAACATGGGAAAGGAAACAAATGGCATCTGCTAAGACACAGAGTCCCACCAGATTCTAAGCAAAAAAGACAAGTGAAGCAGAAACGTTCAAGACAAGTTACATATGCCAGGGCATTGTTTCGGCATACTTGTAGACGTCACCATTCGGTAATGTACACACCATACAGAAGAATTTGACCTAAATCATGAAGTTTATTTAAACAGAAAAGGTTATTTTCTCTTACTTTTTCCTTTTTTTTTCTTACATGTTGAATCTTTAGACACTTGCTCATTTGGATCTTTCTTTGCGGCAGCAACTTTAGTTGCCTTCCTCTTCTCAAACAACTCTTTCTCGGCAGCGTCATCGATCTCAGTTTTCACTTTCTCATACATCTCTCCTTTCCAGGTCTTGTCAGATGATATCTTATCACTGAAAGTAGCATTTAATGTGTCATGAATTTGTGATTTGGAAGAAAAATCCAGAAGCTGAATGAAACTGACTTTTGTATTGAAGATAAATTCTTACAAAAGTACGGCCACTGTTGAAAACAGAAGTAAATATGATATCTCCAATGTAGATAAACCTTCTGCCCTAACAGATAACAGATGCCCTAGGCTGAAAACGAAAGTAAATGTGACAAACAGGTCTTCCTCAGACGGCCATGAGACCATCTTGTGTGAAAGGCCTATCCTCTCAAGTGACACACGTATCTGATTGAAAGTGAGCCTCAGAATCTCAAATCAGTTCTGGAAATCGTTGTATGAGAAAGGACATGTAATGATTTTAACTCCCAACAGAAAAAGATTTTGTGAAAACAACAGTAAATGTGACATTTCTAATGAAAATAAATTTGAACAACTGCTAATTCTAATACAGAAAACAACAGTGAATGTGACATTTGCAAATCTTGACATGCAGATGCCTTCTGCTAAAGAGAGACAATAAATGTGATCTTTTGATAAGGGTAAATATTAACAATCAAATGTCCAACAACATTGATTTAGTTTCCTCTCTCATCCACCTCATCTCTACCTGAAAAATCTGTTCACTTAAATTCACAGTCAAACCTGAGGTACCTATGTCAGAACAGGCCACATCACTGGTCAACGGCTAGTGAATTTCAAAGTGAACCCATGGGAAAACTGAGCCAGAAAGGCCTCCATTTTGACTGAGTTGTAACAGCCATGTGCACAATTAATGAAGGTCATCCAGGCCTGGGCCTCATTTCACTACCAAGTCTTAAATGGCGTAAATTTTAATCTTAAGTCCTAAGTTTCACCACTCAATACACAATAAAGCATAGGTAGGTTTGCTTTGTGAAACAGTCGTATGTCGTAACATTTAACTTAGGACCTGAACTGCGACTTACGACCCTTAGTGAAATGAGTCCCTGGAGCCTAATGCAAGGACTTTATAATCTGACTACACCACTTACTGCAATGTCTGGTATACTTTCGTAAGTGTCATCAGTGTTGTTTTGATGACTGACATCATGTCGTCTGTGAACGGTCGTTTATCCCAGTCAATCCGCTCGTGACCGGTGACCGAGGCCTCAGAGCACGACAGCTGCTGGGCTTTGTTCCATAGAGAACCACTGGCACTGGCATCCAAGTTGCTGTCAAGCTCTGCCAATTTCTCATTCATGGTCTGATAAAATAGGAGGAGTTAAAAGCCATCACTCAACATACCAGTTGTCATCCGGTTACATTATATTGAACTTTGCATACATTTTCCATCTCTGTTTATCCGAAATGCTTGAAGCTACCCTTCACAAAGCCTTCTCTGTTAATTGCACTATGGTGGGAGGAATTTAATGCAAATCAAACTGATGCCCATTTTCCATGTTCTCTGTTTATCTCAATTTTTGAAGGCACAATTCACATAAGTCTTCTCACGAAAAAATTTTTCTTGATCCATACAAATGCATGTTCTTCTCAAAACAACTTAAGCTGGACTTCAGTACATCTGTGTCCAACAAAAACCAACAGTACCATATCTAACATGGGGACATCTGAGCATATGAACAATGGAGAAAATTAGGGAGGGGCGTGTTTGTGACTTGAAGTTACCGGAAGAAAGAGATTTCATTTGCACCGTTTATGTCTCTGGAACATAGAGTAGCAGCACGGCCGGCGAACGCAGGGGGGGGGGAGGCTTATTTCCAGTAATTAAACCCCCCAGCGGTTTATCATATTGGATTCTGCCATGCCCTTATTAAGCCTCCCGGCCATAGTTCTCGTACCAGAGCGAGTATACCGAAAAACATAGGTGAGAGCCCCTGGGGACGGCCCACCCTCCTCGCCGGCCCGGGCTCTCACCGCCTCCCAGCGGATTATAATCATCGCTATTTTGATTTAGACACGCCTCGGAATGTAGTATACGTAATCGGAACATTCCATTTAGAACCAGTTTACCATGGTTCCCCTATGGTATACCCTATGACATCAACATGGCATCGCATGTAGCAAGAGCAAGACAACTTCGAGACGAGTTCAAAGCCGTCACGGGGATATGGCCCCGATACCCCCCGGTCCCGCGTAGCCCTCCAAGAACATCACGAGACCCTCGACCGCTACAAAGCGGCCATGGCTGCCCGCAAGGCCAGCATCGACCGGAAAATGTCCGACGAGGACTTCGTTGACAAGTTCTTTCGTCTGAGCAAAATCGAAGGCGACGACTTCGACCTCGACACGCCTACTAGTGCCGGGAAGCTTGAAGGGGAAGCTGGCTGGCTCCTACAGCGAGCCAAGGCCCAACATCGACGTGAGGGCGCTGCCCACGTCTTCAGCTCCTGGAGGCAGGAGTCGCCCGACCCGTACGAGCTCGGCGATGTCGTCGTGGACGACAATATCCGCATCCGTGGCGGCAACGTCATCATTGATTACACCCTGACCGCAGAAAGGGCCGCAGAGGTCCTCAATAAACTCACAGGAGGAGGAGAATACATCGTCAAGGTGAAATTCCTCCGTGAGAAGGCCCCAGGTGACTGAGTCTTTGAAGATGCCTTCGCCCCCCTGAAACAGAGGCAGACCCGGGGCGGCAATGTCCTCGAGGTTACCTCAGCAACTCAGCCCGGTGCTCTGGAAGGGATTGACCGACTGTACTACGCCAATGCCTACCCTGTCAGTGCTGTTGTCTACGGCCTCTACCCCATCCGCGAGCCCGACGAGAGGAACCTCGATCCAATGCGAGACGGGGACCTCAATTGTGTTGCCCAGAGGGCTATCAAGCCCTTCTAGGGGCCAGGGTCTTACCCCCGCCAGGTTCCAGAAGATCAAGGAGTGGGAGGCCAAGGTCCATGACACTGGCGCCACCCTTCAAGACATTTCCGGCCTCGAGAACATCCTCAAGCGGGCAATCATCGTCCGCGACATCACGTGTGCCGACCTCTATAACTCAGGGAAGTATCAGCGTGGAGGCAATGGCATACGCGGAATCATCGAGTTCACGCTCCACAACGGTCACGCCTGGGGGGCTGACCTCCACTTCCCCCAAGCCTGCCAAGTCATCATCTACGAAGGCGACGTGTGGGAAGCCCTCCGGGAAGCCACGCAAAACGGGCCCAAGGCCGTCTGGGTCCTTGGAGGAGGAGGAGGAGAAGGTAGCCGGCGCCTCACAGTCGACCAGTTCGTCCTTGAGGGTGGGCGGACTTACCGGACGCGAGCGACCCATGAAAGTATCCTGAGGACGTGCCGCGCCCTGGCACCGGAGGATCCTGAAGCTTTGGCCCAAAAGGTATTCGGCGAGAACCACGCCGCTAGCGTTCTCGCAAGAGAAAACAACGGCTGTAAGCCTACACCTGTCGACTTCCTCGACATAGTGCAAAGCGCGTGCATGGAACACGGCCATGGAGGCCTTTGGAATGCCGTGGCCTATAACGTGAACGACGTCGTCAGCATCGACATGAAGGCCTGCTACCCCGCCTCGTTCCAGGGTAAAGGCGAGGCCGGTCTGTGGTTCCACAGGTTCGGGCACCCGAAGCACCAGATGGTACGCGTCGCAGTCAACGGGCCCCTCCCCAAGGACATCGGTACAGGCTTTGCCCAGGTCCGTGCATGGGAGTTCGCCGCTGGGGTCCACCCCGTGATCGTGGCCTGGTTCGGGGGGCATCTCCACAAGAAGCAATGGGCTCCAACCGCGCTGCTCGCCTACGTGCGAGAGACGGGACTGCTCACCCGGCTCGAAGTCGCCGACGCCATCGTTTCATTCGACAATCACAAGGAGGGGGTCTGGTTGCCGGAGAACCGTGACCTGGCGTGTTCGGTGATAGCTAAGTTTACGCAGGGAGCCAAGGCCGACGGCAAGAGGCTTACGAGAGGGCTTGTCACGGAACGAGGTGAGCTCGACTTCCTTGTCCGAGATACTCGCCAAAGTGCCCCGAGGTCTGTCCCGCGGAATCCACTTCCCCCAAGCCCGCCAAGTCGTCAGCCCGCGACGCTGGATCCTCACCTACTACGATGGCAGCCAACCCCAGTACGCACACCTGTGGGCCTCGATGCTCGCGTACGCACACATCAACCTGCTGGAGATGCTCCGCCGGTTCACGCCAGAGGAGACAGTATGGGTGGCCACGGACAGCCCCTACGCTTCATAAGCTCGAGGGTGTCAAGGCGTACGCGGCTCCTGAAGTCCATCCCAAGGGATATTGCTTAGCGTGCTTAATCCGCCACGATCGACCCACGCCGCGGCCACCCCGAGAGGTCACCCTGGCCCAGTGCCGCGACAAAGGTGAAAAGATCTTTGCCTGTTTGTACCATGCGGTCTACCAGCCCGAGCCCGGTCACTGGGAGGGCACACACAAGCTGGAGGACAGCCCCGTGCCACGCTACGGCGACCCGCTGACCAGATACCAACTGAGCTACTTAAACGGGGGCGGTGGCTCTGGGAAGACGACACGTGCAATCGAGCTGTTCCGTGGCAGGAAACCTCTGGTCTTCACCCCGACCCACCCAGATGTACCACTCCTTCTTCCGGTGGTCTGGTCAGACGGGGTGGAGACCAAGGCCAACCACCGTCAATCGCAGGGGACGAGCCACATGCGTGGCTCCGGGAAAAGGCCGACTACTACGAGGAGGTTACCGTCGACTACCGGAGCCGTGCGAGGAACAGAAAACCTTGAAAAGGAATATAAGGCTCCAGCCTGACCGGGTACAGTGCCAGGAGATGCCCAGGGCCCTCCCTGTATGCCGGGGATGGGAAGACTTCGTCCAGGCTTGGCACCCCCGAGACCGCATGCTAGTTTCCCGCAAGCGGGCGCGGGGCCGCGCCCTGCGCCTGCTCTTCGAGCACCACCGCGGTGCCTTCCCGGACGAGCCAGTCCCACTCCTATATCGCCCTAGGGACACCCGCAGACAAAACGTCAAGGTCCAGATACCCGGCAACGGCCAGCCAGCAATAACTGGTCCTCAACGACGTCATCCCGGTCCCGGTCAAGACCGCAGCCGAGGTCCTTGATGGCAAATGGGGGGGCGACTGGACTCTCGGGTATGCTATGACCATACACTCGAGTCAGGGGCTCACGATCAAGGACCCGCAAAAAGTCTGGATCATCGACGACTACCTACAGTGGACCAACTTGGCCTACCTAGCCTTGTCCTGAGTCCGCTACCTCCGTCAACTGGCGAGATGTTGCCCCCCCGCCGCCTGAAGCAGACAGCCATCCCGCGCCCCTACCTGTCTACGACGAGGCCACAGCGAGGAGGAACATAGGCTATAAGCTCCAGAGTTACAAAAGAACGGACGCTGGCAAGGGCCTGGGGAAGTGCAACCTCCGCATGAAGGATACCCTTAGCCTCAAGGGTCAGCAGGGGAACAGGTACGCAGACTGCGACGCCGAGCTCCTATGGTGTTATGCGCCAAAGGACACCCGGCAGTTCAGCATCGACCGGCTGGACAACTCGAAAGGGCATACCCGCGACAATGTGAGGTTGACCTGTCTTGAGTGCAACCGAAAACGCGGAGCTCAGGCCTTGCTGCCTCTGGCCGCGGGCGCTCTGGGCATATCAGCCAAAGGACACCCGACCGGCAAGACCACACACCCAAGGGCACATCCATGACAATGTTCGCCTGACTTGCCTGGAGTGTGCAGGGGGTACACAGTTTTCTCAACGCCTGAGGACCCCATCTGGTGGAAGCTGAGTGTCAGGGGGTGCCACAAGGAGCTCCTCACGGACAAACCCCCCGCGGAGCGCAGTCTAGCAGGTAGTACAACACTGGCTCATCGGGCTTGGTAACTGAACGCCCAAGACGGTACACCCCTAAAGACCATACAGGGTCAGTTGCACGACGCCGGCTACCTTCCAGCTCTCCCGCCTGGTAGAGGTAGCGAACGCCCACACCAGAGGGGAGTTTTTGCTCTGAGAGACCAACCGGGCGGCCGGGAATAACCGAAGAGGGTTTTTGTGTGAGCGGCGTCTTAGCCTTGATGGCATCCTTAGGCTTCTTACCAGTCAACCGGGTCTCCTCACCGTTCAGAGCCGCGATGACGGCTGGCAGCCGAGCAACCCACGAGGTCGACCTCTGGCCCTCAGGGAGACGCATCTCCTGGGCGTACTGGTGCCCGAACAGGTGCTCGGCCAGGGTCCGATTGAAGCGCTCCACAATCCCCTGGTCACGGTGGATGTTCACACGACCGCGCCTGACAGAAACCCCGTGCTTGGCGAGCAGCTGGTTCACCGAACCCATGAACTCTCTCCCAGGGTCAACCTGGAGAAGCTTGGGCCACTTCAATGGCCCCCGTCTGTAGATCCGAGACAGACCATAGGCAACCTCTACTGCAGTGTTGCTGGACAGGGGCTCTGCCGCTTTGTAACGTGAAGCAATATCGACCATGGTCAAGGCGTACTTGTATGTTCGCTGTCTTACCTTATTGTGCGGAAGGAAAATGAGGTCGGCCTGGTGGACCTCGTTTGGCTCCCCAACGTCGAACTTAGGCCGTGGAATGTGCCTTGGAGCAGGTAAATAAATCTGCCAGATGGCCTGCTTCTTCAGCCAGGCCCGGGCCACATCGTCAGAGACTCTCACAGCCTTAGCCAGCTTCTTGATGGCTGCGAGCCCCATCCAATACCCCTTGGGGCTATAATAAAGATTCGCCAGGCGGACAGACAACTTCCTAGCGGACATGGTTTGCGAGATATTCCAGAAGCCTAATCAATCTCCAACATGCGGAAGCCACAGGCTCAGGAAGCTGTCCAGTTGTCAACCCCTGGAGGTTGGTGGGACTAACCAGCACCCCTGCGGCGAAATGCATCGCGGTCTTCTCATTACGCCGCCAGAGCTCGAGCGACCTTTGTGCAATATTGATCATTGTGTGGGCCAGAGGACCAGGAATCTTGTGACGGCGAGCACAGAGGCCAACCCCCAACATGGCGAAGTAAAGCTCTTCGGGAAGACCCATTGTGGTTCTATACCAGGGTTGTATATATAATGGGGGAAAATTAAACCTACCTAGGTGGTGTCGCCCCAAACACCGGGATCACTTGGCGAGCTTATAGGAAACAAGGCCAGTTGCGGCCATCCCGATAATAACGAACGCTATCTCACGATCCTTCTGACCTTCGGATGGTGTATAGAAATCACTTAGGACAGGCTCAGATTCGACGGGAAGAGTTTTACCCGTGACGTGTGCATACTGACGCATTGCAGCATCCACGTCGCGAAAGGTGCGCTCAGCGTGACCCTGGCGGCGAAGTTCTTCATTAATCCAGTCTAGGCGCTTTGTTCTGTGCCGAGACCATTCTGCCTGAGCAGCTTGGAGTTGCTCTATAGCTTTATCGTGGCGTTTACGCTCTTCGTCGACTCCCGGGCTTCGAAGAGCTGAGAACACGAAGTTGCTACCAGAAAACGCAAGAGCATTTACTATTGCACCTCCAACCATCATTGCAATTGAGGCCATATCACTAGTGTACAATCTACTTCACAATATTCGGAGGAATAATCCCCTGTTTAATTAGCATATCTTTTGTGATCGTGTCGAGGCCAATGTCAAGGATGACCAAACCTAGATCAGGAGGGGGCGTGTGGTCAAGCTTTGGGACAGCGCGTCCTAAGACCATCTTACCTAGTCGAGAGTAGCCGATGGCAAGACAACCAACAACAGCACTATGATATGCTGCGTTGGCGAGCATCTTCCCGTCAGTTGTTGGAGTTGACATAATTATTCACCTCATATCATGAGGATCCCTCCTAATGTCTAACATGTCTGGATTTCCAATCTGTTGTGGTGGATCGGGCCTCTGTTCCACAAGTACTACGCGGCCTAACGCCGGATGCTGGCGTAGCCACCACCAAACAAGACCAAGACGGGCTGCAACGCCTCCAACAATCAAAAGAGTAGAGACCTCTGGCCATTTTGGTGTATACTCCTGAGGGTCTTTGGGAGCGGACTGGGGTCTCTACTCGGTGGCGCTCGGATCGTAGTATCCGCTTACTGCTTGGCCTTTTGGAGTTCCTGCTTGGCTTTTCTTGCAGCTGCTCCAGCCTTCCCCGCAGCAACTTTTTTGGGATCTTTAGTTTTAGTTATCGGTTGACGTTCGGGGGCAGCCTGACTTTGATCGACTTGAGTCGAACTGTCCTCCAGTGGTGTCATTTTCTGCTCCGTCTCCTCCGGTGGTGTCATTTTCTGCTCCGTCATCATTATCGTATGTAGTTCTCGGGCATGCAAGTCCAAATTGACAGCAGTGCTTCAAAGTTGTCAAAGCTGCTGTGAAGGGAGCTAGAAACATACCATAGCGATGATACAGTTCGCATGTAGCAGTCTAAGCGCATGACCCACAAATGGATCAGCGCCCAGGTCAGCAGCCAGCTTTGGCAGATTTTCTGGAGGAATCGGCAGGAACAGTGACGCTGACCCAGAGTACATGGTCAGCGCAGTTTGTCCGAGAGTCTTGGTCATAGCTGCACCAAGTTGTAGCTCATAACGAGCATACAGCTTTTCAATTTCTTTATCGCTCATAGAGCCGATCTGTTTGAGTGTAAAGGCTCTTCCGAGATACTGTTTACTCTGTCCAGCAGCAACAATTGCTTCTAGGCGGTCTCGTTTTTGCATGCCACTTCCCACTCCTCTCTCCTGTTGTTCCGATGATTCGTTGTGGCTGGATTCTGCCGGCCCCTGGGGTTGGTGTCCAGTGTCACCACCATTCTGCAGGACCTCGTTGATAAGTTCATCACAATCCATGGTAGCAAATATAGTTCGAAATCTTATCACCAAATACTGTTCAAGTCTAATATACTGCCAGGCAAACCACCCGAAGAAAGATAAAATCAGAATCTGGGAACTAACTAAAGACTGCAGGGTGCCGCAGGTGATCAGTTCACTCATGTGCTTAAGCAAGATGCTAATGTGCTATAAGCACGATGCTAGCAGACAACATATTCAGCAGGCTGGTCAGTCTTTAACAGAAGCTTGGCATGTTTTGTCTTTGCGAGGCGTTGACGAACCTCCATTCTTTCTTCGTGACTGCCGTGAATCACATCAGTCGTCAATGATGTACAGGGTGGGCTCACCTTTAAAGAGCGAGAATAGAGCTCGAAGGTAGTCATGCAACCTCTCGCCCAGGTTGAGGACGTAGATCTCAGGTTCGTCCCAGATCTATCTACGCGTTTGGTAAGTTTTGTTGTACTGTATCGTGGGACACGGAATCACAATATGTTCGAATGTCCCACGGTAGTGGCTCTCAAGCAGATTGAGAGCGAACACCGTTTTCCCACACCCTGTCTGCCCGCAGATGATGGCTGAGTGAGGGTCTTTTGGGAGAAAGTGGTAATGGTTAGTAGATTGCGTTGACAAACCTGCCATTTTCAATGTTAAGCTGCGCGTCGATGACTACGTAGAGGTATATATTCAATGGAGCAGGTTCCTCAGCCTCCTTTGTAATCTGGATCGTAACTCCTTCGCTTGCATTTTGCAACCGACGCCCGCTGCCGTGCAGCCTGTCATCGTCCGTGCTTCTAAAGTCGAACCACAGGGCATACTTCGTCGTGAGATACTCACCAAGCGAGACGCCTGCGAGTCCGGCATCTTTGATAACTTCTGCCACTTCTGCAGGCCGCTCAAGGCCACCGGCGAAATTCTTTCTAGCCTCTTCCCACTGCTGGTAAGGACGCATGCCTTGTCTATAAAGCTGGTTCGGAATTCCCTCAATGGTTGCCTCAACCTTGGTGATTTTCGGGTTGCAGAAGTGTTCGGTTTTTCTATTCCAGGCCGATCCTGTGGGTTTCTCGCACAGCATAAGGACCTTTCATACTGTGTGCGGGGACGTTGATGTTGATATTCCAAAGGGTGTCGCTTTTGTCGTACGAGATTTTGCGGTGGCGCAGGATCCTGTCGTACAGGATGGCTAGGCGGCCGTGGATTGCGGACAATGCGGGCCAGCTCAGCATCGGTGACCATCTCGTACTCCAGGGATATGTTATGGATCGTGTATTTCGCTTCAGTGTCATCGGTAGCCTTTATAACCCTGCTATAGTCGTTGAAGGTTAGCTCATACTCAAGGCGGTCTCCCAGTGCAGCTTGGTAGAAAGGCATGTGAGACTCCAGAAGCTCGAAATCGAGTGGAATGTAGAACCAGTTCCCACAGGCATGTGCGATGGCTTTGTCAGCCTTCTTGTTGTCGTTGAAATCAGCTGCTCCCACTCTGGCTTTCGTGACGTTCTGTTCTCGGCTGGTGTCGATCCCCTGGTACTGAGTGTTGTTGCGTTCCAGCGCAGTCTTCCATAAGTCACCATAACAGTGGTAAACGTCGGAGTCGTTAATGCTCATGACCTCATTCCCACTAATCTTGATTGTTGTCTTTTTAACCACAGCGCGCCCTATGTTCTGGACAATAGTTCGGTTTTCATCTGCTGAATCTAGGGTGATTGTGAAGGCCAGACGTGCTGTTCCAGGAACGATTACATCGTGGTCACCGAGATTGGGAAACCTGACCAGTAGCTGCTGATTCTGGTCAATTCTGCCTGGGTTGTTGGTTATCACAACCGAATGCCGGATGCCCTTGACACCGAAGGCATCCCGCAGTCTGCGATGACGGTTAAGTTTGCGTCCGTATTGTTCAGCCATGTGAGCTATATACTACCGTTGAAGTCTTATATAGACATAGGCGTTGAGTCTAACAGATAAAAAATGGATGTTGATCCGCAAAGCTTCGACACTGATGACCCAAACGTCAGAGATGATGATGTTGAAGACATTGATTCGCCAGGCCTCAACACCCCATCACCTACGGGGGCATCCAGTCGACCGGAGGAAACTAGAAACTTACAGCCGCTGCAACGGGAGCTTTTGGAAGCTGCTGTCAACGATTATTACGAGGCACTAAAGGAAGAAAACGGAGAGATACTGAGTTTGGGTATAGATTACAACAAGTTCATAATTAAAGATGACGGCTCGCTGGGCCTCAAGGCGCATCCAAATATTATACAACTGTCGTGGAAAAAAAAACCTGCTCGCACTGTCAACAATATCTGGAAGAATTGCAGTTGGGGGGACCAACGCCATCCGAGACGAGCTAGTATTTGTTGACTGGCCAAGACAAAAGAAAAATATATCTTGCGAAGCTGCTGCAGCTCTCCAAACTGGTGACAAAAATCTAGGTGAGGTCGCAGCTGAGGTAGATAGTGTGGAACTGAAAGATCTTGGGCAAGTGGCACAGGACGCATCAAATGTGGTTCAAACAATGGAAACCTCCTTGACTGACGATGGCATAAACGCGGCTCTTGAAACATATGGTGATCCGCCTTTGACACCTTTCACTCCTTGCGAGATTAGAGGACTCGACAAGGCTCTGCGGACTATTCGTGGATAACTCACAAACAACCTTGCCAAGCTGTCTGTACTGGACGACCGCATTGCTTTGGAAAAAAGAAAGTTAACTGAGGCGGGTGATGATGAGGAATCTAAACAGCGTATTAGGAATCGCCTGTCAGACCTTGAGGATGAGAGGGCAGCTCGTCTTGAAGCCGCATCGGCATGCCGCGATTCTCTGCGCTCGCAAATCAATCGGGTGCGGGAAACAATCAAGCGCGTCCTTTACTCAGACACCACACTGGCTGAGCGCCTCCGTACTTTGTTTCGCAAACAAGGTATCACTATAGCCAGTATCCTTACTGCGTTGGGTTTCATCGCATCAACATTGGTACTTGCTCTTACCCCGTGAAATACTACGGGACCTTGAACACGAAAAGGTCAAAAGATCCGCACTCTACAAAAAATATCGCCGTTGCGTGAACACCTGCAATGGCATTGAGACCGGGACATTTGCGCTCAGTTTGGGTCTTGGCATCTCTGGGGTTGGTTTGTTAGCAACAGTTGTTGCGGCGCCAGTGGTTATAATAATGGAAGGCTCTTCCATTACAATGGGCGTTGTTGGAGTCATTGGGAAATTTGTTGGTAAGACAAGGCTAAGAAACATGATGAGATACGCATATTGGCGAAGTCAAAGATAAACTCCATCTGCGGTCTCGTCAGTCAGGCATTAGTCAACGGAAACATTTCAGCTGAGGAGTTTAATCTGATTCTAGCTGAGAAGGAAAAATTCTATCAACTCGTTAAGTCTATTCGGACTAAATCGAGCAGAAATGTTGGTATCTCTGATGAAGAAAAAAAGAACCTGATAGAACAAGGCAGAAACGAAGCTCGGTCGTCTATGCACAAGCATCTACAGTCCTAAAGCTAAGTGAATGCTTTCTGTTTCTGTTGATAGTCAGTGAATCCTAATGTATTAATACTTTACAGTACCCGCATCGCCACAAGTCCCGGGTACGAGTTCTTCTGCCAGCGCTACAAGCTGCGTCTGTACGCGCTGGAGTGCCACGCTACGCCGGAAAGGCTAGAGGACGGCAGGGACCCACTCGTCGCCTTCTGGGGGTGCGTCGCCGGCGTATCCGCGCTAATGCGCGTCCTCTCTTTTTCGTCCCGCGTGGACAAAAAAAGAGAGTGCCTAGGCGTTGAGACCGTGGGTACGGTAGGTCTAGTCAAAGTGGGAGTGGTAGTCCGCCAGCTCGTCGAGGAAGACTTCGCGGAGACGTCTATCGCGGTGATGCCCATCCCTTTGCGGTGCAGCACCTCGGCGGTGGTCGCAGTGACCTTGCTGCGCATGACGGAGCGGAAGCCGATGCTTTTGGCGTCGGCGATCCGGACGATCGCTGCCACAGCCTCACGGTGGGGCTCGCAGCACTCGTCGGCCAAGTCCAAGTAGGCGAAGGTAGTGATGATTTGGGGCCGCAGGCTGTCCTCATTCATGTTGATGTCGAGACCCTTGTCCTCGTCGATCGAGCGAAGGAAGTCGCCACCGCATGCAATCCCGTGGTTCGGGAGCTTCGCAAACTCGGCCGCCTCGGCCCGGGTCCGCGTAAAGCCCCGCGAGATGCAGGTATGGAAGACGAGGGCAGCGAGGATGCTCTTCTTCTTCTGGCCGCGTTGCATATCGTTCTGCTGGATGATGTGTTAGTTCTCGGCGACGTCCTGGAGGACGTCCTTGGGGAAAGGGTTCCCGCCGCGGTTCTCATAATCCTTGTTGAAGCGGAGGAGCTCAGCGTAGGTTTTCTTCTTCTGCCGTTCAGACCACTCCCCAGGGTTCGTGCGGTCCATGTCCGGCTGGAACCGCCCAACCTCGGGGCCGACGATGCGGAGGCGCCCCCGGAGGGAGGCTGACCCCGGCATCTCGGGGTTGCTGTTGGGGAGGACGTCCTGGATGTCGGCAGCCTCGAAGACCTCGTGGCAGGCCGGGCACTCGTACTCCATTCCGGAGACTTGGAGGGTGCAGTAGCACTCCGAGCAGACGTCGCCGGGGCGGGCCAGGCCGTCATACTCCATTCCGGAGACTTGGAGGGGGTAGTGGCACTCCGGGCAGACGTCGCCGGGGCGGGCCAGGCCGTCGTACTCCATTCCGGAGACTTGGAGGGGGTAGTGGCACTCCGAGCATGTCGTCTCCGCCGTGGACGCTTCCGGCGCCGGCTATCGGGCCCAGAACCCCGTAGGGGTCGGCCAAGGCAGCCGAAGTCGCCTGGCCACTTTGGAGGTGCGCGCGATCAAATTGAAGCAGAAGCTCAGCGAAGTCCTCGTCAGACTTTTTCCGGTCGATATTGGCCTTGCGGGCAGCCATGTTGATGTCATGGGGTATGCCTACAGTAACCACTTATCTAAATTGAATCTCCGTCGGTATCTGTAGCCGCGACGCCCTCAGATTCGGCCTTCATCTCCCTCTGTTTTCTTCGCCACCTGGCCACTTTTGCGTAAGCCCCACCACATGGGCGACATAGCTCTAGAGTCGTTCGAACCCCGACGCCGCAACTCTTGCATGGAAGGGTCCATCCACCCTTAGCAATGTGGGCGTTGTGGACATTGCAATACCGTTCGAGGCATGAACGCCCGCAGAGGTCCTTCTTTCTGAGTAGACGCCATTGGCATGTCTGTGTACCCCTCATTGTTGTGATTACGTATACTACATTCCGAGGCGTGTCTAAATCAAAACAGCGATGATTATAATCCGCTGGGAGGCGGTGAGGAGGGTGGGCCGTCCCCAGGGGCTCTCACCTATGTTTTTCGGTATACTCGCTCCGGTACGAGAACTATGGCCGGGAGGCTTAATAAGGGCATGGCAGAATCCAATATGATAAACCGCTGGGGGGTTTAATTACTGGAAATAAGCCTCCCCCCCCCTGCGTTCACCGGTCGTGCTGCTGAAGTGATTAACTGATGTCCACAAAAGCTGTCTTGTCAAGACAGATTTATCTCAAATCTTGATCTCAAAACTCAGCTCGTCCAATATGGCTCAGTTGTTGCCGATGTGGAATTAAGCCATAATCATTCCTTCAAAACTCCTGGAGACATACCTGTATATCACACAGCCTGACACGACTCACACATATCTCATACTCCTCAAACAGTGTCTTGCAGGTAGGAACACAATTGTACAAAACCTGTAAAGAAGAGACAATGAAATATCATATCTAAAGCTCCTAAACACATCTGCGTTATGGCAATCCAGCCCACAAGAAGGGACTTGAAATGCCAGTAAGTACTACGATCAGATAACAATAATATCTGACAAGTTTCCTACTGGACAGCAGGTTAACAATTTCTTGAAATTTTATAACAATATAAAAACCAGTCATGAAGATATTGCAGCCAGCAGGAAAGATATGGTAGCAATATTCTTTGATCACAACTGACTGACAGTTAGAAAAAAGTGGAAGTACACATTTGTAAACAAAATGTCCTCATGAAACAACCCAACTTGCAGGGATCTCCCTT
This sequence comes from Acanthopleura granulata, assembly GCA_016165875.1. Taxonomy (NCBI): domain Eukaryota; kingdom Metazoa; phylum Mollusca; class Polyplacophora; order Chitonida; family Chitonidae; genus Acanthopleura; species Acanthopleura granulata. The sequence continues at coordinate 702,330 of JABBOT010000010.1, forward strand.
TCCTGTACTACATGTATAGTGGATATTTAGACTACTTTCTTTTCCTTTTCTATCCACTCTACAGAACAGTCACACAGCCCTGAGAAGGAATGTAATATAATCTACTACTTTGCATGGTAGAATTTACTTTGCATGTAAGAGAAAAACTCACATCCAAAACTGCCATACCTTGGTAATGGCCTTATTGTTCTCGATGAGGTCAAAGAGTGGCTGATTCTCGCTCAAACAATCTGGACACTTTGAGAGATCGAAGACGTAGATATTCTTGTAGACATCACTTATACATATGGATGAAAACTTCTGTGCTTTGTCAGGAAAACAAGCAACAGTAATGACGTTCTCTTTACTGCCTTCAATGTTCTTGATAAACTCTACTGCCTCCTTTATTTTCACCACACTGTCAATCACCTGTGTGGTTGGAGAGGCTGTAAGTAGAACAAAGGACTACAGAAATTTCACAGGTAATGGGTAGGCAATTTCTCCACACTGTCAATCGGCTGTATGACTGGAGAAGCTGTAAGTGGAGCAGAGGACTACAGAAACTACACAGGTAACAGGTAGATCCTTTCTTCACACTGTCAATCAGATGTAGGATTGGAGAGGCTGTAAGAAGAACAAAGGACTACAGACACTACACACGCAACAGGTAGATAACTTCTCCACACTGTCAATCAGCAGGCTGGAGAGGTTGTAAGTAGAACAGAAGACTAAAGAAACCACACAGGTAACAGGTAGATCATTTCTCCACACTCCTGATCAGCTGTATGACTGGAGAGGTTGTACGTGGAACCCAAGACTACAGAAACTACACAGGTAACAGGTAGATAATTTCTCCACACTCCTGATCAGCTGTATGACTGAGGAGGTTGTACGTGGAACCCAAGACTACAGAAACTACACAGGTAACAGGTAGATAATTTCTCCACACTCCTGATCAGCTGTATGACTGAGGAGGTTGTACGTGGAACCCAAGACTACAGAAACTACACAGGTAACAGGTAGATAATTTCTCCACACTCCTGATCAGCTGTATGACTGGAGAGGTTGTACGTGGAACCCAAGACTACAGAAACTACAAAGGTAACAGGTAGATCATTTCTCCACACTCCTGATCAGCTGTATGACTGAGGAGGTTGTAAGTAGAACAGAGGACTAAAGAAACTACACAGGTAACAGGTAGATAATTTCTCCACACTCCTGATCAGCTGTATGACTGGAGAGGTTGTAAGTAGAACAGAGGACTAAAGAAACTACACAGGTAACAGGTAGATAATTTCTCCATACTCCTGATCAGCTGTATGACTGGAGAGGTTGTAAGTAGAAAAGAGAGCTATAGAAACTACACAGGTAACGGATAGATAATTTCTCCACACTGTCAATCAGATGTATGACTGGAGAGGTTGTAAGTAGAACAGAGGACTACACAAACTACACAGGTAAAAGGTAGATCATTTCTCCACACTCTCTATCAGCTGTATAACTGAACAGGCTGTACATAGAACAAAGGACGACAGAAACTACACAGGTGAGAGGTGGATAATTTCTCCACACTCCTGATCAGCTGTATGACTGAGGAGGTTGTAAGTAGAACAGAGGACTAAAGAAACTACACAGGTAACAGGTAGATAATTTCTCCACACTCCTGATCAGCTGTATGACTGGAGAGGTTGTAAGTAGAACAGAGGACTAAAGAAACTACACAGGTAACAGGTAGATAATTTCTCCATACTCCTGATCAGCTGTATGACTGGAGAGGTTGTAAGTAGAAAAGAGAGCTATAGAAACTACACAGGTAACAGGTAGATAATTTCTCCACACTCCTGATCAGCTGTATGACTGGAGAGGTTGTAAGTAGAACAGAGGACTAAAGAAACTACACAGGTAACAGGTAGATAATTTCTCCATACTCCTGATCAGCTGTATGACTGGAGAGGTTGTAAGTAGAAAAGAGAGCTATAGAAACTACACAGGTAACGGATAGATAATTTCTCCACACTGTCAATCAGATGTATGACTGGAGAGGTTGTAAGTAGAACAGAGGACTACAGAAACTACACAGGTAAAAGGTAGATCGTTTCTCCACACTCTCTATCAGCTGTATAACTGAACAGGCTGTACGTAGAACAAAGGACGACAGAAACTACACAGGTGAGAGGTGGATAATTTCTCCACACTCTCTATAAGCTGTCTGACTGGATAGGCTGTAAGTGGAACCCAGGACTACAGAAACTACACAGGTAACAGGCAGATCATTTCTCCACACTCCTGATCAGCTGTATAACTGGACAGGCTTTAAGTAGAACAAAGGACTACAGAAACTACACAGGTAACAAGTAGACCATTTCTCCACACTGTCAATCACCTGTATGGCTGGAGATGATGTAAGTAGAACAGAAGACTAAAGAAACTACACAGGCAACAGGGAGATCATTTCTCCACACTGTATATCAGTTGTATGACTGGAGAGGTTGTAAGTAGAACACAGGGCTACAGAAACTACACAGGTAACAGCGAGATCATTTCTACACCCTGTCAATCTGCTGTATGACTGGAGAGGTTGTAAGTGGAACAGAGGACTACAGAAACTACACAGGTAACAGGTAAATAATTTCCCCACACTCCTGATCAGCTGTATGACTGGAGAGGTTGTATGTAGAACAGAAGACTAAAGAAACTACACAGGTAACAGGGAGATAATTTCTCCACACTCTCTATCACCTGTATGACTGGAGATGTTGTAAGTAGAACAGAAGACTACAGAAACTACACAGGTAACAGGGAGATAATTTCTCCACACTGTCAATCACCTGTATGACTGGAGAGGTTGTAAGTAGAACAAAAGACTAAAGAAACTACACAGGTAACAGGTAAATAATTTCTCCACACTCTATATCACCTGTATGACTGGAGATGTTGTAAGTGGAACAGAAGACTAAAGAAACTAAACAGGTAACAGGTAGATAATTTCTCCACACTCTCTATCAGCTGTATGACTGGAGAGGCTGTGAGTAGAACAAAGGACTACAGAAACTACACCGGTAACAGGTAGATAATTTCTCCACACTCCTGATCAGCTGTATGACTGGAGAGGTTGTAAGTAGAACAAAAGACTAAAGAAACTACACAGGTAACAGGTAAATAATTTCTCCACACTCTATATCACCTGTATGACTGGAGATGTTGTAAGTGGAACAGAAGACTAAAGAAACTAAACAGGTAACAGGTAGATAATTTCTCCACACTCTCTATCAGCTGTATGACTGGAGAGGCTGTGAGTAGAACAAAGGACTACAGAAACTACACCGGTAACAGGTAGATAATTTCTCCCCACTCCTGATCAGCTGTATGACTGAAGAGGCTGTAAGTAGAACAGAAGACTAAAGAAACTACACAGGTAACAGCGAGATAATTTCTCCACACTCTCTATCAGCTGTATGACTGGAGAGGCTGTAAGTAGAACAGAAGACTAAAGAAACTACACAGGTAACAGCGAGATAATTTCTCCACACTCCTGATCAGCTGTATGACTGGAGAGGCTGTAAGTAGAACAGAAGACTAAAGAAACTACACAGGTAACAGGTAAATAATTTCTCCACACTGTCAATCACCTGTATGACTGGAGATGTTGTAAGTAGAACAGAAGACTAAAGAAACTAAACAGGTAACAGGGAGATAACTTCTCCACACTGTATGTTAGTTGTATGACTAGAGAGGCTGTATGTAGAACACAGGGCTATAGAAACTACACAGGTAAAAGGTAGATCATTTCTCCACACTGTCAATCACCTGTATGACTGGACAGGCTGTAAGTAGAACAGAGGACTACACAAACTACACAGGTAAAAGGTAGATCATTTCTCCACACTCTCTATCAGCTGTATAACTGAACAGGCTGTACATAGAACAAAGGACGACAGAAACTACACAGGTGAGAGGTGGATAATTTCTCCACACTCCTGATCAGCTGTATGACTGAGGAGGTTGTAAGTAGAACAGAGGACTAAAGAAACTACACAGGTAACAGGTAGATAATTTCTCCACACTCCTGATCAGCTGTATGACTGGAGAGGTTGTAAGTAGAACAGAGGACTAAAGAAACTACACAGGTAACAGGTAGATAATTTCTCCATACTCCTGATCAGCTGTATGACTGGAGAGGTTGTAAGTAGAAAAGAGAGCTATAGAAACTACACAGGTAACAGGTAGATAATTTCTCCACACTCCTGATCAGCTGTATGACTGGAGAGGTTGTAAGTAGAACAGAGGACTAAAGAAACTACACAGGTAACAGGTAGATAATTTCTCCATACTCCTGATCAGCTGTATGACTGGAGAGGTTGTAAGTAGAAAAGAGAGCTATAGAAACTACACAGGTAACGGATAGATAATTTCTCCACACTGTCAATCAGATGTATGACTGGAGAGGTTGTAAGTAGAACAGAGGACTACAGAAACTACACAGGTAAAAGGTAGATCGTTTCTCCACACTCTCTATCAGCTGTATAACTGAACAGGCTGTACGTAGAACAAAGGACGACAGAAACTACACAGGTGAGAGGTGGATAATTTCTCCACACTCTCTATAAGCTGTCTGACTGGATAGGCTGTAAGTGGAACCCAGGACTACAGAAACTACACAGGTAACAGGCAGATCATTTCTCCACACTCCTGATCAGCTGTATAACTGGACAGGCTTTAAGTAGAACAAAGGACTACAGAAACTACACAGGTAACAAGTAGACCATTTCTCCACACTGTCAATCACCTGTATGGCTGGAGATGATGTAAGTAGAACAGAAGACTAAAGAAACTACACAGGCAACAGGGAGATCATTTCTCCACACTGTATATCAGTTGTATGACTGGAGAGGTTGTAAGTAGAACACAGGGCTACAGAAACTACACAGGTAACAGCGAGATCATTTCTACACCCTGTCAATCTGCTGTATGACTGGAGAGGTTGTAAGTGGAACAGAGGACTACAGAAACTACACAGGTAACAGGTAAATAATTTCCCCACACTCCTGATCAGCTGTATGACTGGAGAGGTTGTATGTAGAACAGAAGACTAAAGAAACTACACAGGTAACAGGGAGATAATTTCTCCACACTCTCTATCACCTGTATGACTGGAGATGTTGTAAGTAGAACAGAAGACTACAGAAACTACACAGGTAACAGGGAGATAATTTCTCCACACTGTCAATCACCTGTATGACTGGAGAGGTTGTAAGTAGAACAAAAGACTAAAGAAACTACACAGGTAACAGGTAAATAATTTCTCCACACTCTATATCACCTGTATGACTGGAGATGTTGTAAGTGGAACAGAAGACTAAAGAAACTAAACAGGTAACAGGTAGATAATTTCTCCACACTCTCTATCAGCTGTATGACTGGAGAGGCTGTGAGTAGAACAAAGGACTACAGAAACTACACCGGTAACAGGTAGATAATTTCTCCACACTCCTGATCAGCTGTATGACTGGAGAGGTTGTAAGTAGAACAAAAGACTAAAGAAACTACACAGGTAACAGGTAAATAATTTCTCCACACTCTATATCACCTGTATGACTGGAGATGTTGTAAGTGGAACAGAAGACTAAAGAAACTAAACAGGTAACAGGTAGATAATTTCTCCACACTCTCTATCAGCTGTATGACTGGAGAGGCTGTGAGTAGAACAAAGGACTACAGAAACTACACCGGTAACAGGTAGATAATTTCTCCCCACTCCTGATCAGCTGTATGACTGAAGAGGCTGTAAGTAGAACAGAAGACTAAAGAAACTACACAGGTAACAGCGAGATAATTTCTCCACACTCTCTATCAGCTGTATGACTGGAGAGGCTGTAAGTAGAACAGAAGACTACAGAAACTACACAGGTAACAGCGAGATAATTTCTCCACACTCCTGATCAGCTGTATGACTGGAGAGGCTGTAAGTAGAACAGAAGACTAAAGAAACTACACAGGTAACAGGTAAATAATTTCTCCACACTGTCAATCACCTGTATGACTGGAGATGTTGTAAGTAGAACAGAAGACTAAAGAAACTAAACAGGTAACAGGGAGATAACTTCTCCACACTGTATGTTAGTTGTATGACTAGAGAGGCTGTATGTAGAACACAGGGCTATAGAAACTACACAGGTAAAAGGTAGATCATTTCTCCACACTGTCAATCACCTGTATGACTGGACAGGCTGTAAGTAAAACAGAAGACTAAAGGAACTACACAGGTAACAGGTAGATAACTTCTCCACACTGTATACCAGCTGTATGACTGGAGAGGCTGTATGTAGAACACAGGGCTATAGAAACTACACAGGTAACAGGTAGATAATTTCTACATCCTGTCAATCAGCTGTATGACTGGACTGGCTGTAAGTAGAACAAAGGACTACAGAAACTACACAGGTAACAGGTAGATCATTTCTCCACACTGTCAATCACCTCTATGACTGGAGAGGTGGTAAGTAGAACAGAAGACTAAAGAAACTACACAGGTAACAGGTTCATATGCTGATCACATCTTCTTGATGGAAAACAACTAAATGTACCTTGTTGTTGATTAACTCTTACATGCAAAAGTAACTCCTGGAAAGTCAATTTTTAATGCATTTCTCTATTTAAAGAGGTAGCTTGCAAAGTACAATTTGCTATGAAATGTCCAGAAAACCTTGGAAATGCTCAACCTTTTGACCAATACAACCCGTCATTGCATTCCTAATACTGTCAACTCTTCAAAGGACATACCTATGTGAGTATCTAGTATTATATTGTGATCAAACAAATGACATCAGCTGTTTTATTACTGTCATACATGCATTACACTTACATTGCTTTCCTTCATCTTTGGCTGTCTCAGCTTCTCTCTGCTTCTTCTTTGTCTCCGGGTGCCCGTCCTTGACTCCTGTAGACCCCTGGTCAACCTCTAAGCTTTCCACAGGCTCTATCTCTGCTCTGTCCATCTCACTCTGCTCTACCTTTCCTGCAGCATCACCCAGATGGAACACAGACGGCTGCTCTCCTGTTAACAATATTTCTGCTCTGATTATCTCTCATGTTCAGAGTACCTCCGTGGCTCAGTTGCTTAGTGCGCTAGCACAGTGTAATGACCCACAAGCCTCCCACCAATGTGGTCGCTGTGAGTTCGTCCAGCTCATGCTGGTTTCCTCTCCGGCCGTACGTGGGAAGGTCTGCCAGCAATCTGCTGATGGTCATGGGCTTCCCTCGTGCTCTGCCTAGCTTCCTTCCAAAATAATTCTAGCCGCCGTCGTATAAATGAAAAATTCTTGAGTATGGCGTAAAACACCAGTCAAATAAATAAATAAATAAATTTCCTATGTTCATGTTTATGTGCTTGAGATCATATGTTATTTTGACAATCATGCCAAAAAAAAAAACAATAACTCCAGAAATGGAAATGAAGATGAACCAGTATCCAGCTGAGTTACTATCTACTTCAGGCTCCTTTGTTACCATCTGTCAGGTACATTTGTCTGAGTTAAGTGTCATTACCTTTATCGTTTAAGACAAAAGGTGTTGTGATTTGAGGCTAAGTATCTGTAACACTGTAACACCATGCTGTAGTCTTGCCTCACTGCAACAACATGCTGTAGTGCTGCCTCACAGAAACACCACGCTGAGTTTCTTCCATGTTCTGTGCTAGGTGGCCTGACCAAGCAGCCAACCAAAGCTGTGCTCTTCACCTCCCAAAATACCTGATCACCTCGTCAGGAGTTAAGTAACCACAGGCCCTGTTTGACCTTTGCGTGTCTGATTCTCCCCAACCCTAGAAGAGTGGAGGAACAAAGGGATTGGCCTAGGACGACAGCTTTCCACTTCTGTGGCATGGAGAAGAAGAAAATCACAGAGAAGAAATATGACACACTTACCACTGATCACTCCCTCTCCACCCGGCTCCCCTGGGGCAAAGTGAATGTGATTGCGGGTCATTCCACACAGACCCTGAAATACAACATTGTTAACACAGGTATTATTAATACATGTATGTACAATGTGGAAACACATGCTACCAAAAAAAACACATGCAGTGGGATGCGAACACAACAGTAGAAACACATGTAGAGCAGAGAGAACACATAGTACAGGAAGACACACAGTACAGAGAAACACATGTAGTGAAGTGAGAACACAAAGTACAGAGAAACACATGTAGAGCAGGGAGAACACATAGTACAGGAAGACACATAGTACAGAGAAACACATGTAGTGAAGTAAGAACACATAGTACAGGGAAACACATGTAGGGCAGGGAGAACACATAGTGCAGAGAAACACATGTAGAGCAGGGAGAACACATAAAACAGAGAAACACACGTAGGGCAGGGAGAACACATAGTGGAAAGAAACACATGTAGTGCAGTGAGAACACATAAAACAGAGAAATAAATGTAGAGCAGGGAGAACACACAATACAGAGAAACACATGTAGAGCTGGAAAAACACACAGTACACAGAAACACATGCAGTGCCATGAGAACACATAATACAGAGAAACAAATGTAGAGCAAGGAAAACACATAGTAGAGAGAAACACATGTAGTGCAGTGAGAACACATAGTACAGGGAAACATATGTAGTATAGGAAGAACACATGTATTACAACTGAATGAGCAGAGAGTACAAGTGATGCTGTATCCTGTGTCCAGTTCCCCTAATATGGCCCATGGCTGAAATATCCCCATAGGAGTTCTATTTCATTCGTGTCTTACATTTAAGTATCATTTCTGTACACAAAACAAATTTAAACTGCTCATTCTTTCATCACTTATACAAGAATGTAAGTCAGAATTATTGATCAGTTCTGATTTCTTGTAATGACATGGACACAAACACTGTCACTTATCCTATAAAATCTTTGTATACAGATATAGCAGCATTTCAAGTTTGAACTGTTTCATAGTTCAAGTTAAAATGTTTTCAACTATTTCAGATTACATACACTATAACATTGGCATTGGAAAAAAGTTTCACAAAGTTAATCAGAGTAAACAAACTATGGAAAAAATTGAGAAGCTGAACATACAAGAACTTAAAAGGACAGTCCACCCTTAGATAAAGAATAGCTCATTTAAAAATCACTACTGTACTGATTCCAGATATGATAATTATGATTTTTTGGAATTTTTTTGGCCGTGAATAAAATACAAATAATGGCAGAGTTTATCCTGTGGGCTTTTTGGACTGAACAAGCTGAATCACAGTGACGTTACCAATTCTTTTTTTGGAGCCAAACAAACTATAACTGACACATTTTCAAATTAAATACACACACAGATGTAACAATACATGTATATTCATGCTGAATGTAGCAATATAGCAATCAGATGATGTTTAGCACTTAAAACGAACTCATGATGTAACTGTGCTTCATAATGTGGTCTAAAAAGTCCACCGCAGAAATGAATTTAGTTTATTTATTTCAAAAAAACAAGAGAAAAATTATGATGAACATATTTGGAATCAGCACACAATAGGCTTTTGGAAGATGCATACTTCATCTAAAGGCAGTCTGTACTTTTTGGTATGTTATTTGCGCCTCCAGAACATACCAATGAAGGTGACTGGTAAATTAATATCAACAAAATTTGTGTAACATTTTTGACAGTAAGGCCTTTTGTTTTTAACCCTGAGTGACAGAAGAGTGTGAACTCATCAAAGACATCAAACAGTATTTCAAACATTGATTTTACATGTATCCTTCATCATTCTACTCCACAATTTCATTAGTCAAGTATTTGGATAAGGCAGGATATAATAAAATCGGCACACATTTGTACTGAAGATTTGTACTACCTGTATCGAAAGGTCTTCAAACACATGTTTACAACATTTTTATACCTGTATGGATTGGCCCTCACAAACTTTGGTATGCAGGGGATTTAGGTCACACTCAACAATTTTTCAGTTATATGACAAGGAATAGTCCGTAGAATGTATACACATCAGCCAATGAAATTTGGGTAGATGACGTAATCAAAAAAAGCCTTGAATAATCGATTCTTGGGTTTTGCTGTGACACGAAAACAGACCAATCAATCGCACGAACTGGTAACATGAACTTGATATCACATGATAATTTGTGTTGAAGCAATGCTGACCAGCAGTGAACGGTGATCTAAATCCTGCCACATGTTGTTCACTGCAGGTGTAAACTCTTTGCAAAACTAAATTTCGTGTTCAGTGGCATTTTGATGTTATGTCAATCAAAATCACCAAAGGCCAACCCATGGTAGATTTATCCGAACTGAAAGCTCTGACACATCTACTTTAATTCACCTCACATTCCAGATGAACAACACGTGCAGACACAATGGTGTCAAGTACATGTATCATGCAAAGAGAGCACTAATACAATTGCATGTGGTCCACTGATGTAGATGTAAGGATATTTCTTCAAAATTCTGACAGCCACCGTCACCCGCAGCCCTTCATCCAAACTCAACAAAAGCACCCTAGACCTCGGAACTCGAGGTCGATTAAACTGCTCTCGATGAGGTTAGCACTCATGTCACCCAAACTTATGTGTATTCAAAACTGACAAGAACGGAAATTTTTGGAACTCCTTGGTTGTATTCTGAAGATTTAAGGAGACCCTACAGACAGCAATGAAACTGGGTCAAGGTTTTCAAGATGTCGCTGATGCCATAACTTCGTTACATTTCAGGACCAAGAGTAGGTTACCAGACTTTTCAAAATGGCTGCCAACGGTGAACAGTTTGGTACTTCAAAGTGCTGTCAACAAATCTGACAACAAGAAAGTTTCATCAGTAAAGGTAGTAAATTAAGAGGATATGATTTAAGATTCAAAAGGAAAATGACAAAGAAATGGGTAAAAGAGGTTCCATCTAGATAAACTATGGTACATGTAGGTCATTGGGGCTTTTCGAGGGGTGGGGAAAGCTGACTGAAGTGGTCGATAAGTTTCGTTTATAATAACATCAACTGAGCGCTGTGAAGTTCAAGAGCTGTATTTGTGGTGACATTCCGAGGACAGGTCCACATAATCAATTTACTGGTCTGCACAATTACACTCCACTTAACCAGCGCCAAATTTCGTTGCCTGTATATATTTTGTGTCTTCTTGAGGCAGGGAGAGTCCAAGCCAGACACCAGACATGACACCCAAACCCAGTCACATTATACTGACACCAGGCCCACCAGTCCTGTTTCCTTGCTAATCCCTGATCTCCTGATCTTCAGGCAGACACTCTAACCACTAGGCCTACAAGGTAGTCCCAAACTTTTATACAGCACTTGTTCTATCTGTACTGAATGGTCTCAGCACACTTCTGTAAAACACTGATCATACCTGCACTGCCTAACCTTGGCACACTTTTGTACAACACTCACTATACCTGTACAGAATGGCCTTGGTTAGCTCGGATCATCAGTTTCTTATTCTCCTGGTCTATCTCAAGTGCAAACCTCTGCTTGTCATTCTCAGCAACAACCTTCTGTACATCAGGGACTTGAAAACCTTTAAATCGTGGCAATCTTAAGATGTCATCCACGTAAAGGAATCCACCTAAAACACCCCAATCATGTGTTAAGCAGCAACAGTCTGATTACAACCATCCCTGCTCACAAAGCCTGTATCTATGTATGATACATCCACATGCACATCTAGTCTTGTTGATTATGAAATAGATCAATGTTAGAGTGTAACTTATTTAAGTCAAAACTGAATATAACTGAACCTACAGCCCATCCTGACAATGATTGTGTATTTGACATATGTTTAAAGATCAAAATTACTATAACCACTGAAACATACTTAGAAATAAATACACAGTGGGCACCAGTTAGCCAACTGTATTTACTGTACCAACTGACCCAAAGGTCCCCTTCTGGGAGAGAAAAAAACAGGCATACAACATCCATTACAGTACAGCTTGACCACTAAGGGCCACCCCTTTCTGTACCTGTAATGGATGGGTATACAATGGGCACCTCTGTACCACTTGACCACGAAAAGGTATGGGTATACAATGGGCACCTCTATACCACTTGACCAACAAAAGGGATGGGTATACAATGGGCACCTCTGTGCCACTTGACTAACAAAAGGGATAGGCACATAATGGGCACCTCTATACCCCGTGACCAACAAAACTGATGGGCACAAAATGGGCACCACTGTACCAACTTAACAACAAGTGTGATGTGGACACCATTGGCACCTCTGTACCACCTGACCAACACGAACCACACCTTTCTGTAGCTGTAAGCAATGAGCACACAATGGGCACCTCTGTACCACTTGACAAACAAAAGGTATGGGTATACAATGAGCACCTCTGTACCACTTGACTACCAAAAGGGATAGGCACATAATGGGCACCTCTATACTGAGTGACCAACAAAATTGATGAGCACACAATGGGCACCTCTGTATTACTTGACCAACAAAAGTGATGGGCATACAATGGGTACCTCTGTACCACTTGACCAACAATAGGGATGGGTATACAATGGGCACCTGTGTTCCATTTGACCAACAAAATTAATGGGCACATAATTGGCACCTCTGTGCCACTTCAATCAAAAATTGATAGACACACAATGGGCATCTCTGTACCACTTGACCAACAAAACATATGGGTATACAATGGGCACCTCTATACCACTTGACCAACAAAAGGGGTGGGTATACAATGGGCACCTCTGTACCACTTGACCACGAAAAGGTAAGGGTATACAATGGGCACCTCTATACCACTTGACCAACAAAAGGGGTGGGTATACAATGGGCACCTCTGTACCACTTGACCACGAAAAGGTAAGGGTATACAATGGGCACCTCTATACCACTTGACCAACAAAAGGGGTGGGTATACAATGGGCACCTCTGTACCACTTGACAAACAAAAGGTATGGGTATACAATGGGCACCTCTGTACCACTTGTCTAACAAAAGGGATAGGCACATAATGGGCACCTCTGTACCACATGACCAACAAAACTGATGGGCACAAAATGGGCACCTCTGTACCAACTGAACAACAAATGCGATGTGGACACCATTGGCACCTCTGTACCACCTGACCAACACGAACCACACCTTTCTGTAACTGTAAGCGATGAGCACACAATGGGCACCTCTGTACCACTTGACAAACAAAGGAGATAGGCACAAAATGGGCACCTCTCTACCACTTGATCAAGACAAGGGATACCTCTGTACCACTTGACCAACAAGAACCACACCTTTCTGTAACTGTAAGCGATGGGCACACAATTGGCACCTCTGTACCATTTGACCAACAAAATTGATGAGCACATAATGGCCATCTCTGTACCACCTGACCAACAAAAGGGATGTGTATACTGTGGGCATCTCTGTACCACTTGACCCACATAAGGGATGGGCACAAAATGGGCACATGTGTACCAAGTGACCAACAAATGGGATGGGCACACAATGGGTATCTTTGTGCCACCTGACCAACAAAATTGATGGCCTCATAATGGGCACCACCATACCACCTAACTGACAAGAACTCCACCTTTTTGTGTCTGTAAGAGATGGCCACAAAATATGATATTACCTGGCAAGAACTTTAAACCCTGGTTTCCTGCAGCATGCCTCAAAATCCATGCCAATGATTTTGACAGATAAACCAGATTGTCATTATGCTGAAAATACAAGATACTCAAGCAAAATGACTTCTGCAAAGGCAACTTAAATCATCATTGTGTCACAATAATTTTTGAAATTATGTGCTATAAATGGTCACTTGTTCTCATTTTCACATATATTTGATAAATTTCACTCTCACTTTATCTTGAAAAGTGAGGTTAGGTACACAATATATTTTGAAAAATGCAGCCATCTAGGAAAGGTGTTTGGCACAAACCACAGGTGGCTGAATCATCCAAAAGCTATTTATACCTAACGTATACATGCATAACAAGGTACACAACTTCAGTGCCTCTGACGTAAACCCTAACTTTACAGGAACTGGACACGAAACACGGAAAAATATCACTCCAACAAACGGCACTCATTTCAAAGCTGACACACTCATTTTTCCGTTGGTATATAAATCGCCGCACAAACATGAAGCCTGAAACCTGTAAGTGTTAAGTTGCTCTTTTGGACTGAAGGGATTATCACTATTTACCACTTGATTTAAGCAAACACACACCAAATGAATCAGGGTATCACATAAGTATTTGTATTTGTTTTACCTCCCGTAATGGAGATGTTACACAATAAAGTTACGCTTGTACAACTGTTCTGACATGCCAGTAAGTTTGTAGGTTTTCTGTTGGTCAAAGCTAAGCATTGTGTGTGACCAATCAGAGCAAAGTTTTTTTCGCCATAACAACTTAGGAATCTCGCTGACAAGAGGAACTGACAGCTGCAAATTTAAGGACTGAATAGTAGAGAAAGCCGTATAACTTCCATCGAGTGTCACAAATACAAGTATTCAAAAGTGTTTATTAAAAGAACAGTTTACGTGGTCGAAAATAGTAGAAATATGGTGTCTTCACCAGCTTTCATGGCTGAGAAACCAAGCCAGAACTGTCACCTGTCTCTTTTCTGTTACCAGACTTGTCTGACTAAAGAAAAATCTACAAGCTTAGGTCTTTCAGGCTTCGTGTAGGCAAGAGGAAGCATGTTTCTTTGTCGACTCATATACTTACCTAAAGTTGTATCAACTTTCCAACAAATGTCATTTGGTTGAGATGGGAATATTTTTATGCGTTTTGTGTCCGGTTATGTAAACGTTGGGCTTACGTCTGAGGTACTGAAGTTATGTGCCTTCTTATATATATATATTAGTAATAAATATCATTTGGACCCTTGTGCCACCTCCGGCACAGACTGACATAAAACTTGCTCAAGGAATACAAATTTATGTATACACAAAAAAGACATTAAGAGTTCTGGCAAAGGCAGTTTAAAACTATGCGGGCCTCCGTGGCTCAGTCGGTTAGCGGGCTATCAAAGCACAATGACCCGAAGTTCCAGACCAGCTCATGCTGGCTTCCTCTCCAGCCGTACATGGAGAAGGTCTGCCAGCAACCTGCGGATGGTCGTGGGTTTACCCCGGGCTCTGTCCGCTTTCCTCCCGCTATAATGCTGGCCGCCATCGTATAAGTGAAATATTCTTGAGTACAGCGTAAAACACCAATCAAATAAATAAATAAATAAATTAAAACTATGCTTTTTCTCCAGTCTACATAACAGTTAATATCAACTTTTCTGATTAAATTCATCCAGATGTAAAATATAAACTAATCTGAATGATCAGATAATAACACACGCTTACGTCTGATGTTGTGGACTGCGATGGATAGTGACCTGATGTTTGTTGGCCATCTCCACGCCAGCTGTGAGATGCAGCTCTGCCATGGCTACCACCTCCTCTATGCCAGTTGTAGTTCTGGAACCCAGCAGGATGAACTGATAACTGTACATTTACAGAGTGAAGAGAACTGGAAGCTGTATTTGAAAGTGTTTCATCAAGAGAAGGCTTTCAGGCTTCATGCAGGCATGAGGAAGCATGTCTGTTTGTCGATTCATACACCAACTTAAGCTGAGTGTGTCAGCTTTCCAATGTCATTTGTTTGAGACTGGAATATTTTTATGTGTTTTGTATCCAGTCATGTAAAGTTAGGGCTTTATATCCGAGGCACTGAAGTTATGTACCTAGATATTTTATTAGTTATAAATAGCCTTCAGATGATTCTGCCTCCTATGACATAGACATAAAACTTGCTCAAGGGATACATACATAAAATGACATAAATACATTTGGTTAAAACTTTTTTCAGTTAAATGAACATTTTATATGAACTTTTCTGATGATATTCATTTGTTTGTCAAGTAAAAAAGAATCTGAATGCTAGGATAACAACACAAGCTTACATATGATCTTCTCGATGGAGATGAATAGGGTCTTGATCTTTGTCGGCCATCTCCATGCCTGTTCCCAGAGTTACCACCTCCTCTACGTGAGTCATGGTCCTGGGACCTATCACCTCTTTCTCGTGTATTCGTTTGCTGAAATCTGTCCTTACTGGTCCACTGCCTGTCGTGAGACGCTTGACCGCGTCCGTAGTTTTCATGTCCCTGCGAGGATATGGTGTTCGCATAACTGACAGATCTGTTTGCCTGTCCAGCCCCACTAGAATGGCCATTATTAGCTACAGTCACCGACAAAGTATCCACATCTCTACTGCTTGAACTGTTGGCCATCTTAAGTCTCAATAAATTTCCTTTACCGGACAACGACCTAAATGAATGCAGGCTTGTTGTGCCCCTATATGAAAATCCTGACAAATCTCGTTTCGCGTCCCTCAGAATACCACCACTGATACGCGCAACAGAGTGCATATAATAGAGTCGACAACGAACGCAGGCGCAATTCTGGTACAGTAGCTAAACGCCCTGCTCAGCTGCGGCACTAATGTTAACAAAAAACAAAAAAAACAAAAATTGCCACGTTGCAGATACTTGATCACGCAAAGCCAATGTCTAGTACTACACAGGTTGCGGCTGCACAGTAAAGCACTAAAGTCGTTGTGATGTTGGCCAACAATGTGACAAGCCCTTTCTTTCATTACATTGATATCGCCTGAAGAGAGCCTACCAACAGTTTTTCATTAACGTAACCGATTACTCTCATGCTCGAACAAAATGGCGTCATGGAAATTTCACCACTCTTACCTGTTTGCTTTCACTTTCCATTTCCCAAGATTTCACAGGGACATTTTGTAGCCGGGTTTTTTTTTTGGACTTCATAATAAGAGAGTACTCAAGGGACACCACTCTTCGATGACATTAACACTATCACCCTTGGGCAATCAAGGGTACAAAGCGGTGGACCAAAAGCAATAAAAGCAGTTAGAGTTTTGTTAACTTGTTTAAGGCTGGCCCTCTCAGTGTCTTGAATTAACAAAAAAACTAGTGTTCCAATTGTTTTAATTTTTTGCAAACTGCCCCTAATTCTTCAAATTTTTGGGACACCTGATCTACCTTCTTAGCTAATAAACATGTAATGCTAACAGCGATAGAAAGTTCTTTTTTCTTCCATGGTTAGACCATCTAATGACCAACATATCCATATCGTTACTTTTTCAAAAAACAGGGAGAGAAATGTAATATTTTGCTTTCAGCAAGACAAATATCGGTGTCCTGGTCTTATTTTTATTAAACTATCTTCGAGAATGATGAAATAAAATGCTCCTTGACTGCCAAACATAGGCAGACAAAGTATAGGTTCAACACAAGACTTGGGCAGGGCATTTCAACATCCAACCGCTCTCAGAGTGCATGGGGCCTGGTGATTCTAAGTCATGGGTGGTGTCTGTGGTGCCTTTTGTGCAGTCCAATGTTCATTGAAGATCACCTAGCACGAGGTTGCTCAGACGTTGAAATTTGCATTAGACATGATGCGGTTGCCAGCGGCAAGGCGGTCTGGTGTTTAGACGGCCTTCCAAGTCCAAGAAACGAACCTAACATGAACCTAAAACTGTAATAAAGCTACTCTCCGGAAACCTTGGTGACTACACACCATTCTGTTTAGCCTATCTAAACTATTCCGGTCTCCGTTGCCACTCCAAAGCAAATCCAAAACGACTCATTCCCGGTCCGCTTAAAACTCTTGATGTCTTGAACGCGCAATGACAATGGTCAGTTTTCTGACAGTTATCACTCACGGATACCAGCCGGGGATACCAGTCTCAAACTATAAATCTACCTTAGATGGGCTAAATACCATGTTATGTAGTTATATATGTTTCCACGGAGGAGTTTTATAGCAGTTTAGACCCATATTAGGCTTGTTTCGCGAGCGTAGATGGCCGGTTTGAAAATCAGACCACATTGCCGCACGGCTGAGTATAGCCAAATTTTGGCGTTTGTGACATTTCTAATGCAAATTCCAATGCCTGAGTAAGCTCGGACAACGGATCACCTTGTCTTCCACCAGTATCGCTCGACGCTTGAAAGTTCATCTGTAATTCTCAGACAGGAACTTGACAAGGTCATAAAATTGTCCGGCATCTTAATTATTCGACTCTTGCTTAATGCCATACTCAACAATTTTCGCTGATTCAAAGGTGGTCATTTTTATACTGTAGAAAACTGCAGTGCCTGGCATAAATCACGAACATATGGCACGTTCGACAAACTGCATGAACTTCCCCACGTAACGAACAGGCATGCACTCCGTATCAGCGGAAGACAGCTAGGTGGTTTTCAACAAACATCAGGCTGCACAAACAGCATCATTAGTGTCGTTGTCAGCTGTCACAAAGCTGCTGAGAGAGTGAGAGAATCTGGAACCGACATCTCGTGTAGTTGCACTTATAAATGAACAAAGATGCACTTAAGTATGAATATGTAACACCAGATAATATAGCCATTTACCACGAACTTGGTAGCTTACTGGGGCATGAGGGCATCTTTATGAATTGTAAGGATACTCTCAATAATCCTTGTGCTATCCTGATCTTGTGTTATGTCTATGTCCTGGTGTTATAATGGCAACATCCTTGTGTTATAGATGGCAACATCTTTGTGTTATAATGGCAACATCCTTGTGTTATAGATGGCAACATCATTGTCTTATGATTTCTACATCATTTAGTTCATTTCGTGCTGATTCTTCATTATTTCTGGCCTTTTTACAGCGATTAAACTGTATGGTAGACTGTATGGGCCATATTGAAGCACAGTGACGTCACAGATTCTTTTTAGCTGCAAAATATGGCCTGATTGCTATATGTCTACATTCTACATGAATATATGTGTAGTACAACACGTACTGTATGTAATGTGGAAATAGTTACAGCATGTTTAGCAGCTAAAAAAGTATGTGACCTAACTGCGCTTCAGTATGGTCCAAAAAGTCCACAGCAGCACCTCAATCTGTATTTCCGTTTTAATCATTGTAATACAATGACAAACATTAAAGAGACCATGTTTGGAATCAGCACGAAATTGCCTTTCAGATGCATACTTTCTAGAAATGTGGTCTGTTCTTTTATACAATTTGCAGATGACAGGACGATAAACATTACTTCTACAAGCATTTCCCTTACAAGGACATCCTTCACTGACATCTGTGAGTTTGCTAAAGGCACAGAAACAATTGAACAGCTTGATCTACTTCACCCTTTCAAACATATTAATTGTAGCAATGTTGTTTAGGGAAGTCGGGCTATCAAAGCACAATGACCCGAAGTTCCAGACCAGCTCATGCTGGCTTCCTCTCCAGCCGTACATGGAGAAGGTCTGCCAGCAACCTGCGGATGGTCGTGGGTTTACCCCGGGCTCTGTCCGCTTTCCTCCCACTATAATGCTGGCCGCCATCGTATAAGTGAAATATTCTTGAGTACGGCCTAAAAAAACAATCAAATTAATAAATAAATAAATTAAAACTATGCTTTTTCTCCAGTCTACATAACAGTTAATATCAACTTTTCTGTTTACATTCATCCAGATGTAAAATATAAACTAATCTGAATGCTCAGATAATAACACACGCTTACGTCTGATGTTGTGGACTGCGATGGATAGTGACCTGATGTTTGTTGGCCATCTCCAAGCCAGCTGTGAGATGCAGCTCTGCCATGGCTACCACCTCCTCTATGCCAGTTGTAGTTCTGGAACCCAGCAGGATGAACTGATAGCTGTACATTTACAGAGTGAAGAGAACTGGAAGCTGTATTTGAAAGTGTTTCATCAAGAGAAGGCTTTCAGGCTTCATGCAGGCATGAGGAAGCATGTCTGTTTGTCGATTCATACACCAACTTAAGCTGAGTGTGTCAGCTTTCCAATGTCATTTGTTTGAGACTGGAATATTTTTATGTGTTTTGTATCCAGTCATGTAAAGTTAGGGCTTTATATCCGAGGCACTGAAGTTATGTACCTAGATATTTTATTAGTTATAAATAGCCTTCAGATGATTCTGCCTCCTATGACATAGACATAAAACTTGCTCAAGGGATACATACATAAAATGACATAAATACATTTGGTTAAAACTTTTTTCAGTTAAATGAACATTTTATATGAACTTTTCTGATGATATTCATTTGTTTGTCAAGTAAAAAAGAATCTGAATGCTAGGATAACAACACAAGCTTACATATGATCCTCTCGATGGAGATGAATAGGGTCTTGATCTTTGTCGGCCATCTCCATGCCAGCTCCGAGAGTTACCACCTCCTCTACGTGAGTCATGGTCCTGGGACCTATCACCTCTTTCTCGTGTATTCGTTTGCTGAAATCTGTCCTTACTGGTCCACTGACTGTCGTGAGACGCTTGACCGCGTCCGTAGTTTTCATGTCCCTGCGAGGATATGGTGTTCGCATAACTGACAGATCTGTTTGCCTGTCCAGCCCCACTAGAATGGCCATTATTAGCTACAGTCACCGACAAAGTATCCATTTCTCTACTGCTTGAACTGTTGGCCATCTTAAGTCTCAATAAACTTCCTTTACCGGACAACGACCTAAATGAATGCAGGCTTGTTGTGCCCCTATATGAAAATCCTGACAAATCTCGTTTCGCGTCCCTCAGAATACCACCACTGATACGCGCAACAGAGTGCATATAATAGAGTCGACAACGAACGCAGGCGCAATTCTGGTACAGTAGCTAAACGCCCTGCTCAGCTGCGGCACTAATGTTAACAAAAAACAAAAAAAACAAAAATTGCCACGTTGCAGATACTTGATCACGCAAAGCCAATGTCTAGTACTACACAGGTTGCGGCTGCACAGTAAAGCACTAAAGTCGTTGTGATGTTGGCCAACAATGTGACAAGCCCTTTCTTTCATTACATTGATATCGCCTGAAGAGAGCCTACCAACAGTTTTTCATTAACGTAACCGATTACTCTCATGCTCGAACAAAATGGCGTCATGGAAATTTCACCACTCTTACCTGTTTGCTTTCACTTTCCATTTCCCAAGATTTCACAGGGACATTTTGTAGCCGGGTTTTTTTTTTTGGACTTCATAATAAGAGAGTACTCAAGGGACACCACTCTTCGATGACATTAACACTATCACCCTTGGGCAATCAAGGGTACAAAGCGGTGGACCAAAAGCAATAAAAGCAGTTAGAGTTTTGTTAACTTGTTTAAGGCTGGCCCTCTCAGTGTCTTGAATTAACAAAAAAACTAGTGTTCCAACTGTTTTAATTTTTTGCAAACTGCCCCTAATTCTTCAAATTTTTGGGACACCTGATCTACCTTCTTAGCTAATAAACATGTAATGCTAACAGCGATAGAAAGTTCTTTTTTCTTCCATGGTTAGACCATCTAATGACCAACACATCCATATCTTTACTTTTTCAAAAAACTGGGAGAGAAATGTAATATTTTGCTTTCAGCAAGACAAATATTTGTCCGCATAATTGGAAGAATTAGGGTAATGACACACCTGTTAGCCGGATATCGATGTCCTGGTCTTATTTTTATTAAACTATCTTCGAGAAAGATGCAACAAAATGCTCCTTGACTGCCAAACATAGGCAGACAAAGTATAGGTTCAACACAAGACCTGGGCAGGGCATTTCAACATCCAACCGCTCTCAGAGTGCATGGGGCCTGGTGATTCTAAGTCATGGGTGGTGTCTGTGGTGCCTTTTGTGCAGTCCAATGTTCATTGAAGATCACCTAGCACGAGGTTGCTCAGACGTTGAAATTTGCATTACACATGATGCGGTTGCCAGCGGCAAGGCGGTCTGGTGTTTAGACGGCCTTCCAAGTCCAAGAAACGAACCTAACATGAACCTAAAACTGTAATAAAGATACTCTCCGGAAACCTTGGTGACTACACACCATTCTGTTTAGCCTATCTAAACTAGTCCGGTCTCCGTTGCCACTCCAAAGCAAATCCAAAACGACTCATTCCCGGTTCGCTTAAAACTCTTGATGTCTTGAACGCGCAATGACAATGGTCAGTTTTCTGACAGTTATCACTCACGGATACTAGCCGGGGATACCAGTCTCAAACTATAAATCTACCTTAGATGGGCTAAATACCATGTTATGTAGTTATATATGTTTCCACGGAGGAGTTTTATAGCAGTTTAGACCCATATTAGGCTTGTTTCGCGAGCGTAGATGGCCGGTTTGAAAATCAGACCACATTGCCGCACGGCTGAGTATAGCCAAATTTTGGCGTTTGTGACATTTCTAATGCAAATTCCAATGCCTGAGTAAGCTCGGACAACGGATCACCTTGTCTTCCACCAGTATCGCTCGACGCTTGAAAGTTCATCTGTAATTCTCAGACAGGAACTTGACAAGGTCATAAAATTGTCCGGCATCTTAATTATTCGACTCTTGCTTAATGCCATACTCAACAATTTTCGCTGATTCAAAGGTGGTCATTTTTATACTGTAGAAAACTGCAGTGCCTGGCATAAATCACGAACATTTGGCACGTTCGACAAACTGCATGAACTTCCCCACGTAACGAACAGGCATGCACTCCGTATTAGCGGAAGACAGCTAGGTGGTTTTCAACAAACATCAGGCTGCACAAACAGCAACATTAGTGTCGTTGTCAGCTGTCACAAAGCTGCTGAGAGAGTGAGAGAATCTGGAACCGACATCTCGTGTAGTTGCACTTATAAATGAACAAAGATGCACTTAAGTATGAATATGTAACACCAGATAATATAGCCATTTACCACGAACTTGGTAGCTTACTGGGGCATGAGGGCATCTTTATGAATTGTAAGGATACTCTCAATAATCCTTGTGCTATCCTGATCTTGTGTTATGTCTATGTCCTGGTGTTATAATGGCAACATCCTTGTGTTATAGATGGCAACATCTTTGTGTTATAATGGCAACATCCTTGTGTTATAGATGGCAACATCATTGTCTTATGATTTCTACATCATTTAGTTCATTTCGTGCTGATTCTTCATTATTTCTGGCCTTTTTACAGCGATTAAACTGTATGGTAGACTGTATGGGCCATATTGAAGCACAGTGACGTCACAGATTCTTTTTAGCTGCAAAATATGGCCTGATTGCTATATGTCTACATTCTACATGAATATATGTGTAGTACAACACGTACTGTATGTAATGTGGAAATAGTTACAGCATGTTTAGCAGCTAAAAAAGTATGTGACCTAACTGCGCTTCAGTATGGTCCAAAAAGTCCACAGCAGCACCTCAATTTCCGTATTTCCGTTTTAATCATTGTAATACAAAGACAAACATTAAAGAGACCATGTTTGGAATCAGCACGAAATTGCCTTTCAGATGCATACTTTCTAAAAATGTGGTCTGTTCTTTTATACAATTTGCAGATGACAGGACGATAAACATTACTTCTACAAGCATTTCCCTTACAAGGACATCCTTCACTGACATCTGTGAGTTTGCTAAAGGCACAGAAACAATTGAACAGCTTGATCTACTTCACCCTTTCAAACATATTAATTGTAGCAATGTTGTTTAGGGAAGTCTGCCACTCAGTCACCTGTCAGAGAGTTAGTAGAGCCCTGCTATGAAGAGCAATGTGTAAATGCATAAGTTTCATGTGTACAGATGAGGTAGGGACACTCCACGGGCAGATTAACCTGGGTCAAGGTGGCCACCAGCAAATGTTCTCTTAGCGTACACGCAGTAGACTTGCTATAATGTGAACATAATTGTGTTGCAGTGTCAATATATTGGAGTTATAATGTGGATGTACATATGTGTGACTTATGTCAACAAATCTGAGTTATGCCAGCATACTTGGGTTATAGTGTCAACATTCTGAGCTATATCGTCAACATCACTGTATTATAATGTCAACATAAAGTTAGAATGAGTAAGGAAGATACAATTTTTTTGATGAAGCCAACCAATACAACTCCATCTACTGATCACAGAAATGTCCACTGCATATCAATCGTAACCAAACAGAGGAAAAATTGTCATAAGAAAGAAAGAACTTATTCTGGTGGATTTTTACTGATTTACATCACATCATTTATTTTGTCACAAGCAATAACATGGTTTATAACAAATTAAATAATGAAACAAATGCAAAATATAATTCAATTTTTTTATTTCCTTGATTACTGTTTATTTGGTACATAGATTGTTCTCACATAATGGCAGTCAGCTTTGTGGAAAAGTAACTGCAGAATGAATTTCCAGAAAACAACCAGTGCCATTGAAACAATGCTCATGTTCCTGTTCAACATTCTTAACAATATACAAATACAACAAAGTGAATTACCAGAGTTTCAGCACATGTAAATCTCAATACAGCATTCGGGTCAGTCATACCATCAGGTGCCTATTTCGCCTGTATACATGTAGACCTATGTCTTCATAAAACTTTACACACTTGTAGAAAAAAAGTCTAATTTCATCAAATTATTCAGAATAATTAGAACTAGCTGTCGAAAATTTGTTGAAAGCATAAAGATTGGGAACATTGCCAGCCTAAAGCACATGTAATTCTGGTCCAAGCTGTGTAGTCTATTGTTCATTTGTGCCTTTCGATGATGGTGTTGTGAGCAAGCTGGTAACACAGTACTCATGAATTAGAAGAGAATAACAAATAGAATGCATTACAGAAGAATTCAGCTTGGGCCTGAGGCATCATTGTGCAGGAAATGGCACCCCATAACTATGACTACATCGCAAAACACAAACATTGTTGAAAACAACACAAGCACTTCTGAAGCACCTGATTGTGGATTGTCAAAAGAAAAACATCACACAGCCAATATTATGTAATTGAATAACAAACAAAGAATATGAATGGTTGTAATGGATATACACACATTTGCTTGCATGTTCAAAATTATCCATTGGTTTGAATTCACATCAGTATATATACATTTATCCTGTGTTTTACCTCTACAATTATCAGTATGAACAAAAAATATCCCACAACAATTTTTTTCATCAAATATTTCGGGACATGATTATTATTTCACGTCAATTAAGACTGTGACATGACAAAAAAAAAGCATATTGGTCATATTTCAGAAGAAATGCAGGTATTTTTTGTACAACAAATGTACATATTGTAATTATCTTTACAACAAAATCAACATCAGTGACTGTTTTGATTTAATGATCTTCTTCCTTCCAGTGTGAGAATTTAAGCACCTGTTGCCTGAACAACATGACAAGAAATACACTGTGTAGACTGTGAGATTTCCTGCAGATAAAATGCACTCACCAATAGAAAACAAACATATTTAGAATACTGGTATGAATGGCATAACATTGGTTGACAAGTTTTCTCAAAGAATTCTGGAAACCACGAGTCAGAACATTCCAAACAGGTAACAACTGCATAGTTAAAAGTACTACAGTACGCACAAGCGAGGATACTCCAGACAAGTGAATATAGTACACAGGTGATGCCTGCAGAATGAGAAATATTACTATACCCACATGTGAGGATACTTCACACAAGTGAATACAGTACACAGATGATGACGTAGTGAGAAGTACAGTACACACAAGTGAGGATACACCAGACAAATGAATACAGTACACAGATGATGACTGTACAGTGAGATGTGTTACAGTACCCACAAGTGAGGATACCCCACACAAATGATTACAGTACACAGATGATGACTGTACAGTGAGATGTGTTACAGTACCCACAAGTGAGGATACCCCAGATAAATGAATACAGTACACAGATGATGACTTACAGTGAGAAGTATTACAGTACACACAAGTGAGGATAACTCAGACAAATGAATACAGTTCACAGATGATGACTTACAGTGAGAAGTATTACAGTACCCACAAGTGAGGATACCCCAGACAAATGAATACAGGTGATGGGTGTACAGTCAGAAATATTACAGTCCTCATAATACAGAATGACTAACACGTCTGAATCACCAGAGGCCAAGATACACCTGGCCCAGTAACTGACCAGCTTCATGCGCACACTACCAGGTACTACGTTTATCTCATTACAGTGCATAGCTGTTTACTCCATTTCCACCAGGAGATCATCCCCGTCCAGCTTCATCCCGTCTGATACGGCCACGTTTTTTATCTTGCCAGAAATTGGTGCAGTGACAATCATCTCCATTTTCATGGCACTGAGGACAATGATGGGCGCGCCCTTTTCCACCATGTCACCCTCCTTGACCCTGACGTCGACCACGGTGCCAGGCATTGGGGCGCCAACTGACCCTTTAACGCCCTTCACTGCCTTCGGATGGAAATGCATCTCCTAAGAACAGAAAACACACACAAAAGTGTTCTCATCTCATCAATGTTCTAAACTTTTTTGGTGTTAAAGGCAGGTGACAGTAATGGGCACACAGGCCTACCTATCTGCACTGTACGACTTTTTGCATGTAGCTAACTAATGGCCATTCTTTCATAACAGATGTAAGAATCAAAATTTCAATGACAAACATGAAATGAGCAAGACAAAGATTACTCTTTTTCCTTACAAAAATTTCCTTGATATACTTCCTCGACACAAAGCTGTCAACAGAGAATTCCGACCGAATGCTGTTATCTAGTTATCTGGAAAGTAAGTGATTTGTGGCAAGACATAAACTCTCAGAAAGAAATCATCCATTTTTCTCAACCTTGCAGATAAATTTATTTTGATGTCATCAAGACATGTAGAAGTATTGGCAAATGACCACACCTTAACTTACATAAGTTACATTCAGTCACTTTCAAGGTCCCACCTCACAACAGCAAGTTACTTCAAGCTAATTCAGTGGAGGCCATTAAACCTAGAAGAGCGCACTACATTCTAAAGCAAATGACAAAGGAGAAAATTGTAAAATTTGTACTATCAAAGCAATCTTTTAGAGTGAAAAGGAAACTTACCTTTGTTGCTTCTTTATCTAAGATAAATACAGATCTCAGCTGTCCGTTCAACTCAAAGAATACTTCCCGCTGGCCATTTTTGTTTAGGTCTCCCACAGCCAGTGTCTTGATATGCAGTGTTTTCCCTTTCTCAATTTCAACCTGTCAGACCAAAATAAGAGGGTATTATATAACACACTTTCATTTATAAAAGCACCCCATCTAACCTTAGACACCAGTGCAGATCGGTAGATAATAAAACAATTCAAGAAACTGTGTTAATTGTACACACTTTTGATGCATTCAACAGTGAAACTTCACACTTATGTATAAGATAAATACCATATTTACAAGACAATGTAACTCATGTAATACTTTGTTGCTTCCTTTTTTTTTTTCTTTTCCATTTTTTCAAAATCATTTCATTGCATCCAGACTGATCTTTTATCTACTTGATTGGAGTTTTATGCTGTACTTAAGAATATTCCCTTAAATGACCGCAGCCAGCATTATTTAAGAAGGAAACTGAACAGAGTCTGGGGGAAACCCATAACCGTACACATGCTACTGATGGACCTTCCCACGTAGGGGTGGAGAAGAAGCTAGTCTGAGATGAGCTACAACTCAGACCTGTTGCACTGCACAGAAGCTCCCAAGTCACTGAAATGTGCCAACACGCCAACAGCCAAGTCATGAAACTACCCACCTGCTACACATCTGCCTAACAATTACTGAAAGGTAAGACATGATAACGGATTCGCTTCAATACTCACATCAAACTCCTCTGCCATGCTGGGCCCAGTGAGAAACAGGCGTGTGTTGAGAGTGTTCACCGGCCCATAAGCATCCCGGAAGTTGATGTAGTCCTCGGTTACCTTCGGGTAGAGGGCAGCACTCATCACATCCTCATCTCGGATCACATTCTGGCCGTGTCTTTCCACCATCTCCGACTGTAACTTGTCAAAGTCAAATGGCTCCATGGAGGCGCCCGGCTGCCCCTCCACCCTCCACTACAACTCCTCCTATGTACACGTAGTAAACCACAACTAATTCTATGTACACATAGTAAACCACAAATCCTGCTCCTGTACACATAGTAAGCCACAACTAATCCTATGTACAAATAGTAAACCACAACTAATGCCCCTGTACAAATAGTAAACCACAGTTCCTGCTCCTATGTACACATATTAAACCACAACTAATCCTGTATACACATAGTAATCCACAACTACTGCTCCTATGTACACAGAGTAAACCACAACTAATCCTATGTACAAATAGTAAACCAGAACTCCTGCTCCTTTGTACACATAGTAAACCACAACTCCTGCTCCTAAGTACACATAGTAAACCACAACTACTGCCCCTGTACAAATAGTAAACCACAACTCCTACTACTATGTACACACAGTAAACCACAACTAATCCTATGTACACATTGTAAACCAGAACTCCTCTTCCCATGTACACATAGTAAACCACAATTCCTGCTCCTATCTACACACAGTAAACCACAACTTATCCTATGTACACATAGTAAACCACAACTACTACTCCTAAGTGCACATAGAAAACCACAAATCCTACACCTTTGAACACAGGGTAACAAACAACTATTGCTCCTATGTACACATAGTAAACCACAACTCCAGCTCCTATGAGCAAATAGTGTCTATATGGCTTACTGCCATGGAAGTTACCTGCACATAACAATGCCTGACATTACCCACACATATTAAGTGTGCATGACACCACCCACACATAACTGCCACAGCTATGTAATGTCTACATCACTGGCTGCCATAGCAGTTACCTGCACATAACAATGCCTCACGTTACCCACACATATAAAACACACTTGGCATTTCCTACACACAAGTGCTATGGCTACGTAATCTCTATATTACTGGCTGCCATGGTACATGTGGTTACCTGCAAGTACCTGGACAATATGAATGTCCCACAGTTACCCACCTTTGTGCGCAGAGGTTCTGGAAATCCACCAGGTGGTTGTCCCAAATAACCTTGGAAGAATTCAATGACAGATGAAGGGAAAGATAACTCTTCTGCTTTCTGCTCCATGGTTTTGGCATTCAGCTTGTTCTGCACCATGAACTGAGCCAAGTCGCCCACGACCTTGGATGAGGGAGTGACCTGAAATAAGCGGAATATCATATGTTGAGTATAACGTCAACTACACATCAATGTTTGATGATTTTTTTTTTATCATACCCTCCATAAATATATATTTGCCTGTTGTTTAGGGTAAAATATGCAAAGACAAAGACAAGTCACCACCAAAAGCTCTTTCTTTTTTTAAATTATGTACAAGGGACACAATTTTTCCAACCTGCTTGCCTTTTTTTTTCAAGGTTATCTGATCCAGGTTGACATGTCTTTAAGAGAAACAAAGATTAGGAAAAACCCAACACCACTTTCCCCAACACTAACAATAGCTTGCCTTACTTATTGCTGGGACAGCCAACATTGCCCATAAAAGGAAAAGGATTTGTTAATTTTGTTTTAATTTCATACCTTCCTCTTACATGGAAAGAAAAATTCATTCTCCCCATAAGACAAACACTTAATTTGGCATGGGCCTACATATGTAAAAAGATACTTAACATACGTTTTGTGCTTACCGTTGTTCTACGATCAAAATAAAACACATTCAAGCAAAGAAATGATGTCTAAATAGCCTCGAAACCTTCAAGCAATATTGAGCCTAACTTCATACAAATAAAGTACAAGTATCAACAAACAATAGAGCAAACTTGAGGAATCTGATTCCGTTGGTGTGAGGTACCTTGACAAGATCTCCCAGAAGCTGGTTAGCCTCTGTGTACATCTTCTTCACTTCCTCAAACTGCTCAGCCAAGCCCAGGCTGAAGGCTTGGAACTGGAGATTGGTGTATTGGCCACCTGCAGAGCAACACATGGAAGCACATGTATAGGACTGAATGCCACATTGACCTTTTTTCACTTATACTATGGTGGTTGAAAAGTTTTATGGGAGAAGGTAACTGGATTGTCTGAGGTAAACCACCCACCTTTGGCAAGTTACTGACAAACTTTTTTTTCCATGTGCGATGTACACACAAGTACACCATACTGGTGAAAGCCAACTGGTTTTCAAAGAACATTAGAGTGCACAACTGGTCTCACTAGAGTCCCAAGGCCCAACAAATAATGAGAGTAAGATTCTACAAACTCTCTGTCAAATATTACACGTTTTGGAAGAGAACCCACAAAAACAATTCAAATTAGTTACAGACAATTTATTTCAGCGAGTGTGAGTATTAGATGTGATGCTGCATGTTCATTTGTGTCACTGCCTGTCCATGTAGGTCATCAACACATAGAAATAACCATATTACACATGTCAATAACATGTCCATATTACCTGAGGAGTACAAATTACATGTACTATACATCCAAGTCATAACTTCACAGACAAGGTAACCTAAAAGGAGAACAGTACTATATGTAGTTCACCTGGAAATTAATGAAGGTAGACATCTGCGTTTCCACTCTTCATTGTCACGCAGCACTCAAACGGAGCGTACAACTGGCGAGCCTGCTCCCAGTAAGATGAGTAGCGAGAGACATCCTCAAGCTTTATACCTACAGCAGTCCAAAATATTTGAAGGTTATATACAGTCTTTACAATTCAAATCACTGCTATTTAAACCACACACTAATGTAACAGTGTCATTTTTACAGAACATATTAGTTCTGTTGTGTATGTAATAGTGCATTACAAATTAATCCAACCATGGAGAAATCTTTGATCAAGGTACTGATACTTTATCTGAGCTAAAATTTCAGCCATGACTATGTCACTCTTGCCTAGTTCAGATAGATCTATGGATATCAGAAAGCTAATTACACATCCATTAAGGAGGTATCCTGATGTCCTACTGGAATAAGATAACTCTTAGTACCAATATTGATATATACCATCTTCTTTCAGCTCTATAAATACATTTTTATGAGCAAGTTATTAGGTCAGATAAATCAATTAATAACATATATCAAAATAAATCACTGAAATTTGTCTTAATCAATAGTCTTCTTACAGTATATTTACATAGAGGCCATTACCTGTATCATGTTTGGTGTTGGCCAGAGCATCCACCAGGGCCCCCATGCTGGGTTGTGAGGTCATCCCCGACATAGAGTCCACAGCAACATCCACGGCATCTGCACCCGCCTCTGCAGCTGCTAACATGGAGGCCACACCTGCACCTGCTGTGTCGTGCGTGTGCACGTGGATGGGGATATCTGGGTGGCGGTCACGCAGCGTGCGCACCAGCTGGTCAGCTGCACGTGGCCTCAACAGCCCAGCCATGTCCT
Organism: Acanthopleura granulata; assembly: GCA_016165875.1. Lineage (NCBI taxonomy): Eukaryota > Metazoa > Mollusca > Polyplacophora > Chitonida > Chitonidae > Acanthopleura > Acanthopleura granulata. The sequence continues at coordinate 733,518 of JABBOT010000010.1, forward strand.
GTAGATACAGGATGGACAGTGTGTACAGGAATATACAGTAATATGTGGCACTCATGATATTTGACAAAGAGGAAAATGTTCAGCTTCACAGTACAGGTGTCAATTTCTCAAAACTTTGTAAGACATCAGTCATGAGTTTCCTACCTTTTTTCATAAATGCTGTTGTGGAGGTTATATATATTATCATAAGGTGACATGACTTATGAGTTAGGAAACATCGATTCATGAAGTTTTGTGAAATTGTGCCCTGGCCTCAAGATTTACTAAATCAAAAATGGCCCTGTGCAACGTACAGTTTGGCTAAGCAAACATATTTTGCATTTTGGGTTACAAAAGTTGCTTAGGTAAAGGTTTCACTCCAGTACTCTGATACACCTGATTGATGACCACATCTTCTTTGAAATTTGTCATTTTGACCTGGCGTGATTGAAGCTTGAAACGGAGCCACAATGGTGGGGTAGGTAATTTATTTCTCTCCTTGACCCTCGGCTAAACAAACATTGCTATGGGACTGCTATGCTCATATGACTAAGAGGTGAGAGTGAAAGTCAGGACATTTTGCCCTTTGACCACCAGTTACAGTGCACCAAAAATATTGTGTGCACTGTGCCAACTGTGTTGGTTTTACGTCACGCTTCATGATATTCAACCTGTGATTCGGCAAACAAATAGTTTTACAAGAATTTATGTTAGTGAGTGTGAAGTAACTTGCTTTTGATGTCACCAGTACATGTATTTGTAAATTTAAAACTTCAAACTTTAAAACTTCTGAGGAGTTTAATGAGTATATATATATATATATATATAACATGTGTCACATGACATGAAATCTGGTGACATAATTATATCAACATGTCACACACATGGTTAAACACAATTAGACCATCAGTACACCTCACATCCTGGAATATGATTTAAAAATAATTACACCATATGGAAGGTTTTACTACATAACTTATGGCAAACATGGAGTATGATGTAACACCATTAGAATAAGCATGGATAGAAATAAAACTTTTGTGGCATAATGCAATAGCATTTGAAGGAGCTAAGAAAAACTAAATCAAAGACATTTCCAATTACACTGATGTTCAGTTCAGATAAACAACGTTAAAATCATGGACTGATAAACCTTCTGATGAGCACACAGCTGACCAACCCACAAGTGTGATAAACAGTTCCTTATTCACGGTTTTCAAGCTCACAAATGGAAGTCTGACTCAAACTTTGAGAGAAGCCTTGTATTATTCTCTCCATGTTTGTCAACTTCCACCAAATCCCAAGCTTGGTTTAAGAATGTAAATCGGAAAGCCCTCAGATTCTGGAGACAGTTTCAGGGGCAGCACTTGGCACAGATGACTACAATGTGGTAACAAAACTCTACGGCTTTTCCGTTCATTTGTGAGCCGCTAGTTTGATTCTTTCTTCACATTTTCCGCCCCTTCCCTTGTGACCTTTCATTTTGTCTGACCTTGATCCCTGTGGTCTCTTGACTCTCTCCAACCCCTCTGCTATACTTTTATAGGTATGTTTTCTGCACAAATTTAGACTTCACAGATTCCTTGGTTATGCGCTCTTCAGGCGGTGAACAGTCCTGAGTTGGCATTCCAGCTCCTCAATGAACACTTTCAGGGTGTGAATGAACGTCCACTCTGGTGAAACAAACATTTTGAGTTTTGTCTATTGTACAGCATTCATGTGTCTCTAAAATAACAAAGGTTATAAAGCGTCTACCCCTCAGGTAAATAAGGATTTAAACTACATGGCACATTACTGTCAGTTCATGTTCTAATGTGTACAAATCTTTCACCTTCCAAGAGTCAGCCAGCTTCATGGTGTCTTCCATCACACAGCCGTCACTCAAAACACCTTTCTCATCTGTGTCCATCAGGTAATAGCCCTCTAACTCTGATTCAGTTTTCTCTTCTGATTGTGTCTTGGTCTCCTGGATCTCAGTAATCTCAATTTTCCTCTCATAATTACGTTCTGTTACTTCAGTCTGCTGTACAATTATTGATATTTCCTGGAACAACAAGGCATTACTTGGTTTACTCTTGTTTGGTTACACATTACTTGGTTTACTCTTGTCTGGTTACACATTACTTGGTTTACTCTTGTCTGGTTACACAGTTCACACCAGGGTTGTATGGCCGAAAATGCCTGTCAATGGACTGTGAGAAGCCAACAAACATACTAAGTTTGACAAGAGCATGCTGTCTCTCCCATGACAACCTAAATATTCATTGAAGTTCACAAGCTCTCTGAAATACATTTATGTTCAAAAACAAGATTTTGCAACATTTTTTTTCATGATATTACATCCACAAAAGATTTTTTGCATGTGGCATACAAGATGGAGATACCCCAGGGATATATATTTATTTGGTGGTCGTTTCACACCAGACTGTAGAATTTTTCACACTGACAGTCAATTACCTGAGCTCCTCGGGTAAACCACCAACATTTAGCAAGTTAGTGACAAACTTTCACACATGATGTACACACATGCACACTATATTGGTGGAGGCTTAGTGTCTTCATCTAAATGACTACATGGCTCCAATGACCATGTTGACCCGTCAAGTGAACATCTTTGAATGGGGGCGACATCTGGTGGGCATGGTTAATTTCTGGTGTGTTGACTGGTCAATTCCCCTCATTTCCCCTCTTTCTTTTCTCAGTCACCTTGCACCTTTACATCCACAGGCTTTACTCCTTCAGTACTCCATTCATGGCTTTTTCCTCCAGAAAGTCCTGTCTCAGTGTCAGCCTCTGGTTCTGCCAGCTTAGCCCTGGGCTCACGTTTGGACATGGGTATTTTCGTCCTCCGCACACAGTGTGGAGACTCCTGAAACACCACCACACGACACAAAGGTCAGGTCTCCAGGAATTACATGAACCTGGGGCAGTGGGCTGGTAAATATTCCAACACTGACACATAATCCACAGTAACACACTGTGCAAATGAAAAGATGTGCAAGTATGTCTACATGGACAACAACATTTTGATATTTCATTCATTTATCTATTTGATGGCTGTTCTACACTGTACTCAAGAATACCCCACTTACATGACAACAACCAGCATTATGGTGGGAAGAAACTGTTCAGAGCTCTAGGGAAACCCATGAACACCTGCAGGTTGCTGGCAGAGCCTCCCAAGTATGACCAGGGAGGAAGCTAGCAAGAACTGGACTTGAACTCACAGCAATTTTGAGCTACTATGCATTAACATAATACACTTGGCTTAATACATTAACATGACTTATTATCAAAACCATCTATTCCACTGGTTTGACTTCTATTCACATTAAGCCATACTTAAAATAGTGTTTGTTGGGCGTAACACTACCATATCAGAAAAATAGGATTGGTTGAAGGGGAATTTTTTTTTAATCTTATTCTTGAAAAACATAGGAATTTTAAAGAAATTATAAACATGGAGAGCTTTTATCAAAACACCAATAAAACATTTAAGTAGGGCTTCAATGGGCATATTTTAGGATGACCTCAGACATTATACCTGGTTGTAACCATTCTTAAAAATCAGACTGAGAGTCAAATACAGAAAGCCTGTTATAGATAGGGGTCATATCTGAGCCCAAACTAAATCTCACCAGCTCAAAAGGCAGGGTGTGTCCTCCGTTAGCCCTGATCTTCCACATCAAGTTCTCCTCATCAGGGCTCAAAGTGAACCGCGTTTTCTCATCGTTATCAACCACCTTCTTCACATCTTCAAACTTGTAATGTTTCAGGTAGTTTAACTTTAGCAAGTCATCCACATATAAAAATCCTCCTGGAAAAGAGAAAAGGACACTTTAAAACAACTGACAACTTTATCAAATCTATGTTCATTTTGGATTCAAACAGCAGGTTTATTTACTGATGTATTGATGAAGCTAATTTACTAGTGAAACATTTATGGGAAACAAACAAGGCGTTAGCTGTCAGCTATCCCAGTATTTATGACAGAAAAAGCAAGCTACAGATGGACGATGATGTAGTTATTACGATGTGATGCTTTGCCCTAGGACTGCAAGACCCGCCTATTATACAGCCGTTTTGATCTTAAGTAACAATATGCTGCAATAAACAGTTAAAGTAAGATTCACATACCTTTCATAAAATTCAGACCATTACTGATGGCTGTATGACGCAGAATCCTTGCCAGGGAACGTGACAGTGTGACTAGGCGGTCCTACACAACATAAAACAATTTGACAAGGTAACTAGGTGGTCCTAAACATCATGAAACAATGTGACAAGGTAACTAGGTGGTTCTAAACAACACAAAGCAATGTGATCAGGTAACTACATGTAGGTGGACCTACCCACATGAAACAATGTGACAAGGTAACTAGGTGGTTCTAAACAACACAAAGCAATGTGATCAGGTAACTACATGTAGGTGGACCTACCCACATGAAACAATGTGACAAGGTAACTAGGTCCTTCTAAACAACACAAAGCAATGTGATCAGGTAACTACATGTAGGTGGACCTACCCACATGAAACAATGTGACATGGTAACTAGGTGGTTCTAAACAACACAAAGCAATGTGATCAGGTAACTACATGTAGGTGGACCTACCCACATGAAACAATGTGACATGGTAACTAGGTGGTTCTAAACAACACAAAGCAATGTGATCAGGTAACTACATGTAGGTGGACCTACCCACATGAAACAATGTGACAAGGTAACTAGGTCCTTCTAAACAACACAAAGCAATGTGATCAGGTAACTACATGTAGGTGGACCTACCCACATGAAACAATGTGACATGGTAACTAGGTGGTTCTAAACAACACAAAGCAATGTGATCAGGTAACTACATGTAGGTGGACCTACCCACATGAAACAATGTGACATGGTAACTAGGTGGTTCTAAACAACACAAAGCAATGTGATCAGGTAACTACATGTAGGTGGACCTACCCACATGAAACAATGTGACAAGGATTGACAACCCCCTCCATCCAATACTGACTCTGCAGAGCCAGTATAGGCTTACCTCAAGTGGGGCACCTCACCACAGCCCATGAGCCCAAGATCAAGGCATTTGTCAAGATGTACCTAGCGCCAGGATGACTTACTTTGGCCTTCTCACTCCAGTAAGTTGAGTTCTGATGTACCTAACGCCAGGATGACTCACTTTGGCCTTCTCACACCAATAAGTTGACTTCTGATGTACCTAACGCCAGGATGACTCACTTTGGCCTTCTCACACCAATAAGTTGACTTCTGATGTACCTAACACCAGGATGACTTACTTCGGTCTGATGCACCTAACGCCAGGATGACTCACTTTGGCCTTCTCACACCAGTAAGTTGACTTCTGATGTACCTAACGCCAGGATGACTTACTTCGGTCTGATGCACCTAACGCCAGGATGACTCACTTTGGCCTTCTCACACCAGTAAGTTGACTTCTGATGTACCTAACGCCAGGATTACTTACTCTGGCCTTCTCACACCATTAAGTTGACTTCTGATGTACCTAACGCCAGGATTACTTTCTTTGGCCTTCTCACACCAATATGTTGACTTCTGATGTACCTAACGCCAGGATGACTTACTTTGGCCTTCTCACACCAGTAAGTTGACTTCTGATGTACCTAACACCAGGATGACTTACTTCGGTCTGATGCACCTAACGCCAGGATGACTTACTTTGGGCTTCTCACACCAATAAGTTGACTTCTGATGTACCTAACGCCAGGATTACTTACTCTGGCCTTCTCACACCATTAAGTTGACTTCTGATGTACCTAACGCCAGGATGACTTACTTTGGCTTTCCACTCCAGTAAGTTGAGTTCTGATGTACCTACCACCAGGATGACTTACTTTGGCTTTCTCACACCAATATGTTGACTTCTGATGTACCTAACGCCAGGATGACTCACTTTGGCCTTCTGACACCAATAAGTTGACTTCTGATGTACCTAACGCCAGGATGACTCACTTTGGCCTTCTCACACCACTAAGTTGACTTCTGATGTACCTAACGCCAGGATGGCTTACTTTGGTCTGATGCACCTAACGCAAGGATGACTTACTTTGGGCTTCTCACACCAATAAGTTGACTTCTAATGTACCTAACGCCAAGATTACTTACTTTGGCCTTCTCACACCATTAAGTTGACTTCTGATGTACCTAACGCCAGGATGACTTACTTTGGCTTTCCACTCCAGTAAGTTGACTTCTGATGTACCTAACACCAGGATGACTTACTTTGGCTTTCTCACACCAATAAGTTGACTTCTGATGTACCTAACGCCAGGATGACTTACTTCGGTCTGATGCACCTAACATCAGGATGACTCACTTTGGCCTTCTCACACCACTAAGTTGACTTCTGATGTACCTAACGCCAGGATGACTCACTTTGGCCTTCTCACACCACTAAGTTGACTTCTGATGTACCTAACACCAGGATGACTTACTTTGGCTTTCTCACACCAATATGTTGACTTCTGATGTACTTAATGCCAGGATGACTTACTCTGGCCTTCTCACACCAGTAAGTTGACATCTGATGTACCTAGCATCAGGATGACTCACTTTGGCCTTCCCACTCCAGTAAGTTGACTTCTGATGTACCTAATGCCAGGATGACCTACTTTGGCCTTCTCACACCATTAAGTTGACTTCTGAAGTACCTAATGCCAGGATGACTTACTTTGGCCTTCTCACACCATTAAGTTGATTTCTGACGCTTCAGTGACAACTTTGGTGTTCAGTAATAATCAATTAAACAAATAAATTCACAACCACAAACTCACCTACATGTACAAGATAGGCAGATTTCAACCCCAATCATTCTACTAATAAAACCGGTAATGAGATTACTATTACCTGATACACTTGTACATATAATTACAGACAAAAGATAACATGCTCACCTGTCTGTAAGGTCGCCTCCTTCTGTACCTTCCTGAACTGTGTAATCCAGAGCTCACTCCAGACACACCTGATATCTGAATCAGGAATAAACACCAAACACAAGGAGACATGCTATGGCTGCTTACTGAATATCAGTGAAAATGACAAATCTAAAGCACAAGAATATTAATAATACTTACTAATTCCTTTTATCTACTCAAATTTTTTTAAAGCCACACTCTGCTGTTCAAGGTGAAAAAGAGTGCTTTAGATATATATGTTGAATTTTCAAGCCATTAAAATTAACAAACCAAACAAGACTTACCTGTAAGGTGAACTTTGATTATGGTTTTAACGATCTGTTATGAGTGCTTAGGGATTACGTCAGAGCGCATGCGCGTTGAACTATTCATAGTTTAGCTTATCAATGGATGTGGTTAATAACCAATAGAAGACAGGGATTTTGGGTGGTTCAGCACTTGTTAATGTATAAAGTTATATTCTTTTTCTTTTTTGGATTAGTGGCTTTTACTGCACTCAAGAAGGTTTCACTTCATATAAGACAGGTTTATGGGAGAACGAAAACGATACAAATTTTTGGAATGAATCTTCATAAACACCAGCATTTACAAAGATTGGATTTGAACTTGCGATCACAGAGGTCAAAGGCAGGTTGCCCAGCAAAGACCACAAAATGAGAACACATACAACTGCCATATTATGTGTCAAAACAATGAGCACTATACCTCTATACCATTTATAGATGTACAAGTATTCTACCATATGTGCCTGCAGACAGACAGTACCAGGACACTCTGACCTGTGCTAATTAAGCAGGTTAAGTCCTGGTCAAAAATTGGGTGAATTTCTCACCCTCCTTAAAATCAAAACAACTGGCTTATGTGTAACAGAGCATATGCAACGTACACTGATGGTATGTCCACTGTTGGCCTTGATCTTCCAGCTGCCGTAGTCGAGCACTAGTTGAAACCGGTTCTTGTTATCGTTGACTACCACATCTTTGATGTCACAGATGTTGAAGCTTCTGAACGCTGGCACCCTCAGGACATCCTCCACAGGGAGAAAGCCACCTGGGCAGGGATTAATGAGTGACACAACAGTAACTTCACTTAAAGTTAGGGAACATTCCACAGAGCCATTTCTAACTTCAGTCAAAATCTGATTTCTTACATCTTATTTTTGGGCACTAGAAATTAAAATGACCACCACATCAGAAATGTTCTTTTTACAACAACTGCATCAAAATTTCAACTACCAGTGCCAAAAACTATGCACTGTCATGAGGTTTTCAATTTTCACTTACATGACAAATGGTTTTATGGTACAGGACCCTGTTTAGGTGACATTTACTGACATACATGTCGCTTACTAAATCCTACATCCTGTGTTATCCCAGTTCATTGGCTCATCTTCCAAATTTTGTCCACCGTAATTATGTACTAAAATCTGACTGTAAATCCATATGTAGGGTTATGATGGGCTGACGTTAAATCCACATGTAGGGTTATGATGGGCTGACTGTAAATCCACATGTAGGGTTATGATGGGCTGAGTGTAAATCCACATGTAGGGTTATGATGGACTGACTGTAAATCCACATGTAGGGTTATGATAGGCTGACTGTAAATCCACATGTACTGTTATGATGGGCTGACTGTAAATCCACATGTAGGGTTATGATGGGCTGAGTGTAAATCCACATGTAGGGTTATGATGGACTGACTGTAAATCCACATGTAGGGTTATGATGGCCTGACTGTAAATCCACATGTAGGGTTATGATGGACTGACTGTAAATCCACATGTACTGTTATGATGGGCTGACTGTAAATCCACATGTAGGGTTATGATGGACTGACTGTAAATCCACATGTAGGGTTATGATGGACTGACTGTAAATCCACATGTAGGGTTGTGATGGACTGACTGTAAATCCATCTGTAGGGTTATGATGGGCTGACTGTAAATCCACATGTAGGGTTGTGATGGGCTGATTGTAAATCCACATGTAGGGTTGTGATGGGCTGATTGTATATCCATATGTAGGGTTATGATGGACTGACTGTAAATCCACATGTACTGTTATGATGGACTGACTGTAAATCCACATGTAGGGTTATGATGGACTGACTGTAAATCCATATGTAGGGTTATGATGGGCTGACCAAATCCACATGTAGGGTTATGATGGGCTGACTGTAAATCCACATGTAGGGTTATGATGGGCTGACTGTAAATCCACATGTAGGGTTATGATGGGACTGACTGTAAATCCACATGTACTGTTATGATGGGCTGACTGTAAATCCACATGTAGGGTTATGATGGGCTGATAGCTGTTAAAGTGTTACATCAGATCTAGTGAGCAACAAGCCAGTATAAAAACAGCCATCAGATCTGACTATGGCTTGGCTTCAGTCAGGGATGTGTCAGATTAACCCATTTTGTCAAAATTCTGTGTAGGTTTTGATGCAAATTTTTTATCTCAGTTATTTTACTGTTGTTTAATGTTATTCTGAAGAATAGTTCTCTACAGGATACATGTAGCAGTTACAGAAGATTGCCCAATCGGAGATACCACACCTTAAATGAACAGAAAAATAGCACTCCACACTTTTTTTCAATGTCCATTCATACAGAATTGAACAACAACAGACAACCTCTACGTAATTCTACCTTATAGAAAAGGATAACTACAAACATATTGCCCATAACTATCTCACAATCAGTTCCCTAAAGAAATGCATAAGCTCCAACTCACTGCATGTACCTCTCAAGGACACCAAAAAAAGCTTTTCTGTAATTATGGCCTAGATCCTGGTTCCCTAGGTCACAAATGCTAAACTCCCAGCCATTTATCACTTGGGTCTCCGTTCCATATACCCACAGAACTTGTCAAAAGTAAAATTCCCACCACTTATGTCTCAAAGCTCAGTTCATTACTGAACACAACACCTGCTTCCTGTGAACAAGAACAAATTTTGCTGCAACTCAGTACTCAGAACTCAGTTCCTACAAAACTGGACAAAATGAAAATCTGTTCCCTATGGCAAAGGAAAACTGAACTGGATAGAATTCCCAAAAGCCACCATCTTTCTATTCAGTTCCTTAGAGAACTCTGGACCATGTCAGTTAATCTTCACAATCAGAAGTTAATCTTCGCAATTATCTAGAATTCCCTACAGCACTGGACAACAGCAACAGAAATTATTAGCACATTTAGTTAGTTTTCTAGAGAACTGGTCAACAATAAGATTTGGTTCCATACAGAACTAGAAAACAGCATAATCCCCTGAGAACTGGAAAACAGCATAATAGCCTAAGAACTGGAAAACATCAAAATACAGTTCCCCATGGACAAATTTAGGACACTACTGGGCTGAACAAAAGTAAAATTTGTTTCCCAATAGAACAACAGAACAAAATTCCCAGAAACTTTTGCCTTTTCAAACAGGTCCATTGAGAAATGGACAACAGCACAGTCTCATTAATTTTTTTCCCTCAAACCTTGGTTCTTAATAGAACGGGACATGCAAAATTTGTTGTAATTTATCACCCAGAAGTCGCTTGAAAAAAAAGCAGGTATAGCAAAATTCACAGCAGTTATTTGCAATACTTTCTGCAATACATTCTTCATTTGTTTATTGTTTCTTAATGTGATACTCAATAAATTTTTCACTTATACACTGGCAACTAATTTTCTGGGGGAGGAAAATGCAGAGTAAACCACTGACCTTTGGCAAGTTCCCATGTGAAACCTGTATATGTCACACTGGTGAAATTTAAAGCATATTTAGCACTGTTCCTTGAGACTAAGACCCTAACAATATTGGAGGCAGATTAGACTAGAAACATCCCTGTCCACAAATAAGATGGAACACACACTTCAGGTAAGTTGAAAGATAAGCATGTTAACCACCAGCCATTCCTCCTTGCCACTCTGGGTAAGGGCAAAGAACACAGGAATTTATTACCCAGAACTTCTTATAGAATTAGATAACTGGAAACCTCTCTGTATTTATCTCTCAGGCCTCAGTTTCCCACACAAGTAGACAATGGCACCATTGCAAAAATTTTCCACCCTCACATGTGTACTGTATTACCTGACATCAAGGTGAGGCCATAATCTTCTGCAGAATGTCGCAATAACCAGCTCAAGGTTTTTGACAACCGCACTCGAGCATCCTGAATTAATTGACAAGAAACATTACTTTTTGGGGTTTAATGAAACTCAACATTCATTGATGCCTTTTTTTTTGCTCATCATCCCCTTAAATAAAACCTTAAAACATTTAAATTAACACATCAGAAATTAGGACGAAATCAGAAATAAATTCCTAAACACCAATTTTCAATGAATGACAAAGAAATTATTAAGCCAGGACTTTTGTATACCAGTATCAGAGTCAACCCAGACACCAACTGCATGACTTACATAGATCTGAAGTGCTCTTTCTGAAGATGTGGCTTTTGTCTTCTGGTCATCACAAGCTCGACCTCCACCACATCTTGTCTTTGTGTCATCCATAGTCTGAAATCGAGATCTGGTTTTCATGCCATCCTTAGCCTGACCTCCATGGGATAATGTCATTGCATTCCTAGCCTGACCTCCTCGAGATCTTCTCTTCGTGCTATTCCTGGCCCCATCTCCACGAGATCTTGTCTTCGTCCTATTCCTGGCCCCATCTCCACGAGATCTTGTCTTCGTGCTATTCCTGGCCCCATCTCCACGAGATCTTGTCTTCGTCATCTTCACACATGTACTGCGACCTTCCTGAGATTTTGTCTTGTTATCCCACTTACTTCGACCCCAATGAGTTCTGTCATACCTGGCTTTAGATGACAGTTTTCTTGAACCTTTCTTCTTGACTGCCAAGAATGAACTACCCAGGGCAATAGTTTTCCGCTTCTGTGCGGCTTTACACAACTGCACAGTTCTCTCAGGCTCCCAGCCAGGTTTTTCTGCTGACACTCTGGGACCAGACAGCTGACATCCCCTGTGTATGTCCTCTTTTGCTTTCAGGTTGGAACTACATCTCACTGCGACAATTCTTTTCTCTTCAGAACAGGAGAACTTCTTGGCAGACAATGGCAACAAATTCTTTACTTTTTCCTCTTTTATATCATACTTAGCACTGTCTGATGTTTCTGAAATCAAACTTTCTATTTCTGTAGATTTTCCACATTTCTCGATCATTTTCTCAGTTATATTCGAGACGGAGTGATGTCTCAGCTTTGCTTTACCCTCAGATCTGCTCTTTGCTCTATTGTACAGACTTGTGCAGACTCTCATTCTTACCAGTCTCTTGGGTGAGTTTTCTGATTCTTCAGCTGAAGTTTCTGGCCATTCACTAATTACTTTCAAGTCACCATCAAACACTTCTTCCTGATGCTTATCTCCTTCACATAACCCAATCACTTCTGGAAAACCTCCACCAGTCTCATCCCATTCTACGAAATCTCCACCCAGTCTGTTTCCTTCCCACAAATTTTGACGTGTGTCCATCAAGTTCTCATTCGTTTCATTCAATCCTGAAACATCTCCAGATTTCTCCATCAGCTTTGGGAAATTTCCATTTATACCTGTCAACTCTGAGGAATCTCCAAGTGACTCCCGTTGTCCTGCAAAATCTGCGTGAAAATATGTCACCTCCATGTTGTCATCAAGAGAGATCTCGCTGTAATCTGATGGCCGCCTGAGCTCATCCCACCGACTCTCATCTGCTCATCAACATATCCCAATAAGGAGACACATGTATGTTACACAATACTGAAGCATCCACCTACAGTACACATATTTCTGATATGCATATACCTAGGCTACAAGTATAGTTCTGATCTCTCTCACATATTCAATGTATAAAATGCTTTTCTCTGCACTGCCAATCTGGAATATTAACATTAAAAATCTTTCCTCAGCCTAGAGATCGTCTGGCACTACCAGAGTGCACCATCAATCAGTTTTACACACAGGCTTATTACTTTATGAAACAATACTAATTTCACTTCTTAGCTTGAAATGATAAACTTTTAGAAATGAAAACTAGAGCCAAGGCAGCTTGATCTCAACAAGAGCTGACACATACCTTTTCTTTTATATTTTTGAGTACATTTAACAAGGAATACATATTTATATATTTCACAACAAAATACGCATTCAACTTTGTTACAACACAATAGGGCAATAAGGCTGCCCAGTCAATCATCACGTTGTGGAAATGTCAACCTGACAATGAAGGATAATAGCAGGTACATGCATATAACTTTGTACAAGTGATGTATGTTAAATACTCACTTAACAAATATACGTGTATATGTAGCTTAAGTTTATTTTCCAGAAAAATTTAATGATTCAAAAAGGCTTATGTATTATCATCTGTTGTGCACTTTTCTTTTTCAGAAAATTTCTTTCAGAAGATCCTCAAACAAGAGTCTCCAGACAAAAATAAAAGGCATTCCCGTGCCTCCTTTTACCGTATTCTTTAGGCTCAAAGTGAGATATTAACCCATAAAGATACACCTGATATAGCCTTATGAACTTCACAGTTCCGTGATTATGCTTATTCTTCGTGTGAAAACTGTTCTCATGAAATCTTGTGCAGCAATATCATGCTTACATACTAAATTTGGAGGGTATTTGTCGAGTTGCCTTCGCAGATCACATTTGTTTCTGAAAGATCCATTTGCAAGAACTCTCATAACACCAGTCATTGATCACTGCACTGTTTTTAACTTTGATATCTGTGTGTAGTACTGCAAATTTTGTGGGTTACTTACAACTGCTGCTGTTTGAGAGGTGATGATACTGGATCCCCTTTCCTCTCCCTCGACCACAGCGCCCGCCGCCTCGAAATGCCAGCCCTTTCAACCATCGTAATGTTTTGGACAAATTTTGTCCCAAAGGTGGACTTTCATGGTACTTTCCTGACATCATTCTCCTGAAGTTACAGCCCTACACATTCAGATTTGGTTAACATTCAATACTTCCTAAATTATCACCACTGATCATACCTTGGATGAAAGAAAACAGAAATATGCATAAGTTGAATTATAAAACTGAATAAACATAAGATCCTATTGATACCACAATTAAAAATAAAAACAAAAACTCGTAATAACTACCCAAGGAACTATATCCACAAAGAAATCTTTCCTAGGTCAATAAAAACTGCATATTACCATTGAAGTTTGTATCAGTTGTTTCTGTTCAGTTATTATCACACCTCTTTACAGTACGTTAAATATGGAAATATTTTTGTGAGTTCTTTGTTTGTGAATATCTATTCTGAGATTTGGGGAAAATTATACACAATAAAATTTGCATACAATCAAAACATTGATCTGACGTGTTGTTTATGGTCCAGATAGAATGCTGGGGTGTAAACCACTTATCAGGTGTTCCAAAATTTATGTCTTCAAAATTATAGACATACTAAAATACAAGAAAACTTAATCAGGCTTGTTAAATCACTGTCATCCTTCATCACTGTAGATTACCCACCCCACTTCCAAGGGTCAAAACAGGGCACTCAATTGATGGAGAAACTTTAGGACAAACAGAAAACATAATTACCCCTCACATGTAAGAGATATAGGTAGAAGAAATTTGATATTTTAAGTCCAGCAACTTGCCTAGAACTGTCACCATCCCATAAAGTGGCTTGCAATCCTCATTTACTGTGTTTCTGCATTCAGAGAGAGTGAACAGTTCTGACACCATACCTAGCTGTGAAGCACATATCTATCTCGTGACTTTTCTACTCATATGATGAATTCTTACTAACTGTTTTAATTTTTTTTTTTTTTTTTCAATGATCAACAACAAAATGGTGCAGGTAGTATTTATTTATTTACCTATTTCTTTATTTGTTTAAAGACAATGTTCTACAACAATAAGCAATCAGAATTCTCAATGACTACTGGAGTGATGAGGGTAATGGGCACTATTTCGACAAGTGTGAATAACGAGCAATGTTTATTTTCCAATACAGTTTGTGATTTGACACTTGTACCATGCGCTGTCAATTTATATCTCTTAGCATCCAAGAATAATTCAATTTCAAATGTTGATAGAAGCCAAGTCTTGTAGAAGCGACCGCCCTGACTGCAAAGAAAACTGAAATCACCCAGCTCCGGCTCGAGAGGTCGACACTGATCGAACCACCACACCGCATGGCCGCCACACAAGGATTCACTGGTACTGGCTTCCCACAAATAACAAATATAAATAGAATGAAGAATGCTTAATAATCATTGACAGAAATCGATTTGGTGTAGAATACCACCCAGCTTACAAACTTTCACATGACATCTGCTGAACATTCAGGTTTGGTTGGCGCCTTCCTTTCTCCTAAATCTCCACTGGCTCACACCATTCTTGTCTCCGCCGAATAAAGAGTGCTCCTCAGCATCTCAGCGTTTTCATAGGTTCTCTCCTGGTCAAGGGTAGCAAAATAAAGTTCCCGTATATAAAGTGCCAATGTAAAACTACCTGTGTACAAAAAGCCATGTAGACTCACACACATACAAGTCTACACATTATAAACGTAACTTTGTCGACTTCCAGGTAATCTCTTTATAGGCCTCTATATGTTTGAAAACTCGTTTCAGCGCGTCCAACTGCCAAGAATAGGCCACCATCTCACCATTTCCAAAAGCTACAAGCATTCTTCATATACATTAAGACTTTGTCCCTGGATTTTAGCTTCATAGCTACGCCTAAATCGAAAATGCCAGACAGATAAGAACATTTTTATTTGGAATACATGCCGGGTTTTTTTTGTTTTGTTTTTTTTTTTGTTTGTTTTTTTTTTTTTGTTTTTGTTTGTTTTATTTCTTTGGACATAGTTTTAGCGTATTGGTGTATACCGATATTTACTTCTCTTGTTAGTAGGCCTACAAGATAGAACCTAAGTATGAACAGAGTGTTCAGGATAGACTGGATATGTGAGCAGTTGAAATCAAAGCGCAACTGAGACAGACGTACATACATGTATGTAGGCTTATAAAGTTGATTAACATACACAATACGGTGGTATGGTTCTCGATGTGCATATTGATTTTATTCATCCGCCTAGAACATTCTTTGCTGCTTGTTTGCACGAATTTCTCCCAGTTAAGGACAACATATAACGGTAACATGGTACACGATTTGGATAGGACCTACTGATTTTATTCATCCGCCTATAGACCACTCCTTGCGTTTTTCCGTCATCACTGAAAGCTGTTAACTGCTTCTCTTTGCCCGAATCACTGCTAATTGATTTCTTTATATACTTTATTGGCTCTGGAGTGGTTTGTGTTAAACGTTAGTTTTGGAAATTGGTCTTGAGATTATTGGCCCTGAATGCTCATTTCGCTTCACGCCGGTGATATACGAACGGGTGTTTCACTGACTGCAGAGATTCGCCACATTGTTATTGGCTTTGGGGGCTTGTTTTGCCTGACTGGTGCATGGAACTAAGAATTTGCTTTATACAAGTACCTCGGTAATCTTGGGTTTAGACCTTTAGGCCTATATGAAGGATTGTTGAGTGGTTTTACAAAAGATCTTAAATCTCACTGTAATTTGTGACATTACATGGGTCAGGCTGGGTTCTACCACTCCACGTGCATGAGGCAGGCTCTGAATTAAGGACCTCATTGCGCAATATAGGCAGGGCTAGCTACTTGCTGACCTTCTCAGAAAAATTTGTCAGAATTTTCCCAGTGGAAAAACCTTTATTTGCAATTGACTATTCTCAAATTCTTGTTCAGAACAACTACTCAACGTTGAAATCAGAGCGACGACAGAATTCATGTTTGGGATGGTTTCTCTTCCCACCTATGCCACAGGTTAACAGAGCAACTCCTTACTCCATTTGAGACAAGCACGGAATTTTCTGTTTTACCTCCATGGTTTTCTGAAACAGCTGATTAGCCTCAACTGTCTTCTGCTCTCTGCTTAGCACTTGTCACAACTATAGGCCGATGTGACTACCGTCTGGTGCATTTTGTTTCTGTACAACCGAAATAGGCTTCATTTTGGTCAACACTAACTGCCACATTTGTTTCGTAGTTGTAACGTAACCCAAGAAATGATTCCATGCGTTTCCTCATGCATTAACCCGCGCACATCCTATTGCCTGCTATCCCATACATAAGCTACATGTAACATGTCATCTTAGACATTTACAAAGGGCCTTGTAAGTTCAACCTGTTTTTACTTCTATGTCCACAGTATATACATGCATATGTCTCAGTGTACATTTATGTTCATTCTAGCAATAAAACCGAAATTCTCAATCAAGTATGGCTTTGTGTCATTTGTTGGAGTTGCCATAGTACTCCGCTCTGTAATATGTTTACAGCTCGTTCATTTTCATTTGCCCGGCGGTATATTGACTACCTTTTAGCGATAAGTAACCCCGATTTTGTTTGAATGGAGAAATAAATACTTGTATATCCGCCTTCCTTGGATTTTAAGTGGACAACTACAGATAGTCATGATGGTACAGATTATTGGGACGTACATCTGTTCAAGGATGACCAAGGCCTCCTCTCAAGCCGCCTGCATAACAAAAGAGTTAAAATCTGAGAATTCTCTTCATAGTTGTACTTTCAGTTCCTTAGTGGTATGTGCTATGAGCTTTCTTTCGGACATTTACCTCGCCATTATTATCGATTCGATGTCGCCATTCTCAAGAATACTTCACTTATACAACGGCATTTTGGTGGGGGAAACCAGCAAGGGTCCATGGGAATTCCACGACCAGCTGCTGGCAGACCTTCCGGCAACGTACTGCCAAAGAGGAAACCAGCATAAGCTGGACCTGAACTCACAGCGACCGCATTGGTGAGGGAACGCTGCGCTAGCGCACTAACCGCGGAAGCCCCAGCTAGAGTTACAAATCACAATAATTTAAACAGGACAAATACTTGCACTTTATCCCGGCTTCCTACACTCATTTTTCCATCAGGAATTGTCTTAAACATATCTCCACTGGCATACCGCTTCCTGGGCCTATACGGCCCCTGCATGGACTATCGCCAGTTGGGTTGCACGGGAGAGTAGCCCTATTGTTCCGCAGATTTACCATCCCAAAACAGTCATGTGTTCCGCTTTTTCGCTCGCTTTCCTGTCAGAAATTTAACAAGCAAAATTCGTCTTAAAATGCACCGTCGGCTATCTGGAAGGCCAGGGATTCCGGGCCCAGGACAATGAACTGTAGGGCTGAAGGGCTACACATGGTTGTGACAAACCTGACAACAGTGAATGGAACAGCACTATAATCACTTCCCTCAACATATGGGTGTAACATCTGATAAAAGTGAATGTAAAAGCACTAAATCGTTTCCCTCTACACGTGTGTGTGAGGCCAGACAAAGTGAATGTAATTGCACTAAATCGCTTTCCTCTACACGTGTGTGAGGCCAGACAAAATGAATGTAATAGCAAACCAAATCACTTCCCTCTACACCTGTATGACAACTGACAAAGTGAATGTAATAGAACTAAATCACTTTCCTCTACACCTGTGTGTGACACCTGACAAAAGTGAATGTAATAGCACCAAATCACTTTCTTCTACATGTGTGTGACACCAAAGTGAATGTAATAGCACCAAATCACTTTCCTCTACATATGGGTGTGAGGCCAGACAAAGTGAATGTTATAGCACTAAATCACTTTCCTCTACACCTGTGTGTGACACCTGACAAAAGTGAATGTAATAGCACCAAATCACTTTCTTCTACATGTGTGTGACACCAAAGTGAATGTAATAGCACCAAATCACTTTCTTCTACATATGGGTGTGAGGCCAGACAAAGTGAATGTTATAGCACTAAATCACTTTCCTCTACACGTGTGTGAGGCCTGACTAAGTGAATGTAATAGAACTAAATTATTTTCCTCTACATATGTGTGTGACATCTGACAAAAGTGAATGTAATACATGTAGCACTAGTGAATGTAATACATGTAGCACTAAATCACTTTCCTGTATGTATGCCTGCTTAAGTTTAACCTCATAAGTCATATGATGGCGAAGAGTTCTTAACATGTATATATATAATGTGCCTTTTTGTTGAAGGTTGAGTCCATGAAACCTACGTGCTGCTGCCACTGGAACATCATGCAGAAGACACCAGGCATGACACCCCACCCTGTCACATTATACTGGCACCGGGCCCTTCAGTCCTGTCCTGCTGAGAGCGAAGCAAGGCAGCCAAAAGAACCATTTTTAAAGTCTTTTGTACGACCTGACCCAGGTTTTAATCCGGATCACCCGACCCCGAGGCAGACGTTCTAACTACTAGGCTACCGAGGCGGTCGCGCAAAGTATAAAGTTTCTATATCTCTGAAGGTGAAACTTGACAAAACGAATGTTATATCACTTTCCTGCGCAAGTCTATGTGCATGAATCAATGACTGATTATTGCTCTGTGCCACTCTGGCGCTATTACAATGACTGATTACTGCTCTGTGCCACTCTGGCGCTATTACAATGACTGATTACTGCTCTGTGCCACTCTGGCGCTATTACAATGACTGATTACTGCTCTGTGCCACTCTGGCGCTATTACAATGACTGATTACTGCTCTGTGCCACTCTGACGCTATTACAATGACTGATTACTGCTCTGTGCCACTCTGGCGCTATTACAATGACTGATTACTGCTGTGCCACTCTGGCGCTATTACAATGACTGATTACTGCTCTGTGCCACTCTGGCGCTATTACAATGACTGATTACTGCTCTGTGCCACCCTGGCGCTATTACAATGACTGATTACTGCTCTGTGCCACTCTGACGCTATTGCAATGACTGATTACTGCTCTGTGCCACTCTGACGCTATTGCAATGACTGATTACTGCTCTGTGCCACTCTGACGCTATTGCAATGACTGATTACTGCTCTGTGCCACCCTGGCGCTATTACAATGACTGATTACTGCTCTGTGCCACTCTGGCGCTATTGCAATGACTGATTACTGCTCTGTGCCACTCTGACGCTATTGCAATGACTAATTACTGCTCTGTGCCACTCTGACGCTATTGCAATGACTGATTACTGCTCTGTGCCACTCTGGCGCTATTACAATGACTGATTACTGCTCTGTGCCACTCTGGCGCTATTGCAATGACTGATTACTGCTCTGTGCCACTCTGACGCTATTGCAATGACTGATTACTGCTCTGTGCCACCCTGGCGCTATTACAATGACTGATTACTGCTCTGTGCCACTCTGACGCTATTACAATGACTAATTACTGCTCTGTGCCACAATGGCAATATTACAATGACTAATTACTGCTCTGTGCCACTCTGACGCTATTACAATGACTGATTACTGCTCTGTGCCACCCTGGCACTATTACAATGACTCATTACTGCTCTGTGCCACCCTGGCGCTATTACAATGACTGATTACTGCTCTGTGCCACCCTGGCACTATTACAATGACTGATTACTGCTCTGTGCCACTCTGGCGCTATTACAATGACTGATTACTGCTCTGTGCCACTCTGGCGCTATTGCAATGACTGATTACTGCTCTGTGCCACTCTGACGCTATTGCAATGACTGATTACTGCTCTGTGCCACTCTGACGCTATTACAATGACTGATTACTGCTCTGTGCCACTCTGACGCTATTGCAATGACTAATTACTGCTCTGTGCCACTCTGACGCTATTGCAATGACTGATTACTGCTCTGTGCCACCCTGGCACTATTACAATGACTGATTACTGCTCTGTGCCACTCTGGCGCTATTGCAATGACTGATTACTGCTCTGTGCCACTCTGACGCTATTGCAATGACTAATTACTGCTCTGTGCCACTCTGACGCTATTACAATGACTGATTACTGCTCTGTGCCACTCTGACACTATTGCAATGACTGATTACTGCTCTGTGCCACCCTGGCGCTATTACAATGACTGATTACTGCTCTGTGCCACCCTGGCACTATTACAATGACTGATTACTGCTCTGTGCCACTCTGACGCTATTACAATGACTAATTACTGCTCTGTGCCACAATGGCACTATTACAATGACTAATTACTGCTCTGTGCCACTCTGGCGCTATTGCAATGACTGATTACTGCTCTGTGCCACTCTGACGCTATTGCAATGACTGATTACTGCTCTGTGCCACTCTGACGCTATTACAATGACTGATTACTGCTCTGTGCCACTCTGACGCTATTGCAATGACTAATTACTGCTCTGTGCCACTCTGACGCTATTGCAATGACTGATTACTGCTCTGTGCCACCCTGGCACTATTATAATGACTAATTACTGCTCTGTGCCACCCTGGCACTATTACAATGACTGATTATTGCCCTGTGCCACAATGGCACTATTACAGCCCAGGTGGATTTGAAGCTTGATAAAGGGGACAAAATAAGAGCAAATAACTTTCCTTTTGACAAGGCTTTGAAACCTGATAAAGTCAAGTGTAATAATACCAAATCATATTCCTTTACATGCTGATATGAATCCTATTCGAAGTGGACGTAACAGCACTGTGTCACTTTCCTGTCCACATGGAAGTAAGCCTGGTAAAGTGGATGCAATGTCAGCACATCACTGACCAGTACATGAAATCAGTTCCTGGTTTAAATGCATCTACACTGAAGGTATATGCATGTTCATGACTGATTCTCACATCACAACTGATGGCAGACAAAACACCTCAAGACACAAAAGAAAAGCAGAAAACAAAGCAATCCTTTAGGAGTTTAGTACTTTTAATACATGATTTTCTTGAAAGGTTAGTGCTTCTGATAACTTGTTTAGGGTAGTGTCTGTAATATATGATGATGTGGAATATCTATTCATATAAATGTATATGCAAACATCCACATGAGCTGTTGTAAAATTACATGAAGACTTCACAGCAGCATAACGTAGTTCTCAATACAAACAAAGTCTTTGTATCATCCAAAGGTACAAGCAAAAGTAATACAGGGCACCACACAACTGTACAGGTACAGCAACACAAATAATTCATAAGATTATTTAACCATACATGTAAGTATATTAAGTATAGTAGATTTAAAGCATTCTGACTTAAAGAAAAGAAAAAGCAGTGTGTGTTAGTCTGTTAGTCTGACCTCATCTGTGACTACAGACCTGTTCAAAACATTATCCGTAATAACTCTGTTTGCACTACAATCATAACTCAGAACATTTAGAATTTCAGCAGGAGTATGAACATGGGAGTGATTTCATACAGCTCTAAACAATTGTAATAACTCTGTTCACAATGTAATCTGTAATAACTCTACTCACATTGCAATCTTTAATAACTCTGTTCACAATACAATCATGACCGAATGACATTTAGAATTTTATCCTAAAAGCAGATGGAACTGATATATACACAAAGGGAGTATGAACAGGGGAGTGGATTTCATACAATTGAGGATGTAATGAAATAATCAAACCTAAACTGCCAGTAATTACATTAAACACTCTGCCCAAAAATAAAAACACAGCTTTTCTCTCCATTGCAGACAAAATACAGATTCACATGCACTCAACAAAATCAGCACTTTATGAGATCTCCTTGAATCCAAATCTTCAGGTATTTTCCATACAAAAAATCAAGAAAATCACTGATGTCTTCAATCACCAAACCTAGACACATTTATCTTATAAAAATTAGCACATTTATTGCTCTTCAATCCACAAAATCTCGACATATATGTTTTTATCTTTTTATCAAGAAAACTGAACACATTTCTTTCTATTCACTGATTTATGTTCAAACTTCTACAGGCCACACATGATTCAGGGATAACTCAAACTCCTATAACGATACATACTAATACTACAGGCTCTACAATACACTTGTACAGTTACCTTGAATATGACAAAATGGGAAAGGAAACAAATGGCATCTGCTAAGACACAGATTCTTACCAGATTCTAAGCAAAAAAGAAAAGTGAAGCAGAAATGTTCAAGACAAGTCACAGGGCATTGTTTCGGCATACCTGTAGACGTCACTGTTCGGTAATGTACACACCATACAGAAGAATTTGACTTAAAACATGAAATTTATTTAAAGAGAAAAGGTTATTTTCTTTTACTTTTTCCCTTTTTTTTTCTTAGATGTTGAATCTTTAGACACTTGCTCATTTGGATCTTTCTTTGTGGCAGCAACTTTAGCTGCCTTCCTCTTCTCAAACAACTCTTTCTCGGCAGCGTCATCGATCTCAGTTTTCACTTTCTCATACATCTCTCCTTTCCAGATCTTGTCAGATGATATCTTATCACTGAAAGCAGCATTTAATGTGTCATGAATTTGTGATTTGGAAGAAAAATCCAGGAGCTGAATGAAACCGACTTTTGTAATGAAGATAAATTCTTACAAAAGTATGCCCACTGTTGAAAACAGAAGTAAATATGATATCTGCAATGTAGATAAATCTTATGCCCTAACAGATAACAGATGCCCTCTGCTGAAAACGAAAGTAAATGTGACACACAGGTCTTCCTCAGACAGCCATGAGACCATCTTGTGTGAAAGGCCTATACTCTCAAGTGACACACGTATCTGATTGAAAGTGAGCCTCAGAATCTCAAATCAGTTCTGGAAATCGTTGTATGAGAAAGGACATGTAATGATTTTAACTCCCAACAGAAAAAGATTTTGTGAAAACAACAGTAAATGTGACATTTCTAATGAAAATAAATTTGAACAAATGCTAATTCTAATACAGAAAACAACAGTGAATGTGACATTTGCAAATCTTGACATGCAAATGCCTTCTGCTAAAGAGAGACAATAAATGTGATCTTTTGATAAGGGTAAATATTAACAATCATATGTCCAACAACAGGATTTATATTCCTCCCTCATCCACCTCATCTCTACCTGAAAAATCTGTTCACTTAAATTCACAGTCAAACCAGAGAGACCTTTGTCAGAAAAGGCGACATCATTGGTCAACGGCTAGTGAATTTCCAAGTGAACCCATGGGAAAACTGAGCCAGAAAGGCCTCCATTTTGCTTGAGTTGTAACAGCCATGTGCACAATTAATGAAGGTCATCCAGGCCTGGGCCTCATTTCACTACCAAGTCTTAAATGGCGTAAATTTTAATCTTCAATCCTAAGTTTCACCACTCGATACACAATAAAGCATAGGTAGGTTTGCTTTGTGAAACAGTCGTATGTCGTAACATTTAACTTAACAGGACCTGAACTGCGACTTACGACCCTTAGTGAAATGAGTCCCTGGAGCCTAATGCAAGGACTTTATAATCTGACTACACCACTTACTGCAATGTCTGGTATACTTTCATAAGTGTCATCAGTGTTGTTTTGATGACTGACATCATGTCGTCTGTGAATGGTCGTTTATCCCAGTCAATCCGCTCGTCACCGGTGACAGAGGCCTCAGAGCACGACAGCTGCTGGGCTATGGTCCATAGAGAATCCCTGGCACAGGAGTCCAAGTTGCTGTCAAGATCTGCCAATTTCTCATACATGGTCTGATAAAATAGGAGGAGTTAAAAGCCATCACTCAACATACCAGTTAGACCAGAAAACTGCCGCCATAAAAAATGCAGTCACATAAACGGTAAATAAGTGTACGTAAACAATATTATATGTAATTGCGGACAGTTTAAGACACTAGGAAATAAGTGTTACATTTATTTGTTTTTACTGTTACTGAAGGGCTCAAATTCTGCCATTATATATGACTTACTGATGTAAACTCCAGTCTAATGTTGTCATCTGGTTACATTATATTGAACTTTGCATACATTTTCCATCTCTGTTTACCTGAAATGCTTGAAGCTACGCTTCACAAAGCCTTCTCTGTTAACTGCACTATGGTGGGAGGAATTTAATGCAAATCAAACTGATGTCCATTTTCCATGTTCTCTGTTTATCTCAATTTTTGAAGGCACAATTCACATTAGTCTTCTTACGAAAGAATTTTTCTTGATCCATACAAATGCATGTTCTTCTCAAAACAACTTAAGCTGGACTTCAGTACATCTGTGTCCAACAAAAACCAACAGTACCATATCTAACATGGGGACATCTGAGCATATGAACGATGGAGAAAATTAGGGAGGGGCGTGTCTGTGACTTGAAGTTACCAAAAGAAAGAGATTTCATTTGCATCGTTTATGTCTCTGGAACATGGAGTGATTAACTGATGTCCACAAAAGCTGTCTTGTCAAGTCACATCATACAGCTGGACCTTTTCTCACCACAGCAACATCAGAGATTTATCTCAAATCTTGATCTCAAAACTCGCCCAAAATGGCTGAGATATTGCTGTGATGTGGCATTAAGCCATAATCATTCCATGAAAACTCCTGGAGACATACCTGTATATCACACAGCTTGACATGACTCACACATATCTCATACTCCTCAAATAGTGTCTTGCAGGTAAGAACACAATTGTACAAAACCTGTAAAGAAGAGACAATGGAATATCATAATATCTAAAGCTCCTAAACACATCTGCGTTATGGCAATCCAGCCCACAAGAACGGACTTGAAATGCCAGTAAGTACTATGATCAGATAACAATAAAATCTGACAAGCCTCCCACTGGACAGCAGGTTAACAATTTCTTGAAATTTTATAACAATATACAAACCAATCTTGAAGATATTGCAGGCAGCTGGACAGATATGGTAGCAATATTCTTTGATCACAACTGACTGACAGTTAGAAAAAAGTGGAAGTACACATTTGTAAACAAAATGTCCTCATCAAACAACCCAACTTGGCAGGGATCTCCCTTTCCTATACTACATGTATAGTGGATATTTAGACTACTTTCTTTTCCTTTTCTATCCACTCTACTGAACAGTCACACAGCCCTGAGAAGGAATGTAATATAATCTACTACTTTGCATGGTAGAATTTACCTTGCATGTAAGAGAAAAACTCACATCCAAAACTGCCATACCTTTGCAATGGTCTTACTGTTCTCGATGAGGTCAAACAGTGGCTGATTCTCGCTCAAACAATCCGGACACTTTGAGAGATCGAAGACGTAGATATTCTTGTAGACATCACTTATACATATGGATGAAAACTTCTGTGCTTTGTCAGGAAAACAAGCAACAGTAATGAAGTTCTCTTTACTGTCTTCAACATTCTTGATAAACTCTACTGCCTCCTTTATTTTCACCACACTGTCAATCACCTGTGTGGTTGGAGTGGCTGTAAGTAGAACAGAGGACTAAAGAAATTTCACAGGTAATGGGTAGGTAATTTCTCCACACTGTCAATCGGCTGTATGACTGGAGAAGCTGTAAGTGGAACAGAGGGCTACAGAAACCACACACGTAACAGGTAGATAATTTCTCCACACTGTCAGAGGTTGTAAGTGGAACAGAGGACTAAAGAAACTACACAGGTAACAGGTAGATAATTTCTCCACACTCCTGATCAGCTATAAGACTGGAGAGGTTGTAGGGGGAACAGAGGACCAAAGAAACTACACAGGTGACAGGTAGATAATTTCTCCACACTGTCAATCAGCAGTATGACTGGAGAGGCTGTAAGCAGAACAGAGGGCTACAGAAACTATGCAGGTAACAGGTAGATAATTTCTCCACACTGTCAATCAGCAATATGACTGGAGAGGCTGTAAGCAGAACAGAGGGCTACAGAAACTATGCAGGTAACAGGTAGATAATTTCTCCACACTGTCAATCAGCAATATGACTGGAGAGGCTGTAAGCAGAACAGAGGACTACAGAAACTATGCAGGTAACAGGTAGACAATTTCTCCACACTCTCTATCACCTGTATGACTGGAGAGGTTGTAAGTAGAACAGAGGACTACAGAA
Organism: Acanthopleura granulata; assembly: GCA_016165875.1. Classification (NCBI taxonomy): domain Eukaryota; kingdom Metazoa; phylum Mollusca; class Polyplacophora; order Chitonida; family Chitonidae; genus Acanthopleura; species Acanthopleura granulata. The sequence goes on from JABBOT010000010.1 coordinate 760,263, forward strand.
ACTATGCAGGTAACAGGTAGATAATTTCTCCACACTGTCAATCAGCAGTATGACTGGAGTGGCTGTAAGTAGAACACAGGGCTACAGAAACTACACAGGTAACAGGTAGATAATTTCTCCACACTGTCAATCAGCAATATGACTGGAGAGGCTGTAAGTAGAACAGAGGGCTACAGAAACTATGCAGGTAACAGGTAGATAATTTCTCCACACTGTCAATCAGCAATATGACTGGAGAGGCTGTAAGCAGAACAGAGGGCTACAGAAACTATGCAGGTAACAGGTAGATAATTTCTCCACACTGTCAATCAGCAATATGACTGGAGAGGCTGTAAGTAGAACACAGGGCTACAGAAACTACACAGGTAACAGGTAGATAATTTCTCCACACTGTCAATCAGCAATATGACTGGAGAGGCTGTAAGTAGAACACAGGGCTACAGAAACTATGCAGGTAACAGGTAGATAATTTCTCCACACTTTCAATCAGCAATATGACTGGAGAGGGTGTAAGTAGAACAGAGGACTAAAGAAACTACACAGGTAACAGGTAGATAATTTCTCCACACTCCTGATCAGCTATAAGACTGGAGAGGCTGTAAGTAGAACAAAAGGCTACAGAAACTACACAGGTAACAGGTAGATAATTTCTCCACACTTTCAATCAGCTATATGACTGGAGAGGCTGTAAGTGGAACAGAGGACTAAAGAAACTATGCAGGTAACAGGTAGATAATTTCTCCACACTCCTGATCAGCTATAAGACTGGAGAGGTTGTAGGGGGAACAGAGGACCACAGAAACTACACAGGTGACAGGTAGATAATTTCTCCACACTTTCAATCAGCAGTATGACTGGAGTGGCTGTAAGTAGAACAATGGACTACAGAAACTACACAGGTAACAAGTAGATAATTTCTCCACACTCCAGATCGGCTGTATGACTGGAGAGGCTGTGAGTAGAACAAAGGACTACAGAAACTACACAAGTAACAGGTAGATAATTTCTCCACACTTTCAATCAGCAGTATGACTGGAGAGGCTGTAAGTAGAACAAAGGACTACAGAAACTACACAGGTAACAAGTAGATAATTTCTCCACACTTTCAATCAGCTGTCTGACTGGAGAAGTTGTAAGTGGAACAGAGGACTACAGAAACTACACAGGTAACAGGTAGATAATTTCTCCACACTCCTGATCAGCTGTATGACTGGAGAGGCTGTAAGTAGAACAAAGGACTACAGAAACTACACAGGTAACAAGTAGATAATTTCTTCACACTGTCAATCAGCTGTATGACTGGAGAGGTTGTAAGTGGAACAGAGGACTACAGAAACTACACAGGTAACAGGTAGATCACTTCTCCACACTGTCAACCTTACTGGAGAGATTGTCAATAGAACAGAAGACTAAGAAACTACACATTTACCACGTAGATAATTTCTCCACACTGTCAACCACACTAGAGAGATTGTCAGTAGAACAGAAGACTAAAGAAACTACACAGGTAACAGGTTCATATGCTGATCACATCTTTTTGATGGAAAACAACTAAATGTACCTTGTTGTTGATTAAATCTTACACGCGAAAGTAACTCCTGAAAAGTCAATTTTTCATTCATTTCTCTATTTAAAGAGGTAGCATGCAAAGTACAATTTGCTATAAAATGTCTTGAAGACCTTGGAAATTCTCAACCTTCTGACCAATACAACCCGTCTGTGCTTTGCATTATTAATACTGTCAACTTTTCAAAAGACATACCTATGTGAATACCTAGTATTATATTGTGATCAAACAAATGACATCAGCTGTTTTATTACTGTCATACACGCATTACACTTACATTGCTTTCCTTCGTCTTTGGCTTTCTCAGCTTTTCTCTGCTTCTTCTTTGTCTCCGGGTGCCCGTCCTTGACTCCTGTAGACCCCTGGTCAACCTCCATGCTTTCCACAGGCTCTATCTCTGCTCTGTCCATCTCACTCTGCTCTACCTTTCCTGCAGCATCACCCAGATGGAACACAGACGGCTGCTCTCCTGTTAACAATATTTCTGTTGTGATTAACTCTCATGTTCAGGGTTCCTCCGTGGCTCAGTTGCTTTGTGCGCTAGCACAGTGTAATGACCCACAAGCCTCCCACCAATGTGGTCGCTGTGAGTTCGTACAGCTCATGCTGGTTTTCTCTCAGGCTGTACGTGGGAAGATCTGCCAGCAATCTGCGGATGGTCATGGGTTTCCCTCGTGCTCTGCGCGGTTTCCTTACACCATAATGCTAGCCGCCGTCGTATAAGTGAAAAATTCTTGAGTACCCCATAAAACACCAATCAAATAAATAAATAAATCAAAAGGTGTTGTGATTTGAGGCTAAGTATCAAATGGACAGTCATAAGTCCTTCTGTGGTTTGAACAAATGGCCTTCCATACCACAGCCTGGGTTTCTGATGCCTGCCCAAAGCCACAATCCTGATAGTTCACTAAATTCTACGCTATTAAATTCTACTCATTTTCCCAAGTGAAACTTCTTATAAGGTTTTCATGCTTATTTAAGCCAGTTCACCTTACCCTCCTCTGACTATTAGCTTTAAACCAATGACGTGTTAGAATCCTGGGTAACTAGGATTGTGGTTCAGTCTGAATGCAAGACAATCTGCGACAAACAGATAAATTCTGTGACATTTCAGGCATTTACATACCCATGATTAATTTATCTCTAAGACATAAATTTTCATGTTATGTATCTATTAGTTACATAGGGGTCAGTAATCTGGGTGGAGGTAACCCAAGGTCCTGGTGCAGTGAGGTGCAGTCCACTCCTCCTCCTATTAACCTACATTATGTATCTGCTGTATGGTTTGGTGTTTAACACCAATGAAATAAATTAATCAATCCTATGCCTTTTCTCACTATCGATGTAAAGGCCTGTTAGTTTCAGTGTTCAGAACATGTGCCAGATCTGTGTTTTCACTGACATCAGACAGGGAGAGTCTCGCCATAGTGAAGCGGAAGCTTTCCAAGGAACCAAATTCCAAATACATTCCACAGAGGTTTCCTCTATGCTTGTTTACTGCTTTGGGAGTTTGGAACATCAACTAGTATGAAACAAACGTGCCCTGTGTCTTTGGTGGATGGGAAGTAATTCCTCAAATCCCCCCTACACTGCACTATCAACCACTTATCATCACCAAAGTCCCCTGTGCAGTACACCGTCAACCGCATGTCACCACCAAAGTCCCCTACACACAGTATTGTCAACCACTTCTCAGAATCAAAGTCCTCTATACATAGCTCTGTCAACCATTTGTCACCACCAAGGTCCTCCACACACTGTATTGTCAACCACTTGTCACCACCAAAATCTCCTATACGCAGAACTGTCAACCACTAGTCACCATTGAAGTCACCTATACACAGCATTATCAACCCCTTGTCATCACCAAAAGTCCCCTATACACAGCATTATCAACCACTTGTCATCACCAAAAGTCCCCTATACACAGCATTATCAACCACTTGTCATCAACAGAGTCACCTGTAAAGTACACTGTGAACCACTTGTCATCACCAAAAGTGACCTATACACAGCATTATCAACCATTTGTCATCACCAAAGTCCCCAGTACACAGCACTGTCAATGACTTGTCATCAACCAAGTCCCCTATACACAGCGCTGTCAACTACTTGTCACTATCACAGTCCCATATACCCTATTACTTCTAATTACTGGGACACATATTAGCCTTGCTGAAGGCAAAATATTACATCTGTGTCCCAGTTTTTGAAAAAGTAGTCACATGGACAAGTTGGTCATCAGATTTTCTAACCATGGGAGGGAAAAGAGACTTTGTAGCCCTGTTACAATTAAATGTATGTTAGCTAAAAAGGGCAGATCAAGTCTCCCAAAAATTAGAAGAATTAGGGTACACAGTTTTGTGAACAAGTCTACCATTAACAGCTGTGCCTTAGGAATATGAGGGATTCTCTGTCCGAGACTGGGATCAAATCAACACTTCCTCTATCCTAACATCTGAGAGCCACACATCTTTACCACTCGACAATAACCCCAGACAATTCATATGTGACCTTTCTTTGGTAAACAAATTGTTAAGTGTACATTTATATGCTGTGATAAGATAAGTTTGAATCTATAGTAGTGCATGAACAACTCAATCCTCTGGTTATACGCATGTAACTTACCCACTGTAGTTGCACTGTCATCCACTTCCATATCATTGTCTCCAGTTTTCTTCTTCTTGTCCAGGGGTGGGTTGTCTCCCTTGTCCTCACTGCCTTCAGTTACCCTACTGGTAATTGTTGTCCAAGTCTCTGTGTCTTTCATAGCTCCATTCCTATCCTCCTCAACTTCACCCCCTCCTCTTTCACCTCTGGCTCCCCCTTCCGCTTCAACCCCTCCTCCATCGGCTTTCACCTGTCTCCCATTATTGGCCCCTCCGTCCTCCACTCTGGATTCTACTCCCATATTCCCACCAGATGGCTCTTCTTGCTTGTTACTTTTATCTGCCTTTTCCTCTCTGTTTGCACTATCACTTTTGTCATGCTTTTTTTTTTTCTTCTTGTCTTTCTTCCTCTTTTCCTCGCGCTCTCTAGCCGCCTCCTGAGCTGACACCACCTTACATCTTATGGTGTTGTCAAATTCCAGGCTATGTCCTGCAAATTCAAACATTTCTCATTGAGGACTTAATTAAGCCCTGTTCACTCAGTGCCATTTGTCATATTAATGCAGTGAATCTGACTGTTTTCAAAGGAAAACAGGACACAGGATATTCCATAAAACTTGTACAATTCTACAAATCACACCGTGAAGTCAGCACGGGAAGTTCTGTTTTCTTTTGACTAGAATTTGGACGAGTCCACAATTTGCAGAGTGTGAAGATGGCTTTACAAGGAACACATACAGAGTTAGCTTTATTCAAATACTCACAATAGGTATATACAGAAATCACAATGTCCAGAGGAGTATGAAAATGATTGCTATTAGTAGAAAATTCACAGCAATTTTCTGAGAGTATCAGTTTAAGTCAATCACTTGATTCTGTGGTTGGGGTTCCTTGTAGCAAGCTTTCAGAGCCAACGTACTTGTAGGTTTGCCTCGCTGGAATGCTGTGCCAAAAGACATCAGATATGACACCATACACAGGCACAGTATACATGTACTGACAATGTGTTGGCCTAGTGTCAAAAGCTCAATTCAACTTGGGACTAAACATTGGTCTCCCACATCAAAGACAAACATTCAAACCTCTTTAGAACAACACTGCAAAGAAGTAAATTTAGAACAGAATAAACAAACAGAAACATTGCAGACTGATGAAATGCTTGTTTATTCAGATGAGTTTTAGTCTACTCAACATTCCATGTTCTCATGACAGCCATAAGACACAACCAAGGAGTGACAGAAATCCAGTTTATTCAGATGAGTTTAGTCTACTCAACATTCAATGTTCTCATGACAGCCATAAGACACAACCAAGGAGTGACAGAAATCCAGTTTATTTAGATGAGTTTAGTCGACTCAACATTCCATGTCATCATGACAGCCATAAGACACAACCAAGGACTGACAGAAATCCAGTTTATTCAGATGAGTTTAGTCTACTCAACATTCCATGTTCTCATGACAGCCATAAGACACAACCAAGGAGTGACAGAAATCCAGTTTATTCAGATGAGTTTTAGTCTACTCAACATTCCATGTTATCATGACAGCCATAAGACACAAGCAATTACGAGTGAAGGAAATCCAGTTTATTCAGATGAGTTTAGTCGACTCAACATTCCATGTCATCATGACAGCCATAAGACACAACCAAGGAGTGACAGAAATCCAGTTTATTCAGATGAGTTTTAGTCTACTCAACATTCCATGTCATCATGACAGCCATAAGACACAAGCAATTACGAGTGAAGGAAATCCAGTTTGGCAGACTCTAAGCCTCAGAACAGTTCCGCAAGAACCAAGTATGCCACCTGACTGGTGAAAGTCTTCTGGGCACCCACCCTGAATTACACGGAATCAGAAATAACCCACATCACATGTAGGGTACATGAGCAGCTTCTCTCTGCTTCTTCTTTGTCTCCAGGTGCCCGTCCTTGACTCCTGTAGACCCCTGGTCAACCTCCATGCTTTCCACAGGCTCTATCTCTGCTCTGTCCATCTCACTCTGCTCTACCTTTCCTGCAGCATCACCCTGATGGAACACAAGCTGCTGCCCTCCTGTTAACAATATTTCTGCTCTGATTATCTCTCATGTTCAGGGTTCCTCCGTGGCTCAGTTGCTTATTGTGCTAGCACAGCGTAATGACCCACAAGCCTCCCACCAATGTGGTCGCTCTGAGTTCATCCAGCTCATGCTGGTTTCCTCTCAGGCTGTACGTGGGAAGGTCTGCCAGCAATCTGTGGATGGTCATGGGTTTCCCTCGTGCTCTGCGCAGTTTCCTTCCACCATAATGCTGGCCGCTGTTGTATAAGTGAAATATTCTTGAGTACCCCATAAAACACCAATCAAATAAATAAATAAATCAAAAGGTGTTGCGATTTGAGGCTAAGTATCAAATGGACAGTCATAAGTCCTTCTGTGGTTTGAACAAATGGCCTTCCATACCACAGCCTGGGTTTCTGATGCCTGCCCAAAGCCACAATCCTGATAGCTCACTAAATTCTACGCTGGTAAATTCTACCCATTTTCCCAAGTGAAACTTCTTATAAGGTTCTCATGCTTATTTAAGCCACTTCACCTTACCCTCCTCCGACTATTAGCTTTAAACCAATGACGTGTTAGAATCCTCGGTAACTAGGATTAGAGTTCAGTCTCAATGCAAGACAATCTGCAGCAAACATAAATTCTGTGCCATTTCAGGCATTTACATACCCAAGATTAATTTATCTCTAAGACATAAATTCTCATGTGATGTATCTATCAGTTACATAGGGGTCAGTAATCTGGGTGGAGGTAACCCAAGGTCCTGGTGCAGTGAGGTGCAGTATCCCATGCACTCCTCTCCACCTCCTATTAACCTCTACTGTGCATCTGCTGTATGGTTTGGTGTTCAACACCAATGAAGTAAATAAGTCAATCCTATGCCTTTTCTCACTATCGACGTAAAGGCCTGTTAGTTTCAGTGTTCAGAACATGTGCCAGATCTGTGTTTTCACTGACATCAGACAGGGAGAGTCTCGCCTTAGTAAAGCGGAAGCTTTCCAAGGAACCAAATAGTGTGTCGATACTGTTCCAAATACATTCCACAGAGGTTTCATCTATGCTTGTTTACTGCTTTGGGAGTTTGGATTCACAGCAATTTTCTGAGAGTATCAGTTTAAGTCAATCACTTGATTCTGTGGTTGGGGTTCCTTGTAGCAAGCTTTCAGAGCCAGCGTACTTGTAGGTTTGCCTCGCTGGAATGCTGTCCCAAAAGACATCAGATATGACACCATACACAGGCACAGTATACATGTACTGACAATGTGTTGGCCTAGTGTCAAAAGCTCAATTCAACTTGGGACTAAACATTGGTCTCCCACATCAAAGACAAACATTCAAAGCTCTTTAGAACAACACTGCAAAGAAGTAAATTTAGAACAGAATAAACAAACAGAAACATTGCAGACTGATGAAATGCTTGTTTATTCAGATGAGTTTTAGTCTACTCAACATTCCATGTTCTCATGACAGCCATAAGACACAACCAAGGAGTGACAGAAATCCAGTTTATTCAGATGAGTTTAGTCTACTCAACATTCAATGTTCTCATGACAGCCATAAGACACAACCAAGGAGTGACAGAAATCCAGTTTATTTAGATGAGCTCAGTCGACTCAACATTCCATGTTATCATGACAGCCATAAGACACAACCAAGGAGTGACAGAAATCCAGTTTATTCAGATGAGTTTAGTCGACTCAACATTCCATGTTATCATGACAGCCATAAGACACAACCAAGGACTGACAGAAATCCAGTTTATTCAGATGAGTTTTAGTCTTCTCAACATTCCATGTCATCATGACAGCCATACGAAACAACCAAGGAGTGAGGGAAATCCAGTTTATTCACATGAGTTTTAGTCTACTCAACATTCCATGCCATCATGACAGCCATAAGACACAAGCAATTAGGAGTGAAGGAAATCCAGTTTGGCAGACTCTAAGCCTCAGAACAGTTCCGCAAGAACCAAGTATGCCACCTCAGGCTGTACATGGGAAGGTCTGCCAGCAATCTGTGGATGGTCATGGGTTTCCCTCGTGCTCTGCGCAGTTTCCTTCCACCATAATGCTGGCCGCTGTCGTATAAGTGAAATATTCTTGAGTACCCCATAAAACACCAATCAAATAAATAAATAAATCAAAAGGTGTTGCGATTTGAGGCTAAGTATCAAATGGACAGTCATAAGTCCTTCTGTGGTTTGAACAAATGGCCTTCCATACCACAGCCTGGGTTTCTGATGCCTGCCCAAAGCCACAATCCTGATAGCTCACTAAATTCTACGCTGGTAAATTCTACCCATTTTCCCAAGTGAAACTTCTTATAAGGTTCTCATGCTTATTTAAGCCACTTCACCTTACCCTCCTCCGACTATTAGCTTTAAACCAATGACGTGTTAGAATCCTCGGTAACTAGGATTAGAGTTCAGTCTCAATGCAAGACAATCTGCAGCAAACATAAATTCTGTGCCATTTCAGGCATTTACATACCCAAGATTAATTTATCTCTAAGACATAAATTCTAATGTGATGTATCTATCAGTTACATAGGGGTCAGTAATCTGGGTGGAGGTAACCCAAGGTCCTGGTGCAGTGAGGTGCAGTATCCCATGCACTCCTCTCCACCTCCTATTAACCTCTACTGTGCATCTGCTGTATGGTTTGGTGTTCAACACCAATGAAGTAAATAAGTCAATCCTATGCCTTTTCTCACTATCGACGTAAAGGCCTGTTAGTTTCAGTGTTCAGAACATGTGCCAGATCTGTGTTTTCACTGACATCAGACAGGGAGAGTCTCGCCTTAGTAAAGCGGAAGCTTTCCAAGGAACCAATAGTGTGTCGACACTGTTCCAAATACATTCCACAGAGGTTTCATCTTTGCTTGTTTACTGCTTTGGGAGTTTGGAACATCAACTAGTATGAAACAAACGTGCCCTGTGTCTTTGGTGGATGGGAAGAAATTCCCCAAATCCCCCCTACACTGTACTATCAACCACTTATCATCACCAAAGTCCCCTGTGCAGTACACTGTCAACCGCATGTCACCACCAAAGTCCCCTACACACAGCATTGTCAACCACTTCTCAGAATCAAATTCCTCTATACATAGCACTGTCAACCATTTGTCACCACCAAAGTCCTCTATACACTGTATTGTCAGCCACTTGTCACCACCAAAATCCCCTATACACAACCTTGTCAACCACTTGTGACCACCAAAGTCCCCTATACACAGCATTATCAATCACTTGTCACCAACAAAAGTCCCCTATACACAGCATTATCAACCACTTGTCATCGACAGAGTCCCCTGTAAAGTACACAGTGAACCACTTGTCACCACCAAAAGTCCCCTATACCGCACCATTATCAACCATTTGTCATCACCAAAGTCCCCTGTACAGTGCACTGTCAACCACTTGCCAGCATCAATGTTCCCTTTACAGAGCACTGTCAACCACTTGTCACCACGAAAGTCCCCAGTACACAGCACTGTCAATGACTTGTCATCACCAAAGTCCCCTATGCACAGCGCTGTCAACTACTTGTCACTATCACAGTCCCATATACCCTATTACTTCTAATTACTGGGACACATATTAGCCTTGCTGAGAGCAAAATATTACATCTGTGTCCCAGTTTTTGAAAAAGTAGTGACATGGACAAGTTGGTCATCAGATTTTCTAACCATGGGAGGGAAAAGAGACTTTGTAGCCCTGTTACAATGTATGTTATCTAAAAAGGGCAGATCAAGTGTCCCAAAAATTAGAAGAATTAGGGTACACAGTTTTGTGAACAAGTCTACCATTAACAGCTGTGCCTTAGGAATATGAGGGATTCTCTGTCCGAGACTGGGATCAAATCAACACTTCCTCTATCCTAACATCTGAGAGCCACACATCTTTACCACTCGACAATAACCCCAGACAATTCATATGTGACCTTTATTTGGTAAACAAATTGTTAAGTGTACATTTATATGCTGTGAAATGATCAGTTTGAATCTATAGTAGTACATGAACAACTCAATCCTCTGGGTATACACATGTAACTTACCCGCTGCAGTTGCACTGTCATCCACTTCCATATCATTGTCTCCAGTTTTCTTCTTCTTGTCCAGGGGTGGGTTGTCTCCCTTGTCCTCACTGCTTTCAGTTACCCTACTGGTAATTGTTGTCCAAGTCTCTGTGTCTTTCATAGCTCCATTCCTATCCTCCTCAACTTCACCCCCTCCTCTTTCACCTCTGGCTCCCCCTTCCGCTTCAACCCCTCCTCCATCGGCTTTCACCTGTCTCCCATTATTGGCCCCTCCGTCCTCCACTCTGGATTCTACTCCCATATTCCCACCAGATGGCTCTTCTTGCTTGTTACTTTTATCTGCCTTTTCCTCTCTGTTTGCACTATCACTTTTGTCATGCTTTTTTTTTTTCTTCTTGTCTTTCTTCCTCTTTTCCTCGCGCTCTCTAGCCGCCTCCTGAGCTGACACCACCTTACATCTGATGGTGTTGTCAAATTCCAGTCTATGTCCTGCAAATTCAAACATTTCTCATTGAGGACTTAATTAAGCCCTGTTCACTCAGTGCCATTTGTCATATTAATGCAGTGAATCTGACTGTTTTCAAAGGAAAACAGGACACAGGATATTCCATAAAACTTGTACAATTCTACAAATCACACCGTGAAGTCAGCACGGGAAGTTCTGTTTTCCTTTGACTAGAATTTGGACGAGTCCACAATTTGCAGAGTGTGAAGATGGCTTTACAAGGAACACATAGAGTTAGCTTTATTCAAATACTCACAATAGGTATATACAGAAATCACAATGTCCAGTGGAGTATGAAAATGATTGCTATTAGTAGAAAATTCACTGCAATTTTCTGAGAGTATCAGTTTAAGTCAATCACTTGATTCTGTGGTTGGGGTTCCTTGCAGCAAGCTTTCAGAGCCGAGGTATTTGTAGGTTTGCCTCGCTGGAATGCTGTGCCAAAAGACATCAGACGTGACACCATACACAGGCACAGTATACATGTACTGACAATGTGTTGGCCTAGTGTCAAAAGCTAAATTCAACTTGGTACTAAACATTGGTCTACCACATCAAAGACAAACATCCAAACCTCTTTAGAACAACACTGCAAAGAGGTAAATTTAGAACAGAATAAACAAACAGAAACGTTGCAGACTGATGAAATGCTTGTTTATTCAGATGAGTTTTAGTCTACTCAACATTCCATGTCATCATGACAGCCATAAGACACAAGCAAGTAGGAGTGAAGGAAATCCAGTTTATTCAGAGGAGTTTTAGTCTACTCAACATTCCATGTCATCATGACAGCCATAAGACACAAGCAAGTAGGAGTGAAGGAAATCCAGTTCGGCAGACTCTAAGCCTCAGAACAGTTCCGCAAGAAACAAGTATGCCACCTAACTGGTGAAAGTCTTCTGGGCACCCACCCTGAATTACACGGAATCAGAAATAACCCACATCACATGTAGTGTACATGTAGCGGGCTGTTTTACTTACTTGGGTTACGCTTGACCACTGTTTCGAAATAACAGGGATAAATATAGCCATCTTTATCCCCAGGGCTGAGTACCACATTGTTTGATGACAGAAAAAACTCCAGTCCATCTGTCGGAGAGACGAATTAAACTCCACTGAACAAAATAACCATTTTCTGATGAGACTGGCTCTACTGGTTGGGACAAAATTATCAAAAATTCAATTACAAAATGTGTAATGGATAATGGACAATCAACATTTAAAAATCAACACTGCAAAATATGTATTTTGATAAACTGGGACACAACTGCCATAGTCGTGGCATTTTGGAAGAAATGTTAACATATGCTGAGTGAACAGATGGACAACCGATCATCCAAATGGAAAACTCGATATTACACTTTAGGTATCATGATGCAGTCTACATTTAAACCACACTGAAATCAGACAAAAACTGCAGGAGGAGTAGTGTTCTTAAAGATACATGTAAGTTAACATATGCTGGATGAACAGGCGGACAGACAAACAACCAATCATCAAAATGGAAAATTGATACTATGGATTATGTATCTTGATGTTGTTTTGTCGAAATCAGACAAAAAGCCATAGGAGGAGTATTATTTTGAAGGAAATGTTAACGTGGTGGATGAGCGAACAGACAGGCAGAAATAAAGACTATGAATTATGGGTCATTCCATGCCTAACTGCCTACAGCCTCCCAGATCACCCTCTTAACAAATTCTGAAAAAAATTCAAACACATGAATCTGCACATATGATAAACATATGTCACTGTTTTTACCAAAACCAAATACTTTGTCACAATCATTATTTTGTGTTGTGACATGTCAAAGGTCGGTGGGGTTAACCCTTGATTTTGCTAGGGAATGAAAATTTAACTTTTTTCCATTTTGAAAACCCAATATCTCCACAAGCACTTAGAAGTCTGAAATTAAGTGGTATTAAACAAAATGTGATTTTTTGCAACCTGCTAGAAATTTTTTCTTCTTTTCAGATAGGTTTTAGGACATTAGTCCATAACATATAAATATTGGATAAGCCACATACTTGATTTCAGGCTTCTAAATGCTTATGCAGCTGAGATATTAGGTTCTAAGAATGGGAAAAACTTGCAACTTGCTTTCACTTGCAAGCAAAATCAGAGTGACACCCACCCCCCACCCCACCAACCCAACCTTTAAAATGTCATACCTCAAAAACTATTGGGATTTGCCCCCCCAAAAAATTAGCACGTCTTCATCACATATGTAGAGCTACCTGTGTGAATTTTAGCAGTATAGCTAAAAATCAACATAAACAATGTAGATGCATTGTTGACATGATAAAGGCTATAGAAAATGGTTGCTGTATTTAAATTCAAAAGGTACATTTGAGAGTTAATAAGCTAAATGAGTGGCAAGTTACAGTAATTACAACAATTAACAGCATGCTGTTAGTTAATAATTACATTTTTAGATGATTCACATCACTAAAAACCCTTTATCTCCATTTTAATATTAGATGTGTGCATCTCCAAGTTCAAGTTTCTGGGATCTGGATTCTTAGAACCTTGAGAAAACTCAAAACTGCCATATCAAATCAAGCAAGAAGATTGATGGATAACAAATATCTAGCCAATGGTAAATTCAATTCAGAATTATCAAATATGGTTCATCGACATGCCTTTAATTCAAATTCATGCCATGATACAACTTATCAGACAAGGACAAGGTCTCCTCTAGTATTCAGACGACCAAATTTATCACATATAAATAACTTGTTGAATCTACCAAGTTTACTTTAATTTACTTTTAAAATTATGTTATAGGGCTGATCAACAAACAAGACTTTCCTTGCGTAAGTTGATGTGATTAGTTAGCTATTCAAGCTATTGAAGAACTCAAGATAGTTACCTTTCAGTGCAGCTTTCAAGTCCAGAAATATCAACACCTCGCAACTGCTACGCATGCCTGAAACAAAGAAGAGTATCCAGGATGCAACTGGTGTTTAACTTCTCCTGCCTTTGCTTGAGTCACAGTCACACAGCATTAATCATCAAACTGATGAGAGCAATGGACATTTACCTACAGTTGCCTGCTGAAGTTAATGCAGAGATGGACGTCATCCTGAAAGGTGCAATGGACACTGATCTCTGCTCAGCCACACACTTTCGAAAAAAAATGCCAGTAATTTGCAAACATAAACTCACAAACTAAAACCATCACTTTTCACCACTGTGTGTCTGGAATACTGCCAATGTAGTGCTAGGCCCTGTGGTTCATGACTGGGTAGCAGGACAGTCTGAATAGTCTAACACATATAGTGCTACTTCAGCCCAACACCATGCCATAGTGCTGCTTCACTGACACACCATGTCATGCTGACTCACTGTAACACCATGCTGTTGTGATTTCTCAAAACAACACCATGTTGTCGTGCTTTCTCACTGCAACATTATGCTGTAATGCTGCCTCACTGTGATGTCATACAGTAGTGTTACCTAACTCCAACACCATGCTGTAGCACTGCCTCACCGTAACCCTATGCTGTCATGCTTTCTTACTGTAACACTATGCTAAAGTGCTACCTCATTGTAGTACCAAGCTGTAATGCTGCCTCAGTGTACCACCATGTTGTTGTGGTTTCTCACTGCAACAGAATGCTGTAATGCTGCCTCACTGTATTGCTACATTGTAGTGTTAACTCACTGCAACACCACGCTGCACTGCTGTAGTATTACCTCACTGTAACACCATGTTGTAGAGCTGCCTCACTCTAACACAATGTAACAATGCTGTCTCACTGTAACATGCTGCAGTGCTGCCTCACTGTAACACCATGCTGTAGTGCTGCCTCATTGTAACACCATGCTGTAGTCTTGCCTCACTGCAACAACATGCTGTAATCTTGCCTCACTGCAACAACATGCTGTAATCTTGCCTCACTGCAACAACATGCTGAGTTTCTTCCATGTTCTGTGTTAGATGGCCTGACCAAGCAGCCAACCAACGCTGTGCCCTTCACCTCCTAAAATACCTCATCACCCCGTCAGCAGTTAAGTAACCACAGGGCATGTTGTGGTTTCAACCCATGTCAGGCTTACTGTTTGACCTTTGCATGTCTGATTCTCCCCAACCTCAGAAGAGTGGAGGAACAAAGGGATTGGCCTAGGATGACAGCTTTCCACTTCTGTGGCATGGAGAAGAAGAAAAACACAGAGAAGAAATATGACACACTTACCACTGATCACTCCCTCTCCACCCGGCTCCCCTGGGGCAAAGTGAATGTGATTGCGGTTCATTCTACACAGACCCTGAAATACAACATAGTTAACACAGGTATTATTAATACATGTATGTACAATATGGAAACATATGCTACAAAAAAAACACATGTAGTGGGATGAGAACACAACAGTACAGAGAAACACATGTACAGCTTGGAAAACACATAGTACAGAGAAACACATGTAGTGCAGTGAGAACACATACCACAGAGAAACACATGTAGGGCAGGGAGAACACATAGTACAGGAAGACACATACTACAGGGAAACACATGTAGTGAAGTGAGAACACATAATACAGGGAAACACATGTAGAGCAGGGAGAGCACATGTATTACAACTGAATGAGCACAGAGTACAAGTGATGCTATATTGTGTGTCCACTTCCCCTAATATGGCCTATGGCTGAAATATCCCCATAAGAATTCCAGATTAAAAACTGATTTACAGATTTACTATATGAGCATATATCAGAACAAAAAAAGCCTTAAGCGGTTTATGTCTGTTTCCAGCCATTGTTGGAAATAACAACGGTAAACAGATTCTTTTATACAATACCAAATGCAGTTGAACTGCTTGCAGAAGTTCTCCTCACCAGGGCATTCCTGTGACGTCTCCCTGCTTTATGCATAAACACTGACCTGCTATCATCACCTACCTCTTTCTTAATGGACTCCCAGTTCTTCATGTAAGTGCCATGAATCACCTTGGGATAGTTGTCAGCATTCTCAAGGGTAATGGGCGTTAATTCCAGGTCTTCCAGCTATAACAGGTGAGTTTCAAAGTCGTGTTATTTAATGTCCCTTGATTATCACTCGCAGTTTTCACACTGATGACACACAAGCTGAAGTGACACTATCACTCTCCTCAGGTACTCATCCTAGTGGGGTGTACCTGAAGCTGCTATTCACAGGTACATCAGTAAATCAAAGTCGAAATGCTTTAAAAAATAGACAATTAGTTGATTTAGGAAAATATGCAAAGTTACATTAACTTCAACTACCAAAACATTTATAATTTGTGTTCTTTCCTCCTTGGTTGCTCCTATATTACTAATGAGAATGAAGCATGCATTCATTTCTTACATTTAATTATCATTTCTGTACACAACACAAATTTCAACTGTTCATTCTTTCATCACTTATACAAGAATGTAAGTCAGAATTATTGATCAGTTCTGATTTCTTGTAATGACATGGACACAAACACTGTCACTTATCCTATAAAATCTTTGTATACAGAAACAGCAGAGTTTCAAGTTTGAACTCTTTCGTAGTTCAAGTTAAAATGTTTTCAACTATTTCAGATTACATAAACTATAAAATTTCCATTGGAAAAAAGTTTCTCAAAGTTACTCAGAGTAAACAAACTATGGAGAAAATTAAGAAGCTGAACATACAAGAACTTAAAAGGACACTCCACCCTTAGATAAAGAATGGCTCATTTAAAAACCACTACTGTACTGATTCCAGATATGATAATTATGATTTTTTGGACATTTTTTTGGCTGTGAATAAAATACAAATAATGGCAGAGTTTGTTCTGTGGACTTTTTGGACCATATTGAACAAGCTGAAGGACACTGACATCACCAATTCTTTTTTTGGAGTCAAACAAACTATAGCTGACACATTTTCACATTAAATACAGACATAGATGTAGCAATACATGTATATTCATGCTGAATGTAGCAATATAGCAATCAGATGATGTTTAGCAGTTAAAACGAACTCATGATGTAACTGTGCTTCAGTGTGTATAATGCGGTCTGAAAAGACCACTGCAGAAATGAATTTATTTTATTTATCTCAAAAAACAACAGAAAAATTATGATGAACATACATGGAATTAGCACAATATGAACTTTTGGAAGATGCATACTTCATCTAAAGGCAGTCTGTACTTTTTGGTATGTTATTTGTGCCTCCGGAACATACCAATGAAGGTGACTGGTAAATTAATATCAACAAAATTTGTGTAACATTTTTGACAGTAAGGCCTTTTGTTTTTAACCCTGAGTGACAGAAGAGTGTGAACTCATCAAAGACATCAAACAGTATTTCAAACATTGATTTTACATGTATTCTTCATCATTCTACTCCACAATTTCATTGTCAAGTATTTGCATAAGGTAGGATATAATAAAATCGGCACACTTTTATACTGAAGATTTGTACTACCTGTATCGAAAGGTCTTCAAACACATGTTTACAACATTTTTATACCTGTATGGATTGGCCCTCACAAACTTTGGTAAGCAGGGGATTTAGGTCACACTCAACAATTTTTCAGTTATATGACGAGGAATAGTAAGTAGAATGTATACACATCAGCCAATGAAATTTGGGTACATGACGTAACCAAAAAAAGCCTTGAATAACCGCTTGTTCGGTTTCGCCACAACGCGAAAACAAACCAATCGATCGCACGTACTGGTTACATGAAGTTGATATCACATGATAATTTGTGTTGAAGCCATGCTGACCAGCAGTGCACGGTGATCTAAATCCTGCCACATGTTGTTCACCGTGGGAATAAACACTTCGCAAAACTGAATTTCATGCTCAGTGGCATTTTGATGTTATGTTAATCAAAATCGTGTCACCAAAGGTCAACCCATATTCCCACCAGATGGCTCTTCTTGTTTTTTCTTTTCTTCTTGTCTTTCTTCCCCTTTTCCTCACGCTCTCTAGCCACCTCCTGAGCTGACGCCATCTTACATCTGATGGTGTTGTCAAATTCCAGTCTATGTCCTGCAAATTCAAACATTTCTCATTGAGGACTTAATTAAGCCCTGTTCACTCAGTGCCATTTGTCATATTAATGCAGTGAATTTGATTGTTTTCAAAGGAAAACAGGACACAGGATATTCCATAAAACTTGTACAATTCCACAAATCACACCATGTGAAGTCAGCATGGGAAGTACAGGTTGATCTGTTTTCCTTTGACTAGAATTTGGACGAGTCCACAATTTGAAGAGTGTGAAGATGGCTTTACAAGGAACACATAGAGTTAGCTTTATTCAAATACTCACAATAGGTATATACAGAAATCACAATGTCCAGTGGAGTATGAAAATGATTGCTATTAGTAGAAAATTCACTGCTATTTTCTGAGAGTATCAGTATAAGTCAATCACTTGATTCTGTGGTTGGGGTTCCTTGCAGCCAGCTTTCAGAGCCGAGGTATTTGTAGGTTTGCCTCGTTGGAATGCTGTGCCAAAAGACATCAGACGTGACACCATACACAGGCACAGTATACATGTACTGACAATGTGTTGGCCTAGTGTCAAAAGCTCAATTCAACTTGGAACTAAACAGTGGTCTCCCACATCAAAGACAAACATTCAAACCTCTTTAGAACAACACTGCAAAGAAGTAAATTTAGAACAGAATAAACAAACAGAAACATTGCAGACTGATGAAATGCTTGTTTATTCAGATGAGTTTTAGTCTACTCAACATTCCATGTTATCATGACAGCCATAAGACACAACCAAGGAGTGACAGAAATCCAGTTTATTCAGATGAGTTTTAGTCTACTCAACATTCCATGTTCTCATGACAGCCATAAGACACAAGCAAGGAGTGACAGAAATCCAGTTTATTCAGATGAGTTTAGTCTACTCAACATTCCATGTTATCATGACAGCCATAAGACACAAGCAAGGAGTGACAGAAATCCAGTTTATTCAGATGAGTTTAGTCTACTCAACATTCCATGTTATCATGACAGCCATAAGACACAAGCAAGGAGTGACAGAAATCCAGTTTATTCAGATGAGTTCAGTCTACTCAACATTCCATGTCATCATGACAGCCATAAGACACAAGCAAGGAGTGAAGGAAATCCAGTTTATTCAGATGAGTTCAGTCTACTCAACATTCCATGTCATCATGACAGCCATAAGACACAACCAAGGAGTGACAGAAATCCAGTTTATTCAGATGAGTTTTAGTCTACTCAACATTCCATGTTCTCATGACAGCCATAAGACACAAGCAAGGAGTGACAGAAATCCAGTTTATTCAGATGAGTTTAGCCTACTCAACATTCCATGTTATCATGACAGCCATAAGACACAAGCAAGGAGTGAAGGAAATCCAGTTTATTCAGATGAGTTTAGTCTACTCAACATTCCATGTTATCATGACAGCCATAAGACACAACCAAGGAGTGACAGAAATCCAGTTTATTCAGATGAGTTTAGTCTACTCAACATTCCATGTCATCATGACAGCCATAAGACACAAGCAAGGAGTGAAGGAAATCCAGTTTATTCAGATGAGTTTTAGTCTACTCAACATTCCATGTTATCATGACAGCCATAAGACACAACCAAGGAGTGACAGAAATCCAGTTTATTCAGATGAGTTCAGTCTACTCAACATTCCATGTCATCATGGCAGCCATAAGACACAAGCAAGGAGTGAAGGAAATCCAGTTTATTCAGATGAGTTTCAGTCTACTCAACATTCCATGTTATCATGACAGCCATAAGACACAAGCAAGGAGTGACAGAAATCCAGTTTATTCAGATGAGTTCAGTCTACTCAACATTCCATGTCATCATGACAGCCATAAGACACAACCAAGGAGTGAAGGAAATCCAGTTTATTCAGATGAGTTTAGTCTACTCAACATTCCATGTTATCATGACAGCCATAAGACACAAGCAAGGAGTGACAGAAATCCAGTTTATTCAGATGAGTTTAGTCTACTCAACATTCCATGTCATCATGACAGCCATAAGACACAAGCAAGGAGTGAAGGAAATCCAGTTTATTCAGATGAGTTTTAGTCTACTCAACATTCCATGTTATCATGACAGCCATAAGACACAAGCAAGTAGGAGTGAACGAAATCCAGTTTGGCAGACTCTAAGCCTCAGAACAGTTCCGCAAGAACCAAGTATGCCACCTGACCGGTGAAAGTCTTCTGGGCACTCACCCTGAATTACACGGAATCAGAAATAACCCACATCACATGTAGTGTACATGTAGCGGGCTGTTTTACTTACTTGGGTTACGCTTGACCACTGTTTCGAAATAACAGGGATAAATATAGCCATCTTTATCCCCAGGGCTGAGTACCACATTGTTTGATGACAGAAAAAACTCCAGTCCATCTGTCGGAGAGAAGAATTAAACTCCACTGAACAAAATAACCATTCTCTTATGAGACTGGCTCTACTGGTTGGGACAAAATTATCAAAAATTCAATTACAAAATGTGTAATGGATAATGGACAATCAACATTTAAAAATCAACACTGCAAAATATGTACTGTGATAAACTGGGCCACAACTGCCATAGTCGTGGCATTTTGGAAGAAATGTTAACATATGCTGAGTGAACGATGGACAACCGATCATCCAAATGGAAAACTAATACACTTTAGGTATCATGATGCAGTCCACATTTAAACCACATTGAAATCAGACAAAAACTGCAGGAGGAGTAGTGTTCTTAAAGATACATGTAAGTTAACATATACTGGATGAACAGGCGGACAGACAAACAACCAATCATCAAAATGGAAAATTGATACTATGGATTATGTATCTTGATGTTTTGTTGAAATCAGACAAAAAGCTATAGGAGGAGTATTATTTCGAAGGAAATGTTAACGTGGTGGATGAGCGAACAGACAGGCAGAAATAAAGACTATGAATTATGGGTCATTCCATGCCTAACTGCCTACAGCCTCCCAGGTCACCCTCTTAACAAATTCTGAAAAAAACACATGAATCTGCACATGTGATAAACACATGTCACTGTTTTTTACCAAAACCATACACTTTGTCACAATCATTATTTTGTGTTGTGACATGTCAAAGGTCGGTGGGGTTAACCCTTGATTTTGCTAGGGAATGAAAATTTAACTCTTTCCCATTTTGAAAACCCAATATCTCCACAAGCACTTAGAAGTCTGAAATTAAGTGGTATTAAACAAAATGTGATTTTTTGCAACCTGCTAGAAATTTTTTCTTCTTTTCAGATAGGTTTTAATACATTAGTCCATAACATATAAATATTGGATAAGCCACATACTTAATTTCAGACTTCTAAATGCTTATGCAGCTGAGATATTAGGTTCTAAGAATGGGAAAAACTTGCAACTTGCTTTCACTTGCAAGCAAAATCAGAGTGACACCCACCCCCCACCCCACCAACCCAACCTTTAAAATGTCATACCTCAAAAACTATTGGGATTTGCCCCCCCAAAAAATTAGCACGTCTTCATCACATATGTAGAGCTACCTGTGTGAATTTTAGCAGTATAGCTAAAAATCAACATAAACAATGTAGATGCATTGTTGACATGATAAAGGCTATAGAAAATGGTTGCTGTATTTAAATCCAAAAGGTAAATTTGAGGGTTCATAAGCTAAATGAGTGGCAAGTTACAGTAATTACAACAATTAACAGCATGCTGTTAGTTAATAATTACATTTTTAGATGATTCACATCACTAAAAACCTTTTATCTCCATTTTAATATTAGATGTGTACATCTCCAAGTTCAAGTTCTGGGATCTGGATTCTTAGAACCTTGAGAAAACTCAAAACTGCCATATCAAATCAAGCAAGAAGATTGATGGATAACAAATATCTAGCCAATGGTAAATTCAATTCAGAATTATCAAATATGGTTCATCGACATGCCTTTAATTCAAATTCATGCCATGATACAACTTATCAGACAAGGACAAGGTCTCCTCTAGTATTCAGACGACCAAATTTATCACATATAAATAACTTGTTGAATCTACCAAGTTTACTTTAATTTACTTTTAAAATTATGTTATAGGGCTGATCAACAAACAAGACTTTCCTTGCGTAAGTTGATGTGATTAGTTAGCTATTCAAGCTATTGAAGAACTCAAGATAGTTACCTTTCAGTGCAGCTTTCAAGTCCAGAAATATCAACACCTCGCAACTGCTACGCATGCCTGAACAAAGAAGAGTATCCAGGATGCAACTGGTGTTTAACTTCTCCTGCCTTTGCTTGAGTCACAGTCACACAGCATTAATCATCAAACTGATGAGAGCAATGGACATTTACCTACAGTTGCCTGCTGAAGTTAATGCAGAGATGGACGTCATCCTGAAAGGTGCAATGGACACTGATCTCTGCTCAGCCACACACTTTCGAAAAAAAATGCCAGTAATTTGCAAACATAAACTCACAAACTAAAACCATCACTTTTCACCACTGTGTGTCTGGAATACTGCCAATGTAGTGCTAGGCCCTGTGGTTCATGACTGGGTAGCAGGACAGTCTGAATAGTCTAACACATATAGTGCTACTTCAGCCCAACACCATGCCATAGTGCTGCTTCACTGACACACCATGTCATGCTGACTCACTGTAACACCATGCTGTTGTGATTTCTCAAAACAACACCATGTTGTCGTGCTTTCTCACTGCAACATTATGCTGTAATGCTGCCTCACTGTGATGTCATACAGTAGTGTTACCTAACTCCAACACCATGCTGTAGCACTGCCTCACCGTAACCCTATGCTGTCATGCTTTCTTACTGTAACACTATGCTAAAGTGCTACCTCATTGTAGTACCAAGCTGTAATGCTGCCTCAGTGTACCACCATGTTGTTGTGGTTTCTCACTGCAACAGAATGCTGTAATGCTGCCTCACTGTATTGCTACATTGTAGTGTTAACTCACTGCAACACCACGCTGCACTGCTGTAGTATTACCTCACTGTAACACCATGTTGTAGAGCTGCCTCACTCTAACACAATGTAACAATGCTGTCTCACTGTAACATGCTGCAGTGCTGCCTCACTGTAACACCATGCTGTAGTGCTGCCTCATTGTAACACCATGCTGTAGTCTTGCCTCACTGCAACAACATGCTGTAATCTTGCCTCACTGCAACAACATGCTGTAATCTTGCCTCACTGCAACAACATGCTGAGTTTCTTCCATGTTCTGTGTTAGATGGCCTGACCAAGCAGCCAACCAACGCTGTGCCCTTCACCTCCTAAAATACCTCATCACCCCGTCAGCAGTTAAGTAACCACAGGGCATGTTGTGGTTTCAACCCATGTCAGGCTTACTGTTTGACCTTTGCATGTCTGATTCTCCCCAACCTCAGAAGAGTGGAGGAACAAAGGGATTGGCCTAGGATGACAGCTTTCCACTTCTGTGGCATGGAGAAGAAGAAAAACACAGAGAAGAAATATGACACACTTACCACTGATCACTCCCTCTCCACCCGGCTCCCCTGGGGCAAAGTGAATGTGATTGCGGTTCATTCTACACAGACCCTGAAATACAACATAGTTAACACAGGTATTATTAATACATGTATGTACAATATGGAAACATATGCTACAAAAAAAACACATGTAGTGGGATGAGAACACAACAGTACAGAGAAACACATGTACAGCTTGGAAAACACATAGTACAGAGAAACACATGTAGTGCAGTGAGAACACATACCACAGAGAAACACATGTAGGGCAGGGAGAACACATAGTACAGGAAGACACATACTACAGGGAAACACATGTAGTGAAGTGAGAACACATAATACAGGGAAACACATGTAGAGCAGGGAGAGCACATGTATTACAACTGAATGAGCACAGAGTACAAGTGATGCTATATTGTGTGTCCACTTCCCCTAATATGGCCTATGGCTGAAATATCCCCATAAGAATTCCAGATTAAAAACTGATTTACAGATTTACTATATGAGCATATATCAGAACAAAAAAAGCCTTAAGCGGTTTATGTCTGTTTCCAGCCATTGTTGGAAATAACAACGGTAAACAGATTCTTTTATACAATACCAAATGCAGTTGAACTGCTTGCAGAAGTTCTCCTCACCAGGGCATTCCTGTGACGTCTCCCTGCTTTATGCATAAACACCGACCCGCTATCATCACCTACCTCTTTCTTAATGGACTCCCAGTTCTTCATGTAAGTGCCATGAATCACCTTGGGATAGTTGTCAGCATTCTCAAGGGTAATGGGCGTTAATTCCAGGTCTTCCAGCTATAACAGGTGAGTTTCAAAGTCGTGTTATTTAATGTCCCTTGATTATCACTCGCAGTTTTCACACTGATGACACACAAGCTGAAGTGACACTATCACTCTCCTCAGGTACTCATCCTAGTGGGGTGTACCTGAAGCTGCTATTCACAGGTACATCAGTAAATCAAAGTCGAAATGCTTTAAAAAATAGACAATTAGTTGATTTAGGAAAATATGCAAAGTTACATTAACTTCAACTACCAAAACATTTATAATTTGTGTTCTTTCCTCCTTGGTTGCTCCTATATTACTAATGAGAATGAAGCATGCATTCATTTCTTACATTTAATTATCATTTCTGTACACAACACAAATTTCAACTGTTCATTCTTTCATCACTTATACAAGAATGTAAGTCAGAATTATTGATCAGTTCTGATTTCTTGTAATGACATGGACACAAACACTGTCACTTATCCTATAAAATCTTTGTATACAGAAACAGCAGAGTTTCAAGTTTGAACTCTTTCGTAGTTCAAGTTAAAATGTTTTCAACTATTTCAGATTACATAAACTATAAAATTTCCATTGGAAAAAAGTTTCTCAAAGTTACTCAGAGTAAACAAACTATGGAGAAAATTAAGAAGCTGAACATACAAGAACTTAAAAGGACACTCCACCCTTAGATAAAGAATGGCTCATTTAAAAACCACTACTGTACTGATTCCAGATATGATAATTATGATTTTTTGGACATTTTTTTGGCTGTGAATAAAATACAAATAATGGCAGAGTTTGTTCTGTGGACTTTTTGGACCATATTGAACAAGCTGAAGGACACTGACATCACCAATTCTTTTTTTGGAGTCAAACAAACTATAGCTGACACATTTTCACATTAAATACAGACATAGATGTAGCAATACATGTATATTCATGCTGAATGTAGCAATATAGCAATCAGATGATGTTTAGCAGTTAAAACGAACTCATGATGTAACTGTGCTTCAGTGTGTATAATGCGGTCTGAAAAGACCACTGCAGAAATGAATTTATTTTATTTATCTCAAAAAACAACAGAAAAATTATGATGAACATACATGGAATTAGCACAATATGAACTTTTGGAAGATGCATACTTCATCTAAAGGCAGTCTGTACTTTTTGGTATGTTATTTGTGCCTCCGGAACATACCAATGAAGGTGACTGGTAAATTAATATCAACAAAATTTGTGTAACATTTTTGACAGTAAGGCCTTTTGTTTTTAACCCTGAGTGACAGAAGAGTGTGAACTCATCAAAGACATCAAACAGTATTTCAAACATTGATTTTACATGTATTCTTCATCATTCTACTCCACAATTTCATTGTCAAGTATTTGCATAAGGTAGGATATAATAAAATCGGCACACTTTTATACTGAAGATTTGTACTACCTGTATCGAAAGGTCTTCAAACACATGTTTACAACATTTTTATACCTGTATGGATTGGCCCTCACAAACTTTGGTAAGCAGGGGATTTAGGTCACACTCAACAATTTTTCAGTTATATGACGAGGAATAGTAAGTAGAATGTATACACATCAGCCAATGAAATTTGGGTACATGACGTAACCAAAAAAAGCCTTGAATAACCGCTTGTTCGGTTTCGCCACAACGCGAAAACAAACCAATCGATCGCACGTACTGGTTACATGAAGTTGATATCACATGATAATTTGTGTTGAAGCCATGCTGACCAGCAGTGCACGGTGATCTAAATCCTGCCACATGTTGTTCACCGTGGGAATAAACACTTCGCAAAACTGAATTTCATGCTCAGTGGCATTTTGATGTTATGTTAATCAAAATCGTGTCACCAAAGGTCAACCCATATTCCCACCAGATGGCTCTTCTTGTTTTTTCTTTTCTTCTTGTCTTTCTTCCCCTTTTCCTCACGCTCTCTAGCCACCTCCTGAGCTGACGCCATCTTACATCTGATGGTGTTGTCAAATTCCAGTCTATGTCCTGCAAATTCAAACATTTCTCATTGAGGACTTAATTAAGCCCTGTTCACTCAGTGCCATTTGTCATATTAATGCAGTGAATTTGATTGTTTTCAAAGGAAAACAGGACACAGGATATTCCATAAAACTTGTACAATTCCACAAATCACACCATGTGAAGTCAGCATGGGAAGTACAGGTTGATCTGTTTTCCTTTGACTAGAATTTGGACGAGTCCACAATTTGAAGAGTGTGAAGATGGCTTTACAAGGAACACATAGAGTTAGCTTTATTCAAATACTCACAATAGGTATATACAGAAATCACAATGTCCAGTGGGGTATGAAAATGATTGCTATTAGTAGAAAATTCACTGCTATTTTCTGAGAGTATCAGTATAAGTCAATCACTTGATTCTGTGGTTGGGGTTCCTTGCAGCCAGCTTTCAGAGCCGAGGTATTTGTAGGTTTGCCTCGTTGGAATGCTGTGCCAAAAGACATCAGACGTGACACCATACACAGGCACAGTATACATGTACTGACAATGTGTTGGCCTAGTGTCAAAAGCTCAATTCAACTTGGAACTAAACAGTGGTCTCCCACATCAAAGACAAACATTCAAACCTCTTTAGAACAACACTGCAAAGAAGTAAATTTAGAACAGAATAAACAAACAGAAACATTGCAGACTGATGAAATGCTTGTTTATTCAGATGAGTTTTAGTCTACTCAACATTCCATGTTATCATGACAGCCATAAGACACAACCAAGGAGTGACAGAAATCCAGTTTATTCAGATGAGTTTTAGTCTACTCAACATTCCATGTTCTCATGACAGCCATAAGACACAAGCAAGGAGTGACAGAAATCCAGTTTATTCAGATGAGTTTAGTCTACTCAACATTCCATGTTATCATGACAGCCATAAGACACAAGCAAGGAGTGACAGAAATCCAGTTTATTCAGATGAGTTTAGTCTACTCAACATTCCATGTTATCATGACAGCCATAAGACACAACCAAGGAGTGACAGAAATCCAGTTTATTCAGATGAGTTCAGTCTACTCAACATTCCATGTCATCATGACAGCCATAAGACACAAGCAAGGAGTGAAGGAAATCCAGTTTATTCAGATGAGTTCAGTCTACTCAACATTCCATGTCATCATGACAGCCATAAGACACAACCAAGGAGTGAAGGAAATCCAGTTTATTCAGATGAGTTTTAGTCTACTCAACATTCCATGTTCTCATGACAGCCATAAGACACAAGCAAGGAGTGACAGAAATCCAGTTTATTCAGATGAGTTTAGTCTACTCAACATTCCATGTTATCATGACAGCCATAAGACACAAGCAAGGAGTGAAGGAAATCCAGTTTATTCAGATGAGTTTAGTCTACTCAACATTCCATGTTATCATGACAGCCATAAGACACAAGCAAGGAGTGACAGAAATCCAGTTTATTCAGATGAGTTTAGTCTACTCAACATTCCATGTCATCATGACAGCCATAAGACACAACCAAGGAGTGAAGGAAATCCAGTTTATTCAGATGAGTTTAGTCTACTCAACATTCCATGTTATCATGACAGCCATAAGACACAAGCAAGGAGTGACAGAAATCCAGTTTATTCAGATGAGTTTAGTCTACTCAACATTCCATGTCATCATGACAGCCATAAGACACAAGCAAGGAGTGAAGGAAATCCAGTTTATTCAGATGAGTTTTAGTCTACTCAACATTCCATGTTATCATGACAGCCATAAGACACAAGCAAGTAGGAGTGAACGAAATCCAGTTTGGCAGACTCTAAGCCTCAGAACAGTTCCGCAAGAGCCAAGTATGCCACCTGACCGGTGAAAGTCTTCTGGGCACTCACCCTGAATTACACGGAATCAGAAATAACCCACATCACATGTAGTGTACATGTAGCGGGCTGTTTTACTTACTTGGGTTACGCTTGACCACTGTTTCGAAATAACAGGGATAAATATAGCCATCTTTATCCCCAGGGCTGAGTACCACATTGTTTGATGACAGAAAAAACTCCAGTCCATCTGTCGGAGAGAAGAATTAAACTCCACTGAACAAAATAACCATTCTCTTATGAGACTGGCTCTACTGGTTGGGACAAAATTATCAAAAATTCAATTACAAAATGTGTAATGGATAATGGACAATCAACATTTAAAAATCAACACTGCAAAATATGTACTGTGATAAACTGGGCCACAACTGCCATAGTCGTGGCATTTTGGAAGAAATGTTAACATATGCTGAGTGAACGATGGACAACCGATCATCCAAATGGAAAACTAATACACTTTAGGTATCATGATGCAGTCCACATTTAAACCACATTGAAATCAGACAAAAACTGCAGGAGGAGTAGTGTTCTTAAAGATACATGTAAGTTAACATATACTGGATGAACAGGCGGACAGACAAACAACCAATCATCAAAATGGAAAATTGATACTATGGATTATGTATCTTGATGTTTTGTTGAAATCAGACAAAAAGCTATAGGAGGAGTATTATTTCGAAGGAAATGTTAACGTGGTGGATGAGCGAACAGACAGGCAGAAATAAAGACTATGAATTATGGGTCATTCCATGCCTAACTGCCTACAGCCTCCCAGGTCACCCTCTTAACAAATTCTGAAAAAAACACATGAATCTGCACATGTGATAAACACATGTCACTGTTTTTTACCAAAACCATACACTTTGTCACAATCATTATTTTGTGTTGTGACATGTCAAAGGTCGGTGGGGTTAACCCTTGATTTTGCTAGGGAATGAAAATTTAACTCTTTCCCATTTTGAAAACCCAATATCTCCACAAGCACTTAGAAGTCTGAAATTAAGTGGTATTAAACAAAATGTGATTTTTTGCAACCTGCTAGAAATTTTTTCTTCTTTTCAGATAGGTTTTAATACATTAGTCCATAACATATAAATATTGGATAAGCCACATACTTAATTTCAGACTTCTAAATGCTTATGCAGCTGAGATATTAGGTTCTAAGAATGGGAAAAACTTGCAACTTGCTTTCACTTGCAAGCAAAATCAGAGTGACACCCCCCCCCCACCCCACCAACCCAACCTTTAAAATGTCATACCTCAAAAACTATTGGGATTTGCCCCCCCAAAAAATTAGCACGTCTTCATCACATATGTAGAGCTACCTGTGTGAATTTTAGCAGTATAGCTAAAAATCAACATAAACAATGTAGATGCATTGTTGACATGATAAAGGCTATAGAAAATGGTTGCTGTATTTAAATCCAAAAGGTAAATTTGAGGGTTCATAAGCTAAATGAGTGGCAAGTTACAGTAATTACAACAATTAACAGCATGCTGTTAGTTAATAATTACATTTTTAGATGATTCACATCACTAAAAACCTTTTATCTCCATTTTAATATTAGATGTGTACATCTCCAAGTTCAAGTTCTGGGATCTGGATTCTTAGAACCTTGAGAAAACTCAAAACTGCCATATCAAATCAAGCAAGAAGATTGATGGATAACAAATATCTAGCCAATGGTAAATTCAATTCAGAATTATCAAATATGGTTCATCGACATGCCTTTAATTCAAATTCATGCCATGATACAACTTATCAGACAAGGACAAGGTCTCCTCTAGTATTCAGACGACCAAATTTATCACATATAAATAACTTGTTGAATCTACCAAGTTTACTTTAATTTACTTTTAAAATTATGTTATAGGGCTGATCAACAAACAAGACTTTCCTTGCGTAAGTTGATGTGATTAGTTAGCTATTCAAGCTATTGAAGAACTCAAGATAGTTACCTTTCAGTGCAGCTTTCAAGTCCAGAAATATCAACACCTCGCAACTGCTACGCATGCCTGAAACAAAGAAGAGTATCCAGGATGCAACTGGTGTTTAACTTCTCCTGCCTTTGCTTGAGTCACAGTCACACAGCATTAATCATCAAACTGATGAGAGCAATGGACATTTACCTACAGTTGCCTGCTGAAGTTAATGCAGAGATGGACGTCATCCTGAAAGGTGCAATGGACACTGATCTCTGCTCAGCCACACACTTTCGAAAAAAATGCCAGTAATTTGCAAACATAAACTCACAAACTAAAACCATCACTTTTCACCACCGTGTGTCTGGAATACTGCCAATGTAGTGCTAGGCCCTGTGGTTCATGACTGGGTAGCAGGACAGTCTGAATAGTCTAACACATATAGTGCTACTTCAGCCCAACACCATGCCATAGTGTTGCTTCACTGACACACCATGTCATGCTGACTCACTGTAACACCATGCTGTTGTGATTTCTCAAAACAACACCATGTTGTCGTGCTTTCTCACTGCAACATTATGCTGTAATGCTGCCTCACTGTGATGTCATACAGTAGTGTTACCTAACTCCAACACCATGCTGTAGCACTGCCTCACCGTAACCCTATGCTGTCATGCTTTCTTACTGTAACACTATGCTAAAGTGCTACCTCATTGTAGTACCAAGCTGTAATGCTGCCTCAGTGTACCACCATGTTGTTGTGGTTTCTCACTGCAACAGAATGCTGTAATGCTGCCTCACTGTATTGCTACATTGTAGTGTTAACTCACTGCAACACCACGCTGCACTGCTGTAGTATTACCTCACTGTAACACCATGTTGTAGAGCTGCCTCACTCTAACACAATGTAACAATGCTGTCTCACTGTAACATGCTGCAGTGCTGCCTCACTGTAACACCATGCTGTAGTGCTGCCTCATTGTAACACCATGCTGTAGTCTTGCCTCACTGCAACAACATGCTGTAATCTTGCCTCACTGCAACAACATGCTGTAATCTTGCCTCACTGCAACAACATGCTGAGTTTCTTCCATGTTCTGTGTTAGATGGCCTGACCAAGCAGCCAACCAACGCTGTGCCCTTCACCTCCTAAAATACCTCATCACCCCGTCAGCAGTTAAGTAACCACAGGGCATGTTGTGGTTTCAACCCATGTCAGGCTTACTGTTTGACCTTTGCATGTCTGATTCTCCCCAACCTCAGAAGAGTGGAGGAACAAAGGGATTGGCCTAGGATGACAGCTTTCCACTTCTGTGGCATGGAGAAGAAGAAAAACACAGAGAAGAAATATGACACACTTACCACTGATCACTCCCTCTCCACCCGGCTCCCCTGGGGCAAAGTGAATGTGATTGCGGTTCATTCTACACAGACCCTGAAATACAACATAGTTAACACAGGTATTATTAATACATGTATGTACAATATGGAAACATATGCTACAAAAAAAACACATGTAGTGGGATGAGAACACAACAGTACAGAGAAACACATGTACAGCTTGGAAAACACATAGTACAGAGAAACACATGTAGTGCAGTGAGAACACATACCACAGAGAAACACATGTAGGGCAGGGAGAACACATAGTACAGGAAGACACATACTACAGGGAAACACATGTAGTGAAGTGAGAACACATAATACAGGGAAACACATGTAGAGCAGGGAGAGCACATGTATTACAACTGAATGAGCACAGAGTACAAGTGATGCTATATTGTGTGTCCACTTCCCCTAATATGGCCTATGGCTGAAATATCCCCATAAGAATTCCAGATTAAAAACTGATTTACAGATTTACTATATGAGCATATATCAGAACAAAAAAAGCCTTAAGCGGTTTATGTCTGTTTCCAGCCATTGTTGGAAATAACAACGGTAAACAGATTCTTTTATACAATACCAAATGCAGTTGAACTGCTTGCAGAAGTTCTCCTCACCAGGGCATTCCTGTGACGTCTCCCTGCTTTATGCATAAACACTGACCTGCTATCATCACCTACCTCTTTCTTAATGGACTCCCAGTTCTTCATGTAAGTGCCATGAATCACCTTGGGATAGTTGTCAGCATTCTCAAGGGTAATGGGCGTTAATTCCAGGTCTTCCAGCTATAACAGGTGAGTTTCAAAGTCGTGTTATTTAATGTCCCTTGATTATCACTCGCAGTTTTCACACTGATGACACACAAGCTGAAGTGACACTATCACTCTCCTCAGGTACTCATCCTAGTGGGGTGTACCTGAAGCTGCTATTCACAGGTACATCAGTAAATCAAAGTCGAAATGCTTTAAAAAATAGACAATTAGTTGATTTAGGAAAATATGCAAAGTTACATTAACTTCAACTACCAAAACATTTATAATTTGTGTTCTTTCCTCCTTGGTTGCTCCTATATTACTAATGAGAATGAAGCATGCATTCATTTCTTACATTTAATTATCATTTCTGTACACAACACAAATTTCAACTGTTCATTCTTTCATCACTTATACAAGAATGTAAGTCAGAATTATTGATCAGTTCTGATTTCTTGTAATGACATGGACACAAACACTGTCACTTATCCTATAAAATCTTTGTATACAGAAACAGCAGAGTTTCAAGTTTGAACTCTTTCGTAGTTCAAGTTAAAATGTTTTCAACTATTTCAGATTACATAAACTATAAAATTTCCATTGGAAAAAAGTTTCTCAAAGTTACTCAGAGTAAACAAACTATGGAGAAAATTAAGAAGCTGAACATACAAGAACTTAAAAGGACACTCCACCCTTAGATAAAGAATGGCTCATTTAAAAACCACTACTGTACTGATTCCAGATATGATAATTATGATTTTTTGGACATTTTTTTGGCTGTGAATAAAATACAAATAATGGCAGAGTTTGTTCTGTGGACTTTTTGGACCATATTGAACAAGCTGAAGGACACTGACATCACCAATTCTTTTTTTGGAGTCAAACAAACTATAGCTGACACATTTTCACATTAAATACAGACATAGATGTAGCAATACATGTATATTCATGCTGAATGTAGCAATATAGCAATCAGATGATGTTTAGCAGTTAAAACGAACTCATGATGTAACTGTGCTTCAGTGTGTATAATGCGGTCTGAAAAGACCACTGCAGAAATGAATTTATTTTATTTATCTCAAAAAACAACAGAAAAATTATGATGAACATACATGGAATTAGCACAATATGAACTTTTGGAAGATGCATACTTCATCTAAAGGCAGTCTGTACTTTTTGGTATGTTATTTGTGCCTCCGGAACATACCAATGAAGGTGACTGGTAAATTAATATCAACAAAATTTGTGTAACATTTTTGACAGTAAGGCCTTTTGTTTTTAACCCTGAGTGACAGAAGAGTGTGAACTCATCAAAGACATCAAACAGTATTTCAAACATTGATTTTACATGTATTCTTCATCATTCTACTCCACAATTTCATTGTCAAGTATTTGCATAAGGTAGGATATAATAAAATCGGCACACTTTTATACTGAAGATTTGTACTACCTGTATCGAAAGGTCTTCAAACACATGTTTACAACATTTTTATACCTGTATGGATTGGCCCTCACAAACTTTGGTAAGCAGGGGATTTAGGTCACACTCAACAATTTTTCAGTTATATGACGAGGAATAGTAAGTAGAATGTATACACATCAGCCAATGAAATTTGGGTACATGACGTAACCAAAAAAAGCCTTGAATAACCGCTTGTTCGGTTTCGCCACAACGCGAAAACAAACCAATCGATCGCACGTACTGGTTACATGAAGTTGATATCACATGATAATTTGTGTTGAAGCCATGCTGACCAGCAGTGCACGGTGATCTAAATCCTGCCACATGTTGTTCACCGTGGGAATAAACACTTCGCAAAACTGAATTTCATGCTCAGTGGCATTTTGATGTTATGTTAATCAAAATCGTGTCACCAAAGGTCAACCCATATTCCCACCAGATGGCTCTTCTTGTTTTTTCTTTTCTTCTTGTCTTTCTTCCCCTTTTCCTCACGCTCTCTAGCCACCTCCTGAGCTGACGCCATCTTACATCTGATGGTGTTGTCAAATTCCAGTCTATGTCCTGCAAATTCAAACATTTCTCATTGAGGACTTAATTAAGCCCTGTTCACTCAGTGCCATTTGTCATATTAATGCAGTGAATTTGATTGTTTTCAAAGGAAAACAGGACACAGGATATTCCATAAAACTTGTACAATTCCACAAATCACACCATGTGAAGTCAGCATGGGAAGTACAGGTTGATCTGTTTTCCTTTGACTAGAATTTGGACGAGTCACCACAATTTGAAGAGTCCAGTGAAGATGGCTTGTACAAGGAACACATAGAGTTAGCTTTATTCAAATACTCACAATAGGTATATACAGAACATTCAACAGTGGAGTATAGAAAATGATTGCAGTTTATTCAGATGAGTTTTAGTCTACTCAACAATCATGACAGCCATAAGACACAACAAGGAGTGACAGAAATCCAGTTTATTCAGATGAGTTTAGTCTACTCAACATTCCATGTCATGACAGCCATAAGACACAACCAAGGAGTGACAGAAATCCAGTTTATTCAGATGAGTTTAGTCTACTCAACATTCCATGTTATCATGACAGCCATAAGACACAAGCAAGGAGTGACAGAAATCCAGTTTATTCAGATGAGTTCAGTCTACTCAACATTCCATGTTATCATGACAGCCATAAGACACAACCAAGGAGTGACAGAAATCCAGTTTATTCAGATGAGTTCAGTCTACTCAACATTCCATGTCATCATGACAGCCATAAGACACCAAGGAGTGACAGAAATCCAGTTTATTCAGATGAGTTAGTCTACTCAACATTCCATGTCATCATGACAGCCATAAGACACAACCAAGGAGTGACAGAAATCCAGTTTATTCAGATGAGTTTAGTCTACTCAACATTCCATGTTATCATGACAGCCATAAGACACAAGCAAGGAGTGACAGAAATCCAGTTTATTCAGATGAGTTTAGTCTACTCAACATTCCATGTTATCATGACAGCCATAAGACACAACCAAGGAGTGACAGCAGTTTATTCAGTCTCCATCATCATGACAGTGACAGAAATCCAGTTTATTCAGATGAGTTTAGTCTACTCAACATTCCATGTTATCATGACAGCCATAGTGACAGAAATCCAAGATGAGTTCAGTCTACTCAACATTCCATGTCATCATGACAGCCATAAGACACAAGCAAGGAGTGAAGGAAATCCAGTTTATTCAGATGAGTTTAGTCTACTCAACATTCCATGTTATCATGACAGCCATAAGACACAAGCAAGGAGTGAAGGAAATCCAGTTTATTCAGATGAGTTTAGTCTACTCAACATTCCATGTTATCATGACAGCCATAAGACACAAGCAAGGAGTGACAGAAATCCAGTTTATTCAGATGAGTTTAGTCTACTCAACATTCCATGTCATCATGACAGCCATAAGACACAAGCAAGGAGTGAAGGAAATCCAGTTTATTC
This sequence comes from Acanthopleura granulata, assembly GCA_016165875.1. NCBI lineage: Eukaryota > Metazoa > Mollusca > Polyplacophora > Chitonida > Chitonidae > Acanthopleura > Acanthopleura granulata. Next base: position 795,661 of record JABBOT010000010.1, read on the forward strand.
AGATGAGTTTTAGTCTACTCAACATTCCATGTTATCATGACAGCCATAAGACACAAGCAAGTAGGAGTGAACGAAATCCAGTTTGGCAGACTCTAAGCCTCAGAACAGTTCCGCAAGAACCAAGTATGCCACCTGACCGGTGAAAGTCTTCTGGGCACTCACCCTGAATTACACGGAATCAGAAATAACCCACATCACATGTAGTGTACATGTAGCGGGCTGTTTTACTTACTTGGGTTACGCTTGACCACTGTTTCGAAATAACAGGGATAAATATAGCCATCTTTATCCCCAGGGCTGAGTACCACATTGTTTGATGACAGAAAAAACTCCAGTCCATCTGTCGGAGAGAAGAATTAAACTCCACTGAACAAAATAACCATTCTCTTATGAGACTGGCTCTACTGGTTGGGACAAAATTATCAAAAATTCAATTACAAAATGTGTAATGGATAATGGACAATCAACATTTAAAAATCAACACTGCAAAATATGTACTGTGATAAACTGGGCCACAACTGCCATAGTCGTGGCATTTTGGAAGAAATGTTAACATATGCTGAGTGAACGATGGACAACCGATCATCCAAATGGAAAACTAATACACTTTAGGTATCATGATGCAGTCCACATTTAAACCACATTGAAATCATACAAAAACTGCAGGAGGAGTAGTGTTCTTAAAGATACATGTAAGTTAACATATACTGGATGAACAGGCGGACAGACAAACAACCAATCATCAAAATGGAAAATTGATACTATGGATTATGTATCTTGATGTTTTGTTGAAATCAGACAAAAAGCTATAGGAGGAGTATTATTTCGAAGGAAATGTTAACGTGGTGGATGAGCGAACAGACAGGCAGAAATAAAGACTATGAATTATGGGTCATTCCATGCCTAACTGCCTACAGCCTCCCAGGTCACCCTCTTAACAAATTCTGAAAAAAACACATGAATCTGCACATGTGATAAACACATGTCACTGTTTTTTACCAAAACCATACACTTTGTCACAATCATTATTTTGTGTTGTGACATGTCAAAGGTCGGTGGGGTTAACCCTTGATTTTGCTAGGGAATGAAAATTTAACTCTTTCCCATTTTGAAAACCCAATATCTCCACAAGCACTTAGAAGTCTGAAATTAAGTGGTATTAAACAAAATGTGATTTTTTGCAACCTGCTAGAAATTTTTTCTTCTTTTCAGATAGGTTTTAATACATTAGTCCATAACATATAAATATTGGATAAGCCACATACTTAATTTCAGACTTCTAAATGCTTATGCAGCTGAGATATTAGGTTCTAAGAATGGGAAAAACTTGCAACTTGCTTTCACTTGCAAGCAAAATCAGAGTGACACCCACCCCCCACCCCACCAACCCAACCTTTAAAATGTCATACCTCAAAAACTATTGGGATTTGCCCCCCCAAAAAATTAGCACGTCTTCATCACATATGTAGAGCTACCTGTGTGAATTTTAGCAGTATAGCTAAAAATCAACATAAACAATGTAGATGCATTGTTGACATGATAAAGGCTATAGAAAATGGTTGCTGTATTTAAATCCAAAAGGTAAATTTGAGGGTTCATAAGCTAAATGAGTGGCAAGTTACAGTAATTACAACAATTAACAGCATGCTGTTAGTTAATAATTACATTTTTAGATGATTCACATCACTAAAAACCTTTTATCTCCATTTTAATATTAGATGTGTACATCTCCAAGTTCAAGTTCTGGGATCTGGATTCTTAGAACCTTGAGAAAACTCAAAACTGCCATATCAAATCAAGCAAGAAGATTGATGGATAACAAATATCTAGCCAATGGTAAATTCAATTCAGAATTATCAAATATGGTTCATCGACATGCCTTTAATTCAAATTCATGCCATGATACAACTTATCAGACAAGGACAAGGTCTCCTCTAGTATTCAGACGACCAAATTTATCACATATAAATAACTTGTTGAATCTACCAAGTTTACTTTAATTTACTTTTAAAATTATGTTATAGGGCTGATCAACAAACAAGACTTTCCTTGCGTAAGTTGATGTGATTAGTTAGCTATTCAAGCTATTGAAGAACTCAAGATAGTTACCTTTCAGTGCAGCTTTCAAGTCCAGAAATATCAACACCTCGCAACTGCTACGCATGCCTGAAACAAAGAAGAGTATCCAGGATGCAACTGGTGTTTAACTTCTCCTGCCTTTGCTTGAGTCACAGTCACACAGCATTAATCATCAAACTGATGAGAGCAATGGACATTTACCTACAGTTGCCTGCTGAAGTTAATGCAGAGATGGACGTCATCCTGAAAGGTGCAATGGACACTGATCTCTGCTCAGCCACACACTTTCGAAAAAAAATGCCAGTAATTTGCAAACATAAACTCACAAACTAAAACCATCACTTTTCACCACTGTGTGTCTGGAATACTGCCAATGTAGTGCTAGGCCCTGTGGTTCATGACTGGGTAGCAGGACAGTCTGAATAGTCTAACACATATAGTGCTACTTCAGCCCAACACCATGCCATAGTGCTGCTTCACTGACACACCATGTCATGCTGACTCACTGTAACACCATGCTGTTGTGATTTCTCAAAACAACACCATGTTGTCGTGCTTTCTCACTGCAACATTATGCTGTAATGCTGCCTCACTGTGATGTCATACAGTAGTGTTACCTAACTCCAACACCATGCTGTAGCACTGCCTCACCGTAACCCTATGCTGTCATGCTTTCTTACTGTAACACTATGCTAAAGTGCTACCTCATTGTAGTACCAAGCTGTAATGCTGCCTCAGTGTACCACCATGTTGTTGTGGTTTCTCACTGCAACAGAATGCTGTAATGCTGCCTCACTGTATTGCTACATTGTAGTGTTAACTCACTGCAACACCACGCTGCACTGCTGTAGTATTACCTCACTGTAACACCATGTTGTAGAGCTGCCTCACTCTAACACAATGTAACAATGCTGTCTCACTGTAACATGCTGCAGTGCTGCCTCACTGTAACACCATGCTGTAGTGCTGCCTCATTGTAACACCATGCTGTAGTCTTGCCTCACTGCAACAACATGCTGTAATCTTGCCTCACTGCAACAACATGCTGTAATCTTGCCTCACTGCAACAACATGCTGAGTGTCTTCCATGTTCTGTGTTAGATGGCCTGACCAAGCAGCCAACCAACGCTGTGCCCTTCACCTCCTAAAATACCTCATCACCCCGTCAGCAGTTAAGTAACCACAGGGCATGTTGTGGTTTCAACCCATGTCAGGCTTACTGTTTGACCTTTGCATGTCTGATTCTCCCCAACCTCAGAAGAGTGGAGGAACAAAGGGATTGGCCTAGGATGACAGCTTTCCACTTCTGTGGCATGGAGAAGAAGAAAAACACAGAGAAGAAATATGACACACTTACCACTGATCACTCCCTCTCCACCCGGCTCCCCTGGGGCAAAGTGAATGTGATTGCGGTTCATTCTACACAGACCCTGAAATACAACATAGTTAACACAGGTATTATTAATACATGTATGTACAATATGGAAACATATGCTACAAAAAAAACACATGTAGTGGGATGAGAACACAACAGTACAGAGAAACACATGTACAGCTTGGAAAACACATAGTACAGAGAAACACATGTAGTGCAGTGAGAACACATACCACAGAGAAACACATGTAGGGCAGGGAGAACACATAGTACAGCAAGACACATAGTACAGAGAAACACATGTAGTGAAGTGAGAACACATAGTACAGAGAAACACATGTAGAGCAGGGGGAATACATAGTACAGGAAGACACATAATACAGAGAAATACATGAAGGGCAGGGAAAACACATAGTAGAGAGAAACACATGTAGTGAAGTGAGAACACATAGTACAGAGAAACACATGTAGAGCAGGAAGAACACATAGTACAGCAAGACACATAGTACAGAGAAACACATGTAGTGAAGTGAGAACACATAGTACAGAGAAACACATGTAGAGCAGGGAGAATACATAGTACAGGAAGACACATGGTACAGAGAAATACATGTAGTGCAGGGTGAACACATAGTACAGGAAGACACATAGTACACAGAAACACACGTAGTGCAGTGAAAACACATAATACAGAGAAACACATGTAGAGCACGGAGAACACATAGTACAGGAAGACACATAGTACAGAGAAACACATGTAGTGCAGGGTGAACACATAGTACAGGAAGACACATAGTACACAGAAACACATGTAGTGCAGTGAGAACACATAATACAGAGAAACACATGTAGGGCAGGGAGAACACATAATACAGAGAAACACATGTAGTGCAGGGAGAACACATAATACAGAGAAACACATGTACAGCAAGGAGAACACATAGTACAGGAGAACACATAGTACAGGAAGACACATAGTACACAGAAACACATGTAGTGCAGTGAGAACACATAGTACAGGAAGACACACAGTACACAGAAACACATGTAGTGCAGTGAGAACACATAATACAGAGAAACACATGTAGTGCAGGGAGAACACATAGTACAGGAGGACACATAGTACAGAGAAACACATGTAGTGCAGTGAGAACACATAATACAGAGAAACAAATGTAGAGCAAGGAAAACACATAGTAGAGAGAAACAGTGAATGCAGTGAGTTCTGAGTGCAGTAAGAACACACAGTACAGGAAGACACATAGTACAGAGAAACACATGTAGTGGAGTGAGAACATATAATACAGAGAAACAAATGTAGAGCAAGGAAAACACATAGTAGAGAGAAACACATGTAGTGCAGTGAGAACACATAGTACAGGGAAACATATGCAGTACAGGGAACATATGTATTACAACTGAATGAGCACAGAGTACAAGTGATGCTATATTGTGTGTCCACTTCCCCTAATATGGCCTATGGCTGAAATATCCCCATAAGAATTCCAGATTAAAAACTGATTTACAGATTTACTATATGAGCATATATCAGAACAAAAAAAGCCTTAAGCGGTTTATGTCTGTTTCCAGCCATTGTTGGAAATAACAACGGTAAACAGATTCTTTTATACAATACCAAATGCAATCGAACTGCTTGCAGAAATTCTCCTCACCAGTGCATTCCTGTGACGTCTCCCTGCTTTATGCATAAACACTGACCCGCTATCATCACCTACCTCTTTCTTAATGGATTCCCAGTCCTTTATGTAAATGCCATGAATCACCTTGGGATAGTTGTCAGCATTCTCAAGGGTAATGGGCTTTAATTCCAGGTCTTCCAGCTATAACAGGTGAGTTTCAAAGTCGTGTTATTTAATGTCCCTTGATTATAACTCGCAGTTTTCACACTGATGACACACAAGCTGAAGTGACACTATCACTCTCCCCAGGTACTCATCCCTAGTGGGGTGTACCTGAAGCTGCTATTCACAGGTACGTCAGTAAATCAAAGTCGAAATGCTTTAAAAAATAGACAATTAGTTGATTTAGGAAAATATGCAAAGTTACATTAACTTCAACTACCACACATTTATAATTTGTGTTGTTTCCTCCTTGGTTGCTCCTATATTACTAATGAGAATGAAGCATGCATTCATTTCTTACATTTAATTATCATTTCTGTACACAACACAATTTTCAACTGCTCATTCTTTCATCACTTATACAAGAATGTAAGTCAGAATTATTGATCAGTTCTGATTTCTTGTAATGACATGGACACAAACACTGTCACTTATCCTATAAAATCTTTGTATACAGAAACAGCAGAGTTTCAAGTTTGAACTCTTTCGCAGTTCAAGTTAAAATGTTTTCAACTATTTCAGATTACATACACTATAACATTAGCATTGGAAAAAAGTTTCACAAAGTTACTCAGAGTAAACAAACTACGGGAAAAATTGAGAAGCTAAACATACAAGAACTTAAAAGGACACTCCACCCTTAGATAAAGAATGACTCATTTAAAAACCACTACTGTACTGATTCCAGATATGATAATTATGATTTTTTGGACATTTATTTTGCTGTGAATAAAATACAAATAATGGCCGAGTTTATTCTGTGGGCTTTTTGGACCATATTGAACAAGCTGAATCACAGTGACGTTACCAATTCTTTTTTTGGAGTCAAACAAACTATAGCTGACACATTTTCACATTAAATACAGACATAGATGTAGCACTACATGTATATTCATGCTGAATGTAGCAATATAGCAATCAGATGATGTTTAGCAGTTAAAACGAACTCATGATGTAACTGTGCTTCAGTGTGTATAATGTGGTCCAAAAAGTCCACTGTAGAAATGAATTTAGTTTATTTATTTCAAAAAAACAACACAAAAATTATGATGAACATATTTGGAATCAGCACAAAATAGGCTTTTGGAAGATGCATACTTCATCTAAAGGCAGTCTGTACTTTTTGGTATGTTATTTGTGCCTCCGGAACATACCAATGAAGGTGACTGGTAAATTAATATCAACAAAATTTGTGTAACATTTTTGACAGTAAGGCCTTTTGTTTTTAACCCTGAGTGACAGAAGAGTGTGAACTCATCAAAGACATCAAACAGTATTTCAAACATTGATTTTACATGTATTCTTCATCATTCTACTCCACAATTTCATTGTCAAGTATTTGCATAAGGTAGGATATAATAAAATCAGCACACTTTTCTACTGAAGATTTGTACTACCTGTATCGAAAGGTTTTCACACACATGTTTACAACATTTTTATGCCCTCACAAACTTTGGTAAGCAGGGGATTTAGGTCACACTCAACAATTTTTCAGTTATATGACGAGGAATAGTCCGTAGAATGTATACACATCAGCCAATGAAATTTGGGTGGATGACGTAACCAAAAAAAGCCTTGAATAACCGATTCTTCGGTTTTGAAAGGACACGAAAACAGACCAATTGATCGCACGAACTGGTAATATGAACTTGATATCACATGATAATTTGTGTTGAAGCAATGCTGACCATCAGTGAACGGTGATCTAAATCCTGCCACATGTTGTTCACTGCAGGTGTAAACTCTTTGCAAAACTAAATTTCCTGTTCAGTGGCATTTTGATGTTATGTCAATGAAAATCGTGTCACCAAAGGCCAACCCATGGTAGATTTATCCGAACTGAAAGCTCTGACACATCTACTTTAATTCACCTCACATTCCAGAAGAACAACACAAGTGCAGACACAATGGTGTCAAGTACATGTACCATGCAAAGAGAGCACTAATACAATTGCATGTGGTCCATTGATGTAGATGTAAGGCTATTTCTTCAAAATTCTGACAGCCACCGTCATCCGCAACCCTTCATCCAAACTCAACAAAAGCGCCCTAGATCTCGGAACTCGAGGTCGATTAAACTGCTCTCGATGAGGTTCGCACTCATGTCACCCAAACTTATGTGTATTCAAAACTGACAAGAACGGAAATTTTTGGCCCTCCTTGGTTGTATTCTGAAGATTAAGGGGACCCTACTGACAGCAATGAAACTGCGTCAAGGTTTTCAAGATGTCGCCGATGCCATAACTTCGTTACATTTCAGGACCAAGAGTAGGTTACCAGACTTTTCAAAATGGCTGCCAACGGTGAACAGTTTGGTACTTCAAAGTGCTGTCAACAAATCTGACAACAAGAAAGCTTCATCAGTAAAGGTAGTAAATTAAGAGGATATGATTTAAGATTCAAAAGGAAAATGACAAAGAAATGGGTAAAAGAGGTTCCATCTAGATAAACTATGGTACATGTAGGTCGAGGGGTGGAGCAACCTGACTGAAGCAGTCGCTAAGTTTCGTTTTTAATAACATCCGTTGAGCATTATAAAGTTCAACAGCTGTATTTATGGTGATATTCCAAGGACAGGTCGACATAATCGATTTTTAGGTCTGCACAATTACACTCCACGTAACCCTTTTCGAGGGGTGGGGAAAGCTGACTGAAGTGGTCGATAAGTTTCGTTTATAATAACATCCACTGAGCGCTGTGAAGTTCAAGAGCTGTATTTGTGGTGACATTCCGAGGACAGGTCCACATAATCAATTTACTGGTTTGCACAATTACACTCCATATAACCAGCGCCAAATTTCATTGCCTGTATACATTTTGTGTCTTCTTGAGGCAGGGAGAGTCCATGCCAGACACCAGACATGACACCCAAACCCAGTCACATTATATTCACACCAGGCCCACCAGTCCTGTTTCCTTCCTGATCCCTGATCTCCTGATCTTCAGGCAGACACTCTAACCACTAGGCCTACAAGGTAGTCCCAAACTTTTATACAGCACTTCTTCTATCTGTACTGAATGGTCTTAGCACACTTCTGTAAAACACTGATCATACCTGCACTGCCTAACCTTGGCATACTTTTGTACAACACTCACTATACCTGTACAGAACGGCCTTGGTTAGCTCTGATCATCAGTTTTTTATTCTCCTGGTCTTCCTGAAGTGCAAACCTCTGCTTGTCATTCTCAGCAACAACCTTCTGTACATCAGGGACTTGAAAACCTTTAAATCGTGGTAGTCTTAAGATGTCATCCACATAAAGGAATCCACCTAAAACAGCCCAATCATGTGTTAAGCAGCAACAGTCTGATCACAACCATCCCTGCTCACAAAGCCTGTATCTATGTATGATACATCCACATGCACATCTAGTCTTGTTGATTATGAAATAGATCAATGTTAAAGTGTAACTTATTTAAGCCAAAGCTGAATATAACTGGACCTACAGCCTATCCTGACAATGATTGTGTATGTGACATATGTTTAAAGATCAAAATCACTATAACCACTTGAAACATACTTAGAAATAAATACACAGTGGGCACCAGTTAGCCAACTGTATTTACTGTACCAACTGATCCAAAGGTCCCCTTCTGGAAGAGACAAAAACAGGCATACAACATCCATTACAGTACTGCTTGACCAACAAGGGCCACCCCTTTCTGTACCTGTAATGGATGGGTATACAATGTGCACCTCTGTACCACTTGACCAACAAAAGGTATGGGTATACAATGGGCACCTCTATACCACTTGACCAGCAAAAGGTATGGGTATACAATGGGCACCTCTATACCACTTGACCAACAAAAGGTATGGGTATACAATGGGCACCTCTGTACCACTTGACTAACAAAGGGGATAGGCACAAAATGGGCACCTCTCTACCACTTGATCAAGACAAGGGATACCTCTGTACCACTTGACCAACAAGAACCACACCTTTCTGTAACTGTAAGCGATGAGCACACAATGGGCACCTCGGTACCACTTGACAAACAAAGGGGATAGGCACACATTGGGCACCTCTCTACCACTTGATCAAGACAAGGGATACCTCTGTACCACTTGGCCAACACAAACCACACCTTTCGGTAACTGTAAGCGATGAGCACACAATGGGCACCTCTGTACCACTTGACCAACAAGAACCACACCTTTCTGTAACTGTAAGCGATGGGCACACAATGGGCACCTCTGTACCACTTGACCAACAAAACTGATGAGCACATAATGGCCATCTCTGTACCACCTGACCAACAAAAGGGATGTGTATACTATGGGCATCTCTGTACCACTTGACCCACATAAGGGATGGGCACAAAATGGGCACATGTGTACCACGTGACCAACAAATGGGATGGGCACATAATGGGTATCTCTGTGTCACCTGACCAACAAAATTGATGGCCTCATAATGGGCACCACCATACCACCTAACTGACAAGAACTCCACCTTTTTGTGTCTGTAAGATATGGCCACAAAATATGATATTACCTGGTAAGAACTTTAAGCCCTGTCTCCCTGCAGCATGCCTCAAAATCCACGCCAATGATTTTGACAGATAAACCAGATCGTCTTCATGCTGAAAATACAAGATACTCAAGCAAAATGACTTCTGCAAAGGCAACGTAAGTCATCACTGTGTCCCAATAATTTTTGAAATTATGTGCTATAAATGGTCACTTGTTCTCATTTTCACATATATTCGATAAATTTCACTCTCACTTTATCTTGAAAAGTGAGGATAGGTATACAATATATAATGAAAAGTGCAGCCATCGCTAAGTTTCATTTTTAATAACATCTGTTGAGCGCTGTGAAGTTCAAGAGCTGTATTTGTGGTGACATTCCGAGGACAGGTCCACATAATCAATTTACTGGTTTGCACAATTACACTCCATATAACCAGCGCCAAATTTCGTTGCCTGTATATCTTTTGTGTCTTCTTGAGGCAGGGAGAGTCCATGCCAGACACCAGACATGACACCCAAACCCAGTCACATTATATTCACACCAGGCCCACCAGTCCTGTTTCCTTCCTGATCCCTGATCTCCTGATCTTCAGGCAGACACTCTAACCACTAGGCCTACAAGGTAGTCCCAAACTTTTATACAGCACTTCTTCTATCTGTACTGAATGGTCTCAGCACACTTCTGTAAAACACTGATCATACCTGCACTGCCTAACCTTGGCACACTTTTTTACAACACTCACTATACCTGTACAGAATGGCCTTGGTTAGCTCGGATCATCAGTTTCTTATTCTCCTGGTCTATCTCAAGTGCAAACCTCTGCTTGTCATTCTCAGCAACAACCTTCTGTGCCATCGTATTCGTCTTTTAAATCGTGGTAGTCTTAAGATGTCATCCACATAAAGTTGGAATCCAAATTTAAAACAGCCTCCTCAATCATGTAAGTTAAAAAGCAAACAGTCTAGATCACAAACCATCCCTGCTCACAAAGCTCTGTATCTATGTATGATACATCCATTACGCACATCTGCCCTTTTGCTGACAGAAAATAGATCAATGTTAAAGCAAAACTTATTTAAGCCAAAGCTGAATATATAACTGGTCTCAGCCTGTATCCTGACAATTTCCTGATTAGTGCATGCGACATATGTTTAAAGATCAAAAATCACTATAACCACTTGAAACATACTTAGAAATAAATACACAGTGGGCACCAGTTAGCCAACTGTATTTACTGTACCAACTGATCCAAAGGTCCCCTTCTGGAAGAGACAAAAACAGGCATACAACATCCATTACAGTACTGCTTGACCAACAAGGGCCACCCCTTTCTGTACCTGTAATGGATGGGTATACAATGGGCACCTCTGTACCACTTGACCACGAAAAGGTATGGGTATACAATGGGCACCTCTGTACCACTTGACCAACAAAAGGTATGGGTATACAATGGGCACCTCTATACCACTTGACCAACAAAAGGTATGGGTATACAATGGGCACCTCTGTACCACTTGACTAACAAAAGGTATAGGCACATAATGGGCACCTCTGTACCACATGACCAACAAAACTGATGGGCACAAAATGGGCACCTCTGTACCAACTGAACAACAAATGCGATGTGGACACCACTGGCACCTCTGTACCACCTGACCAACACGAACCACACCTTTCTGTAACTGTAAGCGATGAGCACACAATGGGCACCTCTGTACCACTTGACAAACAAAACTGATGGGCACAAAATGGGCACCTCTGTACCAACTGAACAACAAATGTGATGTGGACACCATTGGCACCTCTGTACCACCTGACCAACACGAACCACACCTTTCTGTAACTGTAAGCGATGAGCACACAATGGGCACCTCTGTACCACTTGACAAACAAA